>JBBPBO010001984.1:26404276-26531842 GCA_037974295.1 Cicer cuneatum | reverse complement strand
GAAGGAAGACGAATGTATTCTTCCTCAAATAAATTATATTTATTGTAATGAAAGGACAGATAACATGTAAATTTATCTAATAAAACCGCATACTCTAAATTAAAAAGAAACATTAAAAGAAATATATTAATGTTTTTATATTTTGAGTTAATATACTCTCGCTAAGATGTTTCAATTTTTTTAATGATACTGCGCATATTACTTTTTTGTTTTTTAAAGTTGATATTTATATTAACAGGAATCATAATTATTAAAAAGTAATTGTGTTGATGTAATTTATAAATATAAAAAAATTTATTATGTAATTTATAAATATAAAAAAATTAAGACTTTAATATATCACTCCTAACATTATTTAAATTGTAACTGAGTTACAAAATTTATTAATTGGAAGTTATAAAAAATAGTAGGATATTTAAAAGGTGAAAATCAGAGGAGGTGTTAAAATATAAAAGTAAAAGTAATCAATTTTATGAGAGAGTGAAATAATTTTGTAAAAAGTTTTTTAGCAAAATACCCCACACACAAAGGAAGGTAAAAATACATAGATATAATGCTCGTTAGATGATTACTATACTATATTTGTAATAAAAAAAATTATTTTAATTATTAGTTTTAACATTTATAACAGCTACATCTTAATATTACTTTAAAGAACTGTTAATTTAATTTATATTGAAATTTAGCACAAAAAAAAATTTCATAAGAGGATAATGAAAAACTATAATGTTTAGAGATGCAATAAAAGTATAATGTTCGTGAAAAAAAAGAGAGATGTAATAATTATGTAGCCACAATTTTTCATTCAACGGCAGTCACAATAATCATTCATTTAGTTTTTTGCTTTCTTCAATTAAATATGGTCTTTAGATTGTTAAACTATTTCTAATTTTGCTGAGACATGAGGTGGTTTTATAAATCACCGGATTTTTGTTTCCATTAAGATTGTGGGAAAAAGAATTATTCATATTAGCCTTATTCTGTTAAAAAAAACAATAATCATTGATTTTTTAGTTAAAATTTAATTTTAAAATTATAAAGAAAACATTCTAATCATAAACTATTTTCTAGTGATACTCTAATCATAAACTTAAAATGACCTTTACATATGTATAACCTTGAAATTGTATTAAAATATATGGGTAAGTCATACATTCATATCTTTTGTTAGGTATATCTATAAAGTATTAGCTAAGATTTTGGCTACGAGGTTGAAATTCGTAATTCGGAAGGTAATTTTAGAAAATCAATTTGTATTTGTCAAGGGGAGACAAATTTTAGATGGTATTTTGCTGGCTAATGAAATTTTTGATGAAGCAAAAAAGAGGAAGCGAGAGCTAGTTAAGTTCAAAGTTGATTTTGAGAAAACCTATGATTAGGTGGTGTGGGACATTTTAGATATGATCATGACATTCATAAAATTTCACGTGAAGTCGAGGTGTTGGATTTTGGAATATTTGAGCTCTGCGTTAGCATCAGTTTTGGTTAATGGATGTCCTACAAAGGAGTTTCCCTTGAGGCGTGGCCTTAGGCAAGGAGATCCATATTCCCCATTTTTTTTAACCATTGAAAACTTAAGTTCATTGGTCAAATCTTCAGTGGATGCTAGGTTGTTTTCTAGTTACAATGTAGGTGACTATTTTGATTTGTGAGTCTTTTATTTGTAGTTTGCAGATGATACTTTATTTTTTAAGCTTAAAGTGTTTTAATTAGATGTCAAAGCTAAGTTTGCTTAGAATTATTGTACAAGGATAACTCATTAAGCTCTCCATGATAAAAATGTGGTTTTAAGTCCAACTATTTTCATATCATTAACTATTTGAAATCTTTCCTTTGAACATATGTTTTTTCTGGAAACAACTCATGTAATTCGAATTATATTTAGTGTAATTTGAATTACACCTTCTGAAACAATGAATTTTGATTATGCAATGTATAATTCAAATTGCACTTGTACGTTATTCAAATTGAGCATAAAAATTAATGTAATTTGAATTACCTTTGTTTGTAATTTGAATTACCAGTTCATAATGAACATTTCATTTACTCTCTGTGAGGTGTAATTTGAGTTACACAGTAAGATAATTTGAATTACCTGTTGAGAATCAACCTTTCATTTACTCTCTGTGAGGTGTAATTCGAATTACACAGTAAAAAATTCAAAGTAATGTTATTTTCATGTGTTGTTTTCGCACTCTCTTTGGCTTTCATATATAAAACATTTTACCTCATTTTTGCCAAAGATAGAGAACATTATTACTCTCTTCTTTCATCATCTCTCTCTCATCAAAAAATATATCTTTGAAAACTCTTAGAACCATTTTTTCACAGAGAAAGATTATTGAGTGATACAAGTGTTAGGATAACATTGTAAGAAGAATTGAGTGTTCAATTTATTGTGAGATCAAGTGATTAAGCTTATCATCATCTACAATCAAGGTAAAAGGAAAAGAAGGGATTTCTTTTCACCCCATTTGGGAATAATTGAGATTTTTTGGTTTCTTATTGAATTGCCAAGATTGAAGAAGTTGAATCAACAATATGTGAAGATTCAAGGTTGAAGGCGTCCTAGAGGTTGTATTTGCAACTGTAGCACTTGGAACTCATGGTGATTCTTGAAGTGATTTGCAGAATTGAAGAACTCTTAGATTCATAATGAGTGAAGACATTGTAGCAAAGGTGTTTGTACAATTGTCTCAAAGGAGTTATTTGTTGCAAACATAACAATTCATATTTCATTATTGGAAGAAAATCTCCTATCAATTAATAGGAGGACTGGACGTAGATCACAAAGCGAAGACGGACATGATCAAACGAAGATAAATTGTGGTTTTGATTTTGTTACCTTATCTCTTTCTATTGGATTACTTAATTCAATTTGTGTTTACGTTTTTGTTCAAGAAACCTAAATATCTTGGTGAAATAATTTTCTGAAATTTAAATTGTTTTCAAAAGTATATCAGAAAATCTCAAATCCAAGAAATCACAAGTAAATCATAAAATTAAGTAATTTTACATTTTATCTTCATTTGATTTAATTCTTTGTTCTTTCCTTGGTTATTGAATCTTACTTAAGAATTGCTAAATCTAGTTTGGGTAATGACAATTCAAACAAGCAATAGTAAATTGACTGATAAGATCAATTTCACCATTGACTATTTAATTATCTCTTAATTAGATATTTGTTATTTAGATTAATCCCAAAAGATTCATGAGTCCAGACATTCGAATAGGCATTTATCAAAAAATATTAAAACACTTCTATTACGCATTGAAATACGTTGCATCTATTTACCCCTCTAGATATGAAGCCATACCGACTAACAAAGGTTAATTTTCATAAAAACCTATTGGTTGGTGTTAATGTTAATGAGTCATGGCTAATGGAGGCATCTAAGTTTCTCAATTGAAAGGTTGGAAATGTGATATTTAAATATCTTGGTTTGCCAATTGATGATAATTCGATGAAGCTATCTTTGTGGAATCTTGTGATTGAGAAAATTCAAAGAAAACTATCAAGGTGGAGGAATCATAATTTATCTAAGGGCGGTCGCCTTGTTCTCATTAAAGTTATTCTATATGTGTTATCTGTTTTTTGTTTCTTCAAGGCTCTAACATGTATTATCTCAAAAATTGGGTCAAATGAGATAAGGTTTGTTGCAAGAAAGAACATAGAGGGCTTGGTGTAGGTAATTTGTGTGTGTTTAATTTAACGTTTTTTGGGTAAATGATGTTGGAGGCTTAAAACAGATACTAGTGGGATGTAGTTCAAAGTTATTTCTTGTAAATACGGGAGCCATAATGGGGTGATGGTAGGGGAACTTTGAGTTATTCCTTGTGGTGGAAGGATATTAGGAGTTTGGAGGTGGGATGTAGGGGCATAGAGGATCAATGATTTTCTAAGCATTTAATAAAAGGTGTAGATAATGGGGTGGGTACTTTGTTTTGGTTTAATCCATGGTTGGAAAGGGGTATTTACGTAGTAAGTTTAGTCGATTGTTTGAGGTGGTGGATGATAAATACATAATGGTGGAGGGTATGTTGAGATTGTTGGGACCACAACTTAGATAAGGGTGGTTTGTTGGGGGTGAAGAGTGGGAATGACGTCGTAATTTATTTCAATGGGAAGAAGTGGTGGATGAGTGTTTTTCGTTGTTTGCTAATGTTCATTTGCATGATGAAGTTGATAATTCATGGTTAGGGAACAAATCTCCCACAGGTGTGTATATTGTGAAAGAGGTTATCATTCTTTGATGCAAAATTCTTTTCAAGATCGCTCTTTACTTTGTGACATCATATGGATTAAACTGGAGCCTTTAAAAATACAAATTCTTGCTTGGATATTGATGAAGAATTGCTTGCCTACAAAGGATAACTTGTTGAAGAAAGGCATCTTGGATAGTTCATCTAGTCTGTGTGTGGGTGGTTGTGGGTTCAAAGAGTATGCTCAAAATTTGTTTTTTGGGTGTCCATTTTTTGTTCGACTTGGCAGAAAATCCTTGTTTGGTTAGATATTTCGGGTCCTTTTTCTAATGTAACTTTAGCTCATGCACAACAATTTGGTGGGCTAGGCTTGGTTGACATAAAGGGACGTCAATTTTTAATTTTATTTGACTAGCATGCATTTAGAATATTTAGAAAATGAGGAATCACATACTTTTGAGGAGCGAAGCGTTTAATGACCAAGAGTTGTCAGATCGTGTTAAATTACTAAGTCGATGTTGGCTTAAATATAACAACAAAATTTTGGTAAACATTTGTGAATAGATCACCCTAGACGCATATAATTAATCAAACACTTATCATAGACGCATCATTTTATCACTATAAAAAAATGTTGTATTTACTCAGCATAACAAATTTAAAGTTTTTGGTAAAAAAAACAACTAAAGTTTGAGTAAAACAAAAACTTACGTATCATCTTATCTTATGTGTTGCTTTCATGAACACTCTACATTGGATGCATCTTTAGTTAGTGTTATTACAATGCTCTTTTGTCTTTGGCCACCTCTATAGATAAAGTTTACAAGGGGCTTAGGCAATTAAAAGGATAAAACTAATTACGAATTAGAGGAATTCAATTGGATAACAAAAGATTTAATAACGTAATTTTAATAGAGAAATGAAGGATAATGACCGATTACTTTTTGACTCAACTGTAAACATCAATTGAAAATAAATTTTATGGTAGAAGGAATTATAATAGTGTATAAATTAACTTTTTTTTGGGTATGTGATTAGTTTATAACATGGTTAATTAATTTTTTTATATGCATTTTTCTTAATAAACTTTTTCATGACCTCTAGCTGAAATTAACTATAAATTTAGTTTAAAAAGTATGAATACTGTTTTTAAGTAAAATACTCTTAAAAATTTCATTTATATTAGAATGAATCATAATCATTAGAAAAGAAAATGATTAATGTATTTTTTTAGTTTTTGTGGAATCATTTTTCTTAAGAAATTGTCATGACCTTAGTTGTAATGACTATACATTTGAATAGAGATCTTTTACATAAAATTCAATTTTGTACTTGATATTCAATTTTAAATTTTAGGATAATAATATTGTACTATACTTGTAAAGACTATAATCGTAAAATATTTTATTGCATTATATACTTATTCAATTTTTTGTGGATATGCTTTTATACTTATTCTACTTATATATTTATAAGTTCCAAATAAGTCATATTATCATAGATAAATTTTTTTTGAATATTTTAATTGTATAAGCAAACAACCATCATCTGTTAACTTTGGCCTTTGATAATCTTGCTAGAAGTTGATTTTCTGACTTCAATAATAAATCATCGCTTTGATAAAAAGTCAACACTCTAGATAGTCAATATTTTGATGGAAATCAACACTGATAAAAAAGTCAACTCTCTAAAAATTCAACAGTCTGAAGAAGACAAAACATTTGTTCATCCTCTGCTAAAAACCATGAATCTGTATTTGTCTGAAGGTCAATGCGACATACTCTAATCATAATATCCTCTTCTCTTTCTGTCTCTGTATCAATATTCGTAGAATCAATTTCAAGGATGTTTTTGACAAGCTTTAATGGCGAATCAATCTCTGAAGATTTGATATGAAACTTCATGATACATGCTAATTTCTTGCAATCGAGACAACAATCAGAAACCCTAAAGATCTATGTAAAAGGACATGCAACCCTTACTGAAAATAATATAACACCTTGCAATAAGCACAATACAACCGTCTCTCCACTCTTGTTCTCAGTTTTTCATATTGTCTAAGTGCTGAGAAATAGTTTATGAGAATACACATTGAAAACACTCTATTGTGAGAGTTATTTAGAAAACAATTAAGCGTATTCTTTTGTAACCTAGCCCAATAGTGACTGCATCCCTCAACAACTTGACTGTACTAAGCTAGAAGTTTAAGAATGTTGGAACCAAGTTGATTTTATACTAGGAGTTTTGATGTTAACAAAAATATTTTATAAGAACAATATATTTCACTTCACAGAGCACTACGCCAAAAACTGCCTTTTACAGCGCTTTTTTAAGCCCTTTACAGCGTTTTTAAGTGCTCTAGTATCTAGTGCTGTAAAAGAATGCAACAGCGCTATTGAAAATACAAAAAAGTGTTGTAATAGGTCCCATATATAGCGTGCTTCTTATATTAAATTTACAACGCTTTTTTAAAAAGCGCTGTAATAGGTCTCATATTTAGCGCGATTCTTATATTAGATTTACAACGCTTTTTCAAAAGAGTGCTGTAATAGGTCCCATATATAGCGCTTCTTATATTAGATTTACAACACTTTTTCAAAAGAGTGTTGTAATAGGTCCCATATATAGCGCGCTTCTTATATTAGATTTAGAGCACTTTTTCAAAAGAGCGATGTAATAGGTCCCATATATAGCCCGCTTCTTATATTAGATTTACAACGCTTTTTCAAAAGAGCGCTGTAATAGGTCCCATATAGAGCGCGCTTTTTTATATTAGATTTACAGCGCTTTTTCAAAAAAACGCTGTAAAAGGACTTAAAAAAAGCGGTGTAAAATGTTTAAAAAAGCTCTGTAAAAGGATTTTTTATGACATTTTTTAAAGAAGCGCTGTTTTTTTTATTACATAATATGAACATTAAATATCACATTCAGATTCTTCTTTTCAACATTAAAATTCACATCACAACAACAAATTCATATTCACATTCAACAATATCAATTACAAGTGTTTCACAGCAACAAATTACAATAAATTACAATATGAATTACATATATTATCAGAACAAATTATATTCAACATATTCATAGTATGAATTACATATTCACAGAACAAATTACATCATGACAGTATATCAACAAATTAATTACAAATTATATAATGTTCATTTCGAGGAAAAACCGACACCATTCTTCTTTCATTTCTTTGAGATCATTTTTAGAGTAAGTTGGGTTTAAGTTGTCAAAATACTGAATCAAAATAAGTTAGAATCAAATATATATATATATATATATATAGTTTATATATGAAAATCAAAATATAATGAAAATAACGTACCGTTTATGGAATTATATGTTGATTCATTTCAACAATCTCCTTCATGAACCTCATTATATAGTATCCGCAGACTATGTTGTTAGTTTGACGCAGACACTATAAAATAAAATATGTACGCCAATAAATATTTATGCATTGATATTGTAAATGAAAATTTAAAGGCATATAATTAAGTTCTATAACAAAAATTTCAAACCTTTACTGGAAGCCATGTGATGTTGTTTGACTTATTCTTCGACACTGAAGCACCTCTTTGAGCGCGGAAAACTTGCAGAGCACTATCAAATAAATGTGATTATTATTCAATGACCAAACACATTATTTATATATGTAAGAAATAAATGAATATTACTTACGTGTCGAAGATGTTCTTTATATCAGGGTGATTGTTGAAATGACCGTGCAATGGGTCTAAATAATATACAATTTCAGAAGTCACATTTATGGCAAACAACACCCAATGTTGCCTACAACAACACAAATTTGGTTGGCAAATTTGTTTACACAACTCATAATATCATAAATTAAAAAATATATAGATAAAATATCTAATTACGTACCTTGAATTGTATGGTGCCAGAAACATCTTGTCCTTCTCTTTATTTTCTATAAGTCTATCAACTACATGTTTATTTACATTATCTAGATCGAGTTTAAACATGGATAGTTTATGCGGAGATAAGAATGAAAATCTACTTGACAATTTCCGCGCGCATACCAACTTTTCGTACAAAAACCTTCAAATATAAAATTAGATTATAATATCAATAAATTAATGTAGCAGTGATGCAATTAAAAGGTAATATTTTATATCTTAAATAAAGTATTTATATTACCTGATGTATATGTTGATTACAATAGCACTGAACTCTTTATGATCGAGAAGTTCGTATATTTTCTCTTTGCCAAATATTTCTAAATACTCTTCTCTGAATATACTTTTTTCCATGTCTAGCATACGTGTATCATTGTTGCTCTTCATATTCATCTTTGTTGCTTTGTCAAGACACTCACCAAATCGAGCAAGGCGTGGTTGACTTATTTTAGGAAGAGCAACTGATTTTCCTCGATCTAGTTTTTGCATTTTGGAAGGTTTATTTTTACCACGGACCTGCACCTGCGGTGCAACGGGTTTATTTTTTGTTTGAATCTGAAAAAAATAAGGTTGATCAGTTTGTTAGTTATTATAGTAATCTAATCATTACGTATACATGAATTGATGTATATGTCAAACCTTTTCTGGTGCCTTTTCTGGCGAAGTGACAGACTCGCTGAAAGGGATCTTATCATCATTCCCTTTAGCAACAATCTAAATAAATATGAAATATAAAAGTGGAAAAATCAGCAATTACATATAATCAATCATAATCATACAACTAAAAAAATATAGCAATTAAAACATACCTCCTAATCAGTGCCAATAAGATGTTTCGGCCATGCCACATAGCTACCTATTGCTTCTCCCAAAAGTTTCATATCTCCGTCGTTGTCGGGGATAGGCAACGGTGCAAGTGGTTCTAAAGCCACCACAGGTGAAACTTTAACATGGCCAACAGGGACATCTTTGTTGTGCAATACTTCTCCCAAAGTATTGTACAATGTTCCTTTCCCAACCATGCCGGGGAAGACAAGTATAGGCAGTAACGTGAAACACCCTAAATTAAATCAATGGTTAATACATAAGTATGTGAAACAATTAGGTTGAATGAATTTCTTATTTCATTAAGTAATTAATTACCTTTGGTAGACTTTTACGACCAATGTTGCAACTTCCATCTTCAGTTTCTATTTGCATTTCACGTTGAAGTTGTTTTTCCTTATCTTTTTTAACCAAGTAGGCAACTTGCTCCGATAGGGTTTTCAGTGCTTCTAATACTTGATCATTTGAGGGATTTGTGCGCTTCTCATGTGAAAAATAACTTTTGGGAGTCACGCCAAATCCCTTACCCCTCACACGGCCAGAATATTCAGGAACATTGAATACCTTGCCGAGAATGTCCCTGCAGCTTACTTCTTTATTTCCATATTGATTTTCAAGACTTTGTTCCAAATTTTCCTAAAATACATGTAGTATTAAAAAGATAAGTTCAATATCATTTTTAAAAGGCAATATTAAAAAATATTAAAGTGATAGTATACTTACACATTCTTGAACAACTTGTTGAACATTTTCGTTATCCACTATTCCATCTTTATTTACGCGAGCCTCCTTCCACAAGATATGATGACCCAATGGTTGATCGGATTTCGTCTCTTGCAGCTGTTCATTAAGACATAAACAAAATATTAGTTATAAACTATAGTTTATAATCTAGCTAACACAATGTATAAAAGTGATGTTTACTTACAATTTTTTGCTCTAAACGCACATACCCCATAAACGATCTTTTGTATGGATGCACTGAGTTTTTTGCTCGCTCCCAATTTGTTGTACTTATATTCTATATATAAATAAAAAAAATAACGATCGTTTAAAAAATATAAGATATGAATATGAATAAAATGTTGGAACCAAGTTGGTTCTAAGTACTTAGGATTTTGATGTTTATAAAAGCACTCCATGTAATCTTATTTTAAACCTTGAATTATTAAATCAAATGTCACCAGAAGCTGAAGTAATAAGAAGCAGAAGATCAAAGTGTTCTAGAGAATGAATCCTGAAGGTACCAGAAGATACTCCAGGATGTCAAAACATCACCAGAAGATATCTTTGCTGGCCCAGATCAGAAGGAAGCAAAGTCAGAAGGAGACTTGGACCATACCAGAAGGAAGTCTGCCATAGGGAGAGTTGTTCCAGACCAGAATATGTCAAATGTCAGATTTATTCCAGAAGTTATTCTGACCAGAAGATGACCTGGCAGTGAAATGATAAACAGCCCAGACTTGATCCAGACTTAATCAGAGGGTAAATAAATGGGTCCAGAACAAAGGAATTAATCCAGATTAGACCCAGACCAGAAGATAGCATGATTCAGGGTATGAAACTAAGTCCAGACCAGAAGAAATGATTTCCAGAATTGATCCAGAACTGATCCAAAACAAAAGGTAAAATGTCCAGACAGAAATATTATTTGTCCAGATTTAATTTCAGTTTAATCCAGACCAAGTCCAGAATTGGTCCAGATCAGAGGGAAGATTTTCAGATCAATGGTTCATATTTAAGTATTTGGCCCAGTATTGGCCGAGATCAGAAGATCAGACCATGGCCCAGTGTTGGTCGAAATCAGAAGGTCAAAATGTGTGGTCCAGCAGTGGCCGAGATCAGAGGATCACAACAGATCAGATTGCTGGACCAGTATGGCCGAGATCAGAAGATTAGAAGGTTAGGAAGTGTGGTCCAGGGATGGCCGAAATCAGAGGATCACAGCATATCAATTAGTATGGTCCAGATGTGGACTAGCGCAGAAGATCAAATGGTCCAGATTTAATCAGGAGGATTAACGGTGGAGATTTTAATTTATTTTGATCAAAGTATTGAAAAGATTTGTTACAAAAATAAAGTGAGGTATTGTGGAATTCAGGAGCTGTTGGCAGGAAGAATCTAAAGACATGATTGGCCAATTATTTTTGAATGAAAATCTGAAGCTTAAAAAAGATATGTTTTTTTTATTTAAATAAAGCCCAATTGGTTAGATATTTTTGCAAGATAATCCAGCAAGATTCAGCTCGAAATTAAGCTTGGAAGAGGCCCTAATCTGCATCTATAAAAGGAGGCTCAAGGTAGAATACTTAGCATTGAAAATCACAAAAGAGTCATACACTTCCAAAGCAAACACTCAAGTTTTCAGTGAGGTTAATTGTGAGTTCCAGCTTTCAAGAAGCAAGCACTCGTGTTATTTTCTTTCCCTTGTGTTAGATCTATGTTTTTGAAGTAGAGTCTACAATCTGAGGGAGTCAGAAGGGGTAGCAGATTACTTGGCAATTAGATTCAAGGCGTTGTAATTCCTTCTACAATCTGGGTTTGTCAGATTGGTAGGAGAAGACTTGACTTAGGAAGTCAAGGTGATGTATTCCTCAAGAGTCTAGGATTGTTAGACTGTTTGAGAATACTGACTTAGAGGGTCAGTGAAACTGTTGTAATTCAAGGTTTGAATTAGTGAAATCCTTCAAGGTGAAGGGACTGGACGTAGCCTCGTTAACGGTGAACCAATATAAAAATTCTGTGTTTTATTTTTACTTTATATCCGCTGCTAACTTTGTTTTTATTCATACATCAAGTTTTGTTTTAAAAGTGTAAAAACAGGAAAAGTATTCAAGTTAGTCAAACACAATTCAACCCCCTTCTTGTGTTTGCACCTTCAATTGGCATCAGAGCTCGGTCTCAAGGCTGAGCACTTAACAATGTTTGAGGAAAGGTCCAAGGGGTTCAACATGGCACAGTCTAAAGATGAATTGGGAGGCAACATCAACAGACCACCACTATTTGATGGAGAAAGATTTGTGTATTGGAAGGACAGAATTAGAAGTTTCTTCATATCTCAAGATCCCGAATTATGGAAGATGGTAGTCAAAGGATACACTGCACCTACTGTTCCAGAAGATCCAACTAAAGAACTGGACATGGATGATATGAAACCAGACCAGAGCAGATTATACAAACTGCATCACAAGTCAAGAAACATCATGATCAGTGCCATGACATTCAAGGAATTTGACAGATGCACAGATAAAGAAACAGCAAAGAGCATATTCGACAGTCTGGTTCTGACCTATGAAGGAAGCCAGCAGGTTCAAGAAGCAAGGGCTAACATACTGGTCAAACAGTATAAGATGTTCAAGATGGAAGATGATGAAAACATTGATGGAATGTTCTGCAGATTCCAGACTCTGATATCTGGACTGAAGGTCATGAAGAAAAGCTACACTACAGCAGATCATGTCAAGAAGATTCTAAGAAGCTTACCAACCAAGTGGAGACCAATGGTTACTGCAGTTCAGCAAGCCAAACATCTGAACAACTTAAAACTTGAAGATCTGATCAGCTCACTCAGGTCTCATGAAAAAGAACTAGAAGCAGATGAACCAAAGAAGAAGAAGAATCTGGCCCTAAAGTCGAAACAGAAGAAAGCTGCAAGGGCAGCATCAGAATCAGAGGATAGCGACAGTGACTGTGATGATATGGCTTACTTAACCAAACAGATGGTTAAGATTTGGGAAATAGGAAGAGGAGAAGCCTCTAGAAGAAACATAACAACAAAGGAAAGGAAGAATCTGACAAGAAGAGTATTGTTTGTTATGGATGCAATGAACCTGGACATATCAAGTCAGAATGTCCAAATCTGGAAAAAGGCAAACAACACAAGAAGAGTTCTAGATTCAGAAAGATGGGTGTAATGGCAGCCTGGGATGCATCAGAATTAGAGGAAGAATCGTCTGATGAAGAAGAGGCAGAAACAGCAAAGATGGCACACATCAGCAAGAATTCAGGAAGGAAAGCAGGTAGAAGGAAGAATGATCGAAGCAGTCATTCAAGCAAGTCGTGAAGCACATCAGAGGGAGCAATTCTGGCTCTGATGGCTCATACAAACTCAAGTTCTGAATACAGCTCAAGCTCTAGAACAGATTCAGAGGATGAAGACGATGAGGTATTTTCTGATCTCTCCAAATCCGAGTTAATCGATGCTTTAAAAGATTTTTTAAATGCAAACAATAAGATAGCTTTAAAACTGAAAACTCTTAGGGAAGATAAGAAAAATCTGACCAAAGAAGTCCAAGTTTTAAAGAATCAAAATTCTGAGTATGCAACTGAAAACAAGGATTTTAAAACTGAAGTTGCAAGACTCAAATATGAAAATCAAACTCTTAAAAGTAATGTTTGTTCCACTTCCAAAACTGTTTGTGAATCTGACATGCATGAGAAACTTTTTCAAAACTTTATTTCTAATGGAATAGAAAGAAGTAAATATGCATCAATGATTTATGGAAACAGTAACATTGGAAAGAGAGGTCTTGGTTTTATAGAAACGATTGCTGAAAGTAAAGCTGTTCATTCTGATATTTTATGCATTGTTTGTGCTAAGAAAGGTCACTCTGAACTATCTTCTCCAATGGTAAAATCTGAACAAGATCAGAGAGCTGTTAAGACTAACAAACCTGGACCCAATTAGTTCTGGGTACCAAAAGATCAAATTGTCTATGTTGCAGATATTCTGAGCAACTAGAAGGAGACACCATCAATGGTGCCTGGACAATGGATGTTGGAAATGCACAAGCAGAAGAAGGTTTGTGTTCCTGCTACAACAAGACAAAGGCAATCTGAGTCTGATGGAAGAAGGTCTGGTCAACTCAACCAGAACCAGAATCAGAACCAAAACTGGAACCAGAATCAAAACTGGAACCAGAATCAGAACAGGAATTGGAACCAGAACCAGAACTGGAACCAGTATCAGAAGCACAAAAACTGGAACCAGAACTGGAATCAGTATTAGAAGCACAGGAACTTGAACCAGAATCAATTTTGGAACCAGAATCAGTACTGGGACCAGAATCAGAATCAGTACTGGAACCAGAATCAGAATCAACATTGGAACCAGAATCAGAACAGGAATTATCATAATCACCAGAATTACCAAATTCATCAGAACCGCCAGATTCACCCAAATCACTAGAATCATCAAGCTTATCAGAATCACAGTATTCACCAAAATTACCAGAACCAAAACATGTTCCAGAATCATCAGAGGAACATGGTTTATCGACCAAAGCAGAATCAAGGAAACTGCTCAAACAGGCCAGAAGCAGAACTGGCTCTGATGGCTCGAATAGAAGCTGAGTCTAACTTTGACTCTGACTTTGATTCTGACAGAGAAAAAGCAAGATCTAATCAGCAACACAAAGCTTGGTATCTTGATAGTCGATGCTCCAAACACATGACAGGAGACAAGTCCATGTTTCTAAATCTGACTATGAAGAATGGAGGCAAAGTTTACTTTGGAGGAAACTAGAAAGGTCAGATTATTGGTACAAGAACTGTTGGTAATACTTCTTCTTCCCTGTCTATTAAAAATGTTCTGCTAGTTAAAGGGCTAAAACATAATCTTCTGAGCATAAGTCAATTAAGTGATTGCAATTATGATGTTATCTTTAATCAAAAAACTTGCAAAGCTGTTAGTCAACTTATGGGTCGGTTTTATTTACTAGCACTAGGAAGGATAATGTTTATAAAATTGATCTGTTCAGTATTGCTAAGCAACAGGTTAAATGCTTATTGTCTGTGAGTGAGCAGAATCTGATTTGGCACAAAAGGTTAGGGCATGCAAACCCTAGGCTTATATCCAAATTGAGCAAACTCCAGTTGGTAAGAGGGCTTCCCAAGGTAAGTTCCAAAACTGAGATTCTGTGTGAAGCATGTCAAAGAGGCAAACAAACTAAAAGCTCTTTTAAAACTAAAAAATGTGTTTCTACCTCTCAACCACTTAAACTCCTATACTTAGATCTATTTGGTCCTGTTCAAATAGCTTCTCTCGGTGGTAAGAAATATGGTTTTGTGATTGTTGATGATTACTCATGGTGGACTTGGGTAAAATTTTGAAAGAACAGAGATGAATCTCATTGAGTATTTATTTCTTTTTGTAAGCAAGTTATGAATGAACAGGGTATTAAGATCATAACCATCAAAAGTGATCATGGAGGTGAATTCAAGAACAAGTATTTTGAAGAATTCTGTGATGAGAATGGCATCTCTCACAACTTCTCATCCCCCAGAACACCTCAACAGAATGGAGTGGTAGAAAGGAAGAACAGATCACTATAGGAGATGGCCAAAACCATGCTGAATGATATGAAGGTTGACACCTACCTTTGGGCAAAAGCTGTCAACACAGCTTGCTACATTCAGAATACAGTCTACATCAGGTCCATCTGAAATAAAAATCCCTATGAACTATGTAAAGGTAAGAAACCCAATATTTCCTACTTTAAGCAATTTGGATGCATCTGTTTTATGTTGAACACTAAAGATAATCTAGCTAAGTTTGATTCTAGATCTCAAAAGTGTATCTTTATTGGCTACTCTGAGAGATCAAAAGCTTATAGAGTGTTTAACAAAGAAACTGACACTATGGAAGAATCAATCCACATTAAGTTTGATGATAAACGGATTGACTCTAAAAAGTCAAAGCAAGATGAGGAAATTGTAGGTGAACTAGAGGCACAGGAACCAAAAGTTGGACCAGCAACAGAATCTGAGAAAGATCAAGATGAAGAAGAACATGCTGACTCTGAAGACAAGTCATAGGGAAAGAATGGATGGAAGTACAAGTCTTCACATCTAGAATCTCTCATTATTGGCAGTGCAGCAGAACCTTTAAAGACCAAATCATCAAGTAGAGAAACCAGTATGTTTGGTTTACTCTCAACAATTGAACCAAGCAATGTTGATGAGGCTTTGGCAGAGGAAGGTTGGATACTTGCAATGCAAGAAGAGCTTAATGAATTCCAAAGGAATGATGTTTGGGATCTGGTACCCAGACCAAACAAAAACATTATTGGAACCAAGTGGGTGTTCAGGAATAAACTCAATGAAAAAGGTGAAGTGTTAAGGAACAAAGCCAGACTTGTAGCTCAAGGATACAGTCAACAGGAAGGTATAGACTACATTGAGACTTTTGCTCCAGTGGCCAGGTGAGAAGCAATTAGAATTCTTTTATCATTTGCTGCTAATCATGATATAATGCTGTATCAAATGGATGTTAAAAGTGCATTCTTAAATGGCTATATAAGTGAGGAAGTCTATGTCAAACTGCCCCCTGGTTTTAAAAACTCTGATTTTCCAGACAATGTTTTTAAACTTAAAAAATCTTTATATGGTTTAAAACAAGCACCAAGGGAATGGTATGACAGACTTAGTAACTTTTTGATTAAGAATGAATTTGATAGAGGCCAGATTGATAATACTCTATTTAGGATATCCATAAAGATGATATTTTAATTATTCATGTTTATGTTGATGATATCATCTTTGGATCCACTAATGGCACTTTGTGCAAAGAGTTTTTTGACCTAATGCAGAAAGAGTTCCAAATGAGCATGATGGAAGAACTTAAGTTCTTCTTGGGAATTCAGATTCATCAAGGTAAATCAGGTATACTCATTCACCAATCTAAATACACTAAAGAACTTCTTAAAAAGTTCAAAATGAGTGAATGTAAGCCTATGGCAACCCCCATGCACCCAATCTGCTCACTTGAGAAAGATGAAACCAGCCAAAAGGTAGACTAGAAAACATACAGAGGTATGATTGGATCCCTTCTTTATTTAACTGCTTCTAGACCTGACATCTTGTTTAGTGTTTGTGTCTGTGCCCGTTTTCAAGCTGACCCTAGGATATCCCATTTAACTGCTGTCAAACGAATTCTGAGATACCTTAAAGGAACCACCAACCTTACCCTGTTATACAAGAAAACCCCCACCTACAAACTTAGAGGTTTTTGTGATTCCAACTATGTTGGAGACAAGCTAGAAAGGAAAAGTACAAGCGGCAACTGCACTTTTTTAGGTGATAATTTGATCTCTTGGTCAAGCAAAAGACAAAGCACCATTGCCATGTCAACAGTTGAAGCTGAGTATATATCAGCAGCAGGATGCAGTTCACAGTTACTCTGGATGAAACATCAACTTGAAGATTACAACATCCTTGAAACCAATATCCCTTTGTTCTGTGATAACACTTCAGCCATAAACCTAACCAAGAACTCTATCTTACACTCTAGAGCCAAACACATTGAAATAAAATACCATTTCATTAGGGACCATGTTCAGAAAGGGACTTTAAGCATCCAGTTTGTGGACACTGATTATCAATGGGCTGATATCTTCACCAAAGCATTACTAGAAGATAGGTTCAAGTTCATCAAGAAGCATCTCAACATTATCTCCATATCTTACTAGCTCAAGTAGTCATCTTAGGAGTTTTTAATTTTCTTGTAATTTTATTTTATGCTTTTCAATTTTCTGTTTTTACTTTCTGTAATTTGTGAAGAGAAAAACAAAAAATTACAAAAATAGTAGGACCTCTTTTTGGCTGATGAAAAAAAGGGGGAGAGAGAGAAAAAGGAGAAATAAGTAGAAAAGGAGAGATAAAAAGAAAGGAGGAGCGAAAAAGAAAGAGATGAATAGAGAATGAGTTGAAAAGGAGAAGAAACAGCGAGAGAGAAAAATAAAGAGAGAAAAAGAAAGAGTGAAAAAGAGAAGAAGTTGAAAAGGAGAGGAAATAGGGAGAGAGAAAAAGAAAGAGTGATAAGAGAAGGAGTTGAAAAGGAAAGGAAAGGCAATGTGAAGAGAGAAAAGAAAGAGCGAATAAAGAAGGAGTTGAAAAGGAGAGGAGAAAAGAAGAAAATAAAGAGTGAAAAGAGAAGGAGTTGAAAAGGAGAAGAAAAAGTCAGTATCAGACTTAGGGGGAGATATTGGTCTGAGGGTAAGTAATTCAAGTCTTCGAGTTATAAGCTAGCAAAATAAGTTAAGGTTTTGTCATCATCAAAAAAAGGGAGATTGTTGGAACCAAGTTGGTTCTAAGTACTTAGGATTTTGATGTTTACAAAAGCACTCCACGTAATCTTATTTTGAACCTTGAATTATTACATTAAATGCCACAAGAAAATGAAGTTTCCAGAGGCAGAAGATGAAGACATCGAAAATGCATCCAGAAGGTACTAGAGGATGCATCCTGGAATTACCAGAGGATATCTTTGCTGGCCCAGATCAGAAGGAAGCAAAGTCAGAAGGAGACCTAGACCAGACTAGAAGGAAGCCTGCCAGAGGGAGACTTGATCCAGACCAGAAGGAATCATTAGTCAGACTTAGACTAGAAGTTATTCTGACCAGAAGATGGCATGGCAGTGAAATGATAAACAGTCCAGACTTGATCCAGACTTAATTAGAGGATAAATTAATGGGTCCAGAACAAGAGATTCAATCCAGATTTGACCCAGACCAGAAGATAGCATGGTTCAGGGTATGAAACTAAGTCCAGACCAGAAGAAATGATGTCCAGATTTGATCCAGAACTAATCCAAATCAGAAGGTAAAATGTACAGACTGAAATATTATTTGTCCAGATTTAATTTCAGTTCAATCTAGACCCAGTTCAGAATTGGTCCAGATCAGAGGGAAGATGTTCAGATCAATGGTCCAGATTTAAGTATATGGCCCAGTGTTGGCTGAGATCAGAAGATCAGACCATGGCCCAGTGTTGGCCAAAATCAGAAGGTCAGAATGTGTGGTCCAGCATTGGCCGAGATCAGAGGATCACAACAGATCAGGTTGCAAGTCTAGGTTGGCCGAGTTTAAAAGATTAGAAAGTGTGGTCCAGGGCTGACCAAAATCAGAGGATCACAACAGATCACTTAGTATAGTCCAGATGTGGACTAGCGCAGAAGATCAAACGGTCCATATTTAATCATGAGGATTAACAGTGGAGATTTAATTTAATTTGATCAAAGTATTAAAAGGATTTGTTACAAAAATAAAGTGAAGTCGTATGGGAGTTCAGAAGCTATTGGCGGGAAGAAAGATTTGTTCCAGAATTAATTAAAGACAGGATTGGCCCAAGTTATTTATGAAAACAAATCTGGAGATAAAAAGATATGTTTTTTATTTATATGAAACCCGATTGGTCAGAGTATTTTTGCAAGAGAATCCAGCAAGATACAACTTGGAAGAGACCTTAATTCGCATCTATAAAAGGAGGCTCAAGGAAGAATACTTAGCATCATAAATCACAAAAGAGTCATACACTTGCAAAAGCAAACACTCAAGTTTTCAGTGAGGTTAATTGTGA
Organism: Cicer cuneatum; assembly: GCA_037974295.1. NCBI lineage: Eukaryota > Viridiplantae > Streptophyta > Magnoliopsida > Fabales > Fabaceae > Cicer > Cicer cuneatum. The sequence goes on along the minus strand of JBBPBO010001984.1, from coordinate 26,512,529 downwards.
GTTCCAGTTTTCCAGAAGCAAGCAGTCGTGTTATTTTCTTTCCCTTGTGTTCGATCTAAGTTGTTGAAGTAGAGTCTACAATCTAAGGGAGTCAGAAGGGGTAGCAGATTACCTGGCAATTAGATTCAAGGCGTTGTAATTCCTTCTAATATCTGGGGTTGTCAAATTGGTAGGAGAAGACTTGACTTAGGAAGTCAAGGTGCTGTATTCCTCAAGAGTCTAGGATTGTTAGACTGTTTGAGAAGACTGACTTGGAGGGTCAGTGGAACTGTTGTAATTCAAGGTTTGAATTAGTGAAATCCTTCAAGGTGAAGGGACTAGACGTAGCCTCGTTAACGGTGAACCAATATAAAAATTCTGTATTTTTATTTTTACTTTATATTCGTTGTTAACTCTGTTTTTATTCATACATCAAGTTTTGTTTTAAAAGTGTAAAAACAGGAAAAGCATTCAAGTTAGTCAAACATAATTCAACCCCCCTTCTCGTGTTTGCACCTTCAATCATGGCATCTGGTAAGAAGTGTTGGAACCAAGTTGGTGCTTGCAATTAAAGTTTTGATGTTAACAAATGTGTTTTATGAAAATCGTATTTTGACTTAGAAGGAAAAAATTAGAGGATGACACTACCAGAGGATACACCAGAGGATGACGTCACCAGAAGATAAAGAATGCCATTAGAAAGTTAGGCCAGAGGATACATCTAGAGGAACTAGAAGATGCATCCCGAGGATGTCATCAGAGGGTACCAGAAGATACTTCCAGAGGATACCAGAGGATGTCATCAAAGGCAAACATCAGAGGATAGCATCAATCAGAGGATATCATCAAAGGGAATGAAAAATAACATCATCATAGGATATCTTTCTTGGCCCAGATCAGAAGGAAGCAGAGTCTAGAAGGAGACCTGGTCTAGACCAGAAGGAAGCTTGTGAGAGGGAGACTTGGTCCAGACCAGAAGGAAACATAAGTTAGACTTGGTCCAGACTTAATCCTGACCAAAAGATAGCTTGGTCATGAATATAAGAATCAGTCCACACATAATCCAGACTTGGTCCAAAGCAGAAGATAACTGGTCCAGAACAAATGACTTGGTCCAGACTAGAAGATAGCATGGTTCAAAACATAAAACTTAGTCCATATCAGAAGATATAATTGTCCAGAACATAAGACTTAGTCCAGATTTAATCCAGACTTGGTCCAGATTTAATCCAGACTTGGCCCAGATTAGAGGATAAATGTCCAGATTAAAAGATCAATGGTCCAGATTAAAATATCAAATGTCCAGATTACAATATCAAATGTCCAGATTAAAAGATCATTGGTCCAAATTAAAAGATCAATGGTCCAGATTAGAAGATCAATTGTTCAGATAAGAGGATCACAGAATTGGTACAGATCAGATTACTTAGTCCACAATTGGCCGAGGTTAGAGGATCACATAATTGGTACAGATCAGATTACATGGTCCAGAGGTGGTCGAGATCAGAAGATCATACGGTACAAAATTTAAATCATGATGCAAATCAGTGAGGACTTGATTAAAATTCAAAGAAGACTTGACTAAATTTTGATAGAAATTTGATCAAAGTATTAAGGGGATTTGATTCAAAAATTCACTGAAGACTTGAAGAAATTCAAATGCAATCTGAAGCTTAAAAAGATATGGTTTGAAATTAAAAGAAACAAGATTGGTGAACAGAATTTTCAAATGAAATCTGAAGCTAAAAAGATACGATTTTTATTTAAGTTAAACAGGATTGGCCAACAGTATTTTCAAAGGAAATATGAGCATGATCTATTTCGAATTTAAGCTTGGACAAAGCCCTATCTACAGCTATAAAAGGAGGCTTCAGGCAGCAGCATCTAGCATCGAAAAACACAAGAACTCAAGCTTCACATTTAACACAATCCAGGAGTTCAAAAGAGAGAATCGCCTTGGTGCAAAAGCAAGATCCTTGTAATCTGATCCGATAGTGGTGCAGAATCCTTCTTCAATCTGGGGTTGTCAGATTGGTAGGAGAAGACTTGACTTGTAGAGTCAAGGTGTTGTTTTCGTTCCTCAAAAGTTTGGGGTTGTCAGGCTGTTTGGGAAGACTGACTTGGAGGGTCAGGTGTTGTAATTCAAAGGTTTTGAATTAGTGGATTAAAGCCTTCAGGATGAACGGACTGGATGTAGCCAAGTTAATGGTGAACCAGGATAAATTGTTGTGTTCTTATGCTGTTATTTTCTGGTGCTAAGTCTGATTATTTATTAATCAAGTAAATCACATCAACATTCAACAAAACAACAAAAAGATTCAAAGTTTGGCAAACACAATTCAACCCCCTTCTCGTGTTTGCACCTTCATGAAGATGCTAGCAATTTATGAAGGGAAAAAGGTCTATGTCCCAAGACCTGGCTCTGGTGGAAGAAGGTCTGGTTAGCACAATACCTATCAGAACTAGAACCAGCTGATGAACCATAACAATCTGCAAAAGAAGAACCATATGATGAACCAAAAATATCAGAAAATCTGGAGTATCAACATAATCAAAATTGACTGATAAATCACACATATCAACAGAATCAAACTGGTAGAGAAATCAGTCATTTCAATAGAACTCTAACTACCAGAGGAATCAGAATTACCATCATAGAAACTTGATACATAAGCAGAAACAAATATGTCAGATGAACAACCAGAATCAAGAGACTTCTCTGAACACTCTAATTAAATTCATCAAGACTACAAACCTGGATGGGAATTCAAATCCCTTCATCCATACCCTACAATAAGAGAATATACAAATTTAGAATCTGAGGACTAGGAAAGAAGAACTAAGAGGGTTTTTAGAGTGAAATAGAAACTATTGACCTATAGGTTATATCTTTCTTTAAATATAAGTATTATCTAGTATAATGTTTATTGTGATAACAAGAAGGTTGATCTTAAAAATCAACGCTAGATCAGTATTTTTCAGGTTCTAAAAAATTTAGAAGAAACAGGAAAATCACAAAATCTGAACATTTCAGCAGAAGTAGAATACAAGTTTGTTTCTTCAAAAACAAGCATAAACCAGCAGAAACAAAACTGGTGTTTTGGGTTGTATGGTTTCATTCTTAAATTATCGAATTTATATAATGTTATATGACAAACATCTTGACCTTGAAATGTCAAAGCAAGATGATGATGGTGCAAGTTTACTGGAACTAGAAGAAGCAGATGCAGACAAACCAGAAGAATATGAAAGATCAAAGGATGCAAGAAAAAATCAGAGTTACAACTTTTATGTTGGCACAAAAGCCAAATTCGGAACTTTATTGGGTCTAAATTGCTGATTACATTACCTCAGTTATTTGTAGTAATATTTAGTATCGGGCTGCTTATCGCCTTGTAGCTTTTAAATTAATTTATGGATTAAGTATCAAAATTATATTTTGAGATGTTTGTAATATGATTAATATTTGTATATATTTATATATATATATATTTTGAGACTGACTAAAATTATTTGTCGAAGAATAATTTAATTATATTATGAGAAATTTAATACCGGACAGTTTATCAAATTTTATTTGTCAATAGAGTTGTGACGAAATTAGATATTTTATAAAAATAGTTTGAGATGTGAGTGAAGTGATGGGTTAGTTTTAATTATAATATATATAAATATATAGTTGGCAGAAGTATAATATATATATATATAAGAAGGAAAACAAAAACGGACGAAGCAAAGCAGAAAGAAACACATTTTTCCTTGCCCGTGAAACTACTTCTTTTCTTCCTCTGTTTTCAAACTTGGAGTGTTGGTAGAGAGAAAAAAACCGCAAACTCAAATCCTAGATTACTTCGAGATCTAAGCTTCCATTCGAGAAGTGACAAGAGGGAAAGTTACTCCTCTCCATACTACAGTGCTAGTGAGCTACCTTTGGTCGCGTCGACGCGAGCGAGAGTTTCACCGTATTTTATCGCGGTAGCGGAAAATGGTTGAGAAAGCGTTAACGAGGGTAAAGGGCTCCTTCCAACTTTTTAGTTTGCATGTGGGAACTCTATATGTGTGTTTGATGGATGATTTATGTGTTATCTTTGTTGAAAACATTATTGATGAGTTGTTATTGATAAAGATGTCATTGTTGTGTTATTGATGATAAAGACTCATTGTTGTTGTGATATTGTTGTTGATGATGTTGTTGTGTTAAAGATGATTGTTGTTGTGTTTGTAGTTATTCTAAAATAAAAGAGTTTGATCTAAAGTGAAATTTACTTGAAAAATTCCACTGCTTTCGAAGATGTATTCGAATACGGCACTAGCGTATTTGAATACACTCCTGCAACGCTTAATTTTTATTTAAATTTTGAACTTCATATTCGAATACGACACCTCGTATATGAATATTAATACGTGGTTTTTGCTACTGACTTAGCATTTGTATTCAGCTACGACTCTTCGTATTTGAATATAGAACTGAAAGTTTTGCTACTGATTTATCATCTGTATTCGGCTACGACTCTTCGCATTCGAATACAGAACTGGAAATTTTGCTACTGAGTTGTCATCTGTATTCGGCTACGACCCTTCGTATTCGAATACAGAACTACAGATTTTGCTACTGACTTAGCATCTGTATTTGGCAACAAGAAGCTGTATTCGAATACAACCCTATTTTTGTCAAAAAAATTCTATTTTTGAATAACTGTTTATGCACTTAATTATTTAAAAAAACATTTTTAAGGCATGTGAGGTCTTCTTGATATTGTTTCTTTAATGGTTATGAAGTATCTGAGTTTTGTAGTTGCATTTACGTACTGATTATAGTGAAGAGAGTCAGAGTACGCTCATGCATTTCATAGTTAAGTGGTGACCGCGATGGGCCACAGAGTTAAGCGGTGACCGTGATGGGCCATAAAGTTAAGTAGTGACCGTGATGAGCTACGGGGTGGTTCCACGTGATTAGATGGTTTATCTTATCCTTACAAGGATTTAACTTAAGTGTAAAGCCTGTGAGAGGCTACACTCTAAGTAATTCGTGCAAGTCCATGAGAGACTGCACCCATAAAGTTAAGTAGTGATGGTGATGGGCTACGAGGTGGTTCCACTTGATTAGCTGGTCCATCTTATCCTTATGAGGTTTAACTTATATGTAAAGCCTGTGAGAGGCTACACTCTAAGTAAATCGTGCTAGTCCGTGAGAGACTGCACCATGGTAATTAGTACTAAGGCCTGTGAGAGGCGGTACAATTATGATTTACGCCCTTCGAGGAGGGTTTTGGTTTTCCTCGAAATTCCAGAATCATGTGCACGGGCATATAAATGTTGCATTAGGGTGTTTGATATGCGAGTGATGATTGTTATGATCTGATATGTGGAAATGATATGTGCAAGTACCTTAAATTCTAAGTTCCTAACAAGTTGTTGTGATTTTCGATTGTACTTTGGGGCTTGCAACATGATATGTATTCTAAATATTTTGTTTCATAAAAAACTTAGATGTTATACATTTTAAATAAGTGAGTATACTTATTTTGTCACTATTTTTATCTTGCTGGAGCTGTTATATATGTATTGTTGACTTTGACATATTTGGTAATTGTTAATTGTTATTTTCGGTTGGTGACCCTTTACATTATTGTGGAAAATTGGGCTTTGCCCTCAGATGATACCCGAGTTCGTACCACCGACGGTTACTCTGACGTTGGAGACGTCGTTAGACTTCACTGATCGACACTTACCGACTGCTTGGGTATACGACCCAATCTCAAGCAAGGCTACTTATACGGGGAGAGTGATGAGAACATGTAGGAGTGCTGGGGCAGTGTCATGTGTGGAGTACACTCACGGACGGATCGACTTTCTTGTACCTTTAGGGTTAGTACTCGAGGCGAATGGGGTATTTATGGATGCAGAGGGTCCTGTAGTTGGAGGTGAGACGGAGGCCACCGTAGGTGTGGTGACTCCTACTATAGTAGCAGGGGATGCGGTGCCTGAACCAAGAACGGGTGAGAAGGGTAAGGGGCTGATGCCAGTGGGGGTTGACAACCCAGTGCTGTATAGGCTGGTAGAGGAGTTTTTTTATATTCAAGTGCCGTGGAAGCGACCTATATCGTAAGTGGATCTGACTTCTGAGGCAAGATACCGCGTCGGACGAGATTTGTGCAGAGTGTGGTGGGCACCCTTGTTATTGTAGTTGTTAGTGGATGATCATATTAGTTTTGTTGTATAGGGCCTTAGTATTATGGTGGTCGTACTTATTTTGTGTTGGGATGACTGTACCTATGATTTACTTGATAGTGACTATTGTTGGTGGGTCCATGTTCTATTTTTTTGACGTGACCATGGGGGAATAGCATTCTTGGAACAGTACTACTGTGTAGGTATCAACCGAGAATACCCTAGGGGTATAAGCGATATCAGATAGGTCTTTTAGCCCCTGTGTATTTTCTATTTGTATATTTTGAATATTTATTCCGAAAACTATTTTAGCTTATTTGTATTTATGATGAAATTAATTATTTCTTTTGTCGTTTTATGGCACGACGTATTATTTTAAATAAGTGGTTTTATTTTATTTGTTTTTATTTTGAAAAAAAAAATACACTCGTGCTGTTAAAAATCGGGGTGTTACAATTGTGGTATCAGAGCTTTGGTTAGATTGTAGGTCGACTCTTAGGTTGGGAGTCGTAATCTGATCATGCGTCGGGGTAAGTGGTCAGAGTGTCAAGTCTTGTTTAGTTGTGGTGTGCTGAAGTTATGATGTTGTTAAAGTTATATTTTGGAAGTATTCTAAGTGGTGTGAGATTTCTACTTGATGATGGTTTTGTAGGGAACAATGCCTCCAAGAAGAGACGACACTGCAAGAGCCGACGTCAAACGGAATGATCGGATGGATAAAGAAATGAATAACATGGCTACTTCTGTTGCTGCACAGATAGTTGGAAAGACTTTACGAGATCTCGAGAAGAGGGAAAGAGAGATTCGTGCTGCGGAATCAAGGGGATTAGAGGATTTCCGTCGTCACAATACTCAAAAGTTCAGGGGTGATGAGAGCTCAGAGAAAGTTGACCAGTGGATTCAAGAAGTGGAAAAGATTTTCGAAATGATTAATTGTTAGGCACTGGTGAAGGTCAACTATACTACGTATCTGCTACTAGGGGATGCTGAATATTGGTGGAGAAGTACAAGGCTTCTTATGGGATCAGCTCATGAGGAGGTGAACTGGGAGTCATTCAAAAGGAAAATTTTAGACAAATACTTTCCGATGAGTACTAGGACTAAGTTAGGTGATGATTTTCTTAAATTACACTAGGGAAATATGACGGTGGGTGAATATGCTGCCAAGTTTGAGTCCTTGTCAAGGCATTTTAGGTTTTTCTGTGAGGAGGTTGATGAGCAATTTATGTGTCACCGTTTCCAAAATGGACTGAAGTACGAGATTCAAGACTCTGTCTTGCCATTGGGAATTCAAGGTTTCCAAGCCTTAGTGGAGAAATGTAGAGAGGTTGAGGACATGAAGAACAAGAGGGCCAACCGAGGAGGGAACTTTAGTTCAGGGGGCCTAGTCGGGTGAACCATCAGAACAACAAAGGAAAGTAGGTTGCTAAGCCATATAACCGACCACAGAACAATTTCCAGAAGCTAGGGCACTTTTCAAGGGATTGCAAGGCTCCGAAGGTGGAACCAACAGTGAACACAACGCGTTTATTGCATGGGTGCTGAAGTCGGGAATCAATGTCACGATTTGATCCAACGAGACTGCGAGATTGCAGGTAACACACTAACTGTACTTTTTGATTCGGGGGCAACCCATTCCTTCATTGCTATGGATTGTGTGAGTCGTTTGAAGCTATCTATGTCTTCCCTGCCTTTTGATTTGGTTGTTTCCACACTTGCTAAGACTTTGACCGTAAATACTGCATGTTTACACTGTCAAGTAACTATTCAGAATAGAGATTTCTTGATTAATTTGATTCGTTTACCCCTGCAATCACTCGAGATCATTCTTGGCATGGATTGGATGTCGTATCATTATGTAGTCTTGGATTGTGCTTGCAAATTAGTTCTTTTCCCTGAGCCTGGAGTCGTTCGATATTTAGCCGCTAACAAACTCGGAGTGTTGCTGAGAGAAGGAACTCAAGAGTTCCTATCGTTGGCTAACGTGGAGGCAAAGATAGATGTAAGCATAGAAGACGTGGTGCTTGTCAAGGAGTACCCAGACGTATTTCCAACAAAAATTCCAGGATTACCCCTGTAAGAGAGGTGGAGTTCGTCATTGATCTACATCCAAGAACCGAACCTATTTCAATTGCGCCGTATCGGATGTCACCATTGGAATTGAACGAGCTCAAGGGCCAAATTGAAGATTTGTTAGAGAAAGGATTTATCAGACCAAGTGTGTCACCATGGGGAGCTCCAGTGTTGTTGGTTAAGAAGAAGGACAGAAGCTCGCGCCTATGTGTGGATTATAGGCAACTTAATAAGGCAACTATTAAGAATCGTTATCCTTTACCACGTACCGACGATTTGATGGATCAATTAAGAGGAGCCACATTGTTTTTAAAGATTGATTTGAAGTCAGGTTACCATCAGATTCAGGTAAGAGAAGGAGATATTCAGAAGACTGCTTTTAGAACCCGTTACAGACATTATGAATATCTTGTTATGCCATTTGGAGTTACAAATGCACCTGCAATTTTTATGGATTACATGAATAGAATCTTTAGCCCATTTATGGATAAATTCGTTGTGGTGTTCATCGATGATATATTGATTTATTCAAGGGATGAGGAAGAACATGGAGAACATTTACGTCAAGTTCTTGAAGTTTTATGTGTGAAACAATTGTATGCCAATCTGTCGAAATGCGAGTTTTGGCTAGAAAAAGTGAACTTCTTAGGACATGTGATAACCAAAGAAGGAATTGTCGTGGATCCGACAAAGATTGAGTCAGTCCTTGCTTGGAAACAGCCTCAGACTATCACAGACATACGAAGTTTTGTCGGACTAGTCGGATACTATAGAAGGTTTATTGAAGGATTTGCTAAGATTGTAGCTCCATTGACACAACTCACTAGAAAGAATCAGTTGTTCGCAAGAACAGAGAAGTGTGAGGAAAATTTTCAGTTACTTAAGGAAAAGCTGACAACCTCACTAGTATTGGTCTTACCACAACCAGAAGAACCATATGAGGTTTACTGTGATGCATCTCACCAAGGTTTGGGATGTGTTCTGATGCAACACAAGAAGGCTATAGCCTACGTTTAAGACAATTGAAGACTCATGAAAGAAACTATCTGACTCATGATTTAGAGCTGGCTCCAGTAGTTTTTGCATTAAAGATCTGGAAGCATTACTTATATGGATGCACGTTCACAGTGTTCAGTGACCATAAGAGTGTGAAATATTTGTTTGATCAGAAAGAATTGAGCTAGAGGAGATGGATGGAGACTCTCAAGGATTTTGATTTCACATTGCAGTACCACCCTAGGAAAGCCAATGTGGTGGCTAATGCATTGAGTAGAAGAAGTGTGTCAGTATCTTCAATAATAATGGCTAGACAACAAGAGTTTTGGGAAGCATTTAGAGATCTACACTTGGACGTCGAGTTTGCACCGGGAATTTTAAAATGTGGGATGATAAAAAATTTGAGTGGTCTACTTGAGGACATTGCGAATTTTCAGGATGACGCATTAATCCAAGAGAAGAAGAACCTAATAGTGCAAGGAAAGACAACTGAGTTCAGGATTGAAAAATTCCACTATTTTCGAAGATGTATTCGAATACGGCACTAGCGTATTCGAATACACTCCTGCAACGCTCAATTTTTATTTAAATTTTGAACTTCCTATTCGAATACGACACCTCATATTCGAATACAAATACGTGATTTTTGCTATTAACTTAACATCTGTATCCGGCTACGACTCTTCGTATTCGAATACATAACTGGAAATTTTGCTGCTGACTTGTCATCTGTATTCGGCTACGACCCTTCGTATTCGAATACAGAACTGCAGATTTTGCTACTAACTTAGCATCTATATTCGGCTACAAGCTGTATTTGAATACAACCTTATTTTGTAAAAAAAAACAATATTTTTGAATAACTGTTTATGCACTTAATTATTTGGAAAACATTTTTAAGGCATATGAGGTCCTCTTGATATTGTTTCTTAAAAGGGTATGAAATATCTGGGTTTCGTAGTTGCATTTACGTACTGATTACAATGAAGAGAGTTAGAGTACGTTATGCATTTCATAGCTAAGTGGTTACCGCGATGGGCAACAGAGTTAAGCGGTGACCGTGATGGGCCGTAAAGTTAAGTAGTGACCGTGATGGGCTACGGGGTGGTTCCACGTGATTAGATGGTCCATCTTATCCTTACGATGATTTAACTTATGTGTAAAGCCTGTGAAAGGCTACACTCTAAGTAATTCGTGCTAGTCTGTGAGAGATTGCACCTATAAAGTTAAGTAGTGACCGTGATGGGCTACGCGGTGGTTCCACGTGATTAGATGGTCCATCTTATCCTTACGAGGATTTAACTGATGTGTAAAGCCTGTGAGAGGCTACACCCTATGTAAATCGTGCTAGTCCGTGAGAGACTGCATCATGGTAATTAGTACTAAGCCCTGTGAGAGGCGGTACAATTATGATTTACGCCCTTCAAGGAGGGTTTTGGTTTGTCCTGGAAATTCCAGAATCATGTGCACGGGCATATAAGCATTGCATTAGGGTGTTTGATATGGAGTGATGATTGTTATGATCTGATATGTGGAAATGATATGTGCAAGTACCTTAAATTCTAAGTTCCTAACAAGTTGTTGTGATTGTCGATTTGTACTTTGGGGCTTGCAACATGATTTGTATTCTAAATCTTTTGTTTTATCAAAAGCTTAGATATTATACATTTTCAATAAGTGGGTATACTTATTTTGTCACTATTGTTATCTTGCTGGAGCTGCTATGTATGTATTGTTGACTTTGACATATTTGGTAATTGTTAACTGTTATTTTTGGTTGGTGACCCTTTACATTATTGTGGAAAATTGGACTTTGCCCTCAGATGATACCCGAGTTTGTACCACCGACGGTTACTCTGACGACGGAGACGTCGTTAGACTTCCCTGATCAACACTTGCCGACTGCTTGGGTATACGACCCCATCTCAAGCAGGGCTACTTATACGGGGAGAGTGATGAGAACATGTAGGAGTGCTGGGGAAGTGTCGTATGTGGAGTACACTCACAGACGGATCAACTTTCCTGTACCTTTAGGATTAGTACTCGAGGTGAATGGGGTATTTATGGATGCAGATGGTCCTATAGTTGGAGGTGAGACGAAGGCCACCGTAGGTGTGGTGACTCCTACTGTAGTAGCAGGGGATGTGATGCTTGAACTAGGAACGGGTGAGTAGGGTAAGGGGCCGATGCCAGTGGGGGTTCACAACCCAGGTCCGTCTAGGCCGGTAGAGGATTGTTTTGAGATTCCAGCGCCGCCGAAGCGACCTATATCGTGGGTGGATCTGGCTTTTGGGGAGAATGATCCTTCTATGGCTGATGAGGAGGAGGATGTCACTTTGAGGCAAGATACCGCGTCAGATGAGAGTTGTGCAGAGTGTGGTGGGCACCCTTGTTACTGTAGTTGTTAGTGGATGATCATATTAGTTTTGTTGTATAGGGCCTTAGTATTGTGGTGGTCGTACTTATTTTGTGTGTGGATGATTGTACCTATGATTTACTTGATAGTGACTATTGTTGGTGGGTCCATGTTCCATTTTTTTGACGTGACCATGGGGAGAATAGCATTCTTGGAGCAGTATTTCTATGTAGGTATCTGCCGAGAATACCCCAGGGGTATGAGCGATATCTGATAGGTCTCATAGCCCTGGTGTATTTTCTATTTGTATATTTTGAATATTAATTCCAATAACTGTTTTAGCTTATTTGTATTTATGATGAAATTAATTATTTCTTTTGTCGTTTTATGACACGACATATTATTTTAAATAAGTGGTTTTATTTTATTTCTTTTTATTTTGAAAAAAAAAATACACTCGCGCTATTAAAAATCGGGGTGTTACAAATTTCTCAGATTAATCCATTGTTTCAGAATTTCATCAAGACCTTTAGATTCATTTCATAATGTTAATTTCACGTTGGTGATTCTATTTCTTTTTATTCAATTATATTTTTATTTTGATTGCTTAATTCGAATCTCAATAAGATTGATTAATTTAGTTTGACATAATTCGGTTTCTAAATTAAGTAAATTGTAGTTTTTTCGACGATTGATTGTTAACTATAATCTATCAATTACTATGATGCTTAATCTAGTTAAATAAACATAATTCACATAGGGTTGATTGACGATTGCTTGATTAATTCTATAGTTAAACAGAAATAGAATCACAATTTAGAAGTTGATAGAAGTTGTGATAGATGTGAGATTCTCGAATTAGTGGATTAGTCGCTCTAATACGTGATTGTAATTTGTTTCTCAGTTTGTCTGAACCTGAATTCGAAACCCTTCTGTTTATTTTTATTGATTATAAATTTGGTCAATATTGTCATAAGTCCTTCCGAGATGAATCGAGTTGTTGCCCTACGCTACATTTTTATTACTCGTATTTGACCCGTGTGCGACAACGGATCACACCCCAACAATCGATATCTCTTCTTTGGAGAAAGTCAACACTCAATCAACGTTCATGACGAAGTCAATATTTTAATAAATTCAACGCTCTAACAAAGTCAACGCCTCTAATAAAGTCAACTTTTGATGATAGTTAATGATATAATGGTATTCAATTCTCTAAGAAGACAAGTTGTACGCAACCTCTGATAATCATTCAAAATCAACATGCTCTGATGGTCTGTAAGACAATGCTCTGATTATCCTATCATCTGACCTGTAGACTTTGCTTCTTCTATTTTCATACAAGTTACGAGGAGGGATTTTTAGGATTGTGATATGACTTAAGCTCAACGGATAAATTTATCTTCAACGGTTCATTGTTGAAATCCATGAAGAGACAAGTTGTCTTTCTGCTATGAAGTACAAAGGCCATACTCTAAAGACTCTATAAAACGACATGCTTCCTTACTTGAGTACAAAACAACCAAGAAAAACCAACGCACAACAACTACACATAACACAACAACATTACAATATTCTGTAACCATTCAAAATTTATTTTTAAGTGTCAAGAAAGAAAAATTTGAAAATATTATGTTGTAAACAACTTCTTGAGAGATATTTTTCAGAAAAACCTGAACTCATTCATTTGCAACTTAGCCTAGTAGTGAATGTTTTCCTTAACGGTTTATAGGTGCAAATTGAAAGTTGAGTAGATTTAAATATTTTAAGTTAAATATTATAATTCAGTTGAATTATTGGAGAAAATCCTTCTAGGTGAAGGGACTGGATATAGCTACCGATTTGGTGGTGAACCAATATAAATCTTTGTATGATTTACTTATTTATTTTGCTTATTTATTCTATGCTTTTCATTACCATGTTTGTCCAAGAAATTTTAAAAATAGTAAAACACAATCCAGTCCCCCATTTTCTTGTGTTTTCCAACATTCATCCTTGTCTTACTTACTTCCTTTTCAAGTTTGAAGGCTTAGGATGAGGAACATCCTCATTCTGCACTTTGTCTTTCCCAAAAGAGGCATCTTTGTCCTTTTCAGAAGCACAAGCTTCTTTAAAGGTAGAGGTATCAAACGACTAAAAAACAGCAGACATATTTGGCAAGGGATTTGAAACAGACACATTTGTATGTGGAGGAACAAATGAATCATAGATAGGGCCATGAGAAACTAAAAACTGATTTATGGCCTTATAACCAAGAGTGGAAGTATTGCTTATTTTTGGGTGAAATGAATATTGGTGAGAAGTTGGAACCTAAGTTTGCAGCCTGTTTTAATAAGATTAACAAGGTGAGACTATTTAGATTGGACGTTCAAATGCATGAGTGGAACGAAGTTTATGGAAGGTTCATTCAGATGAGCAATAAATGCTGAAGCGTAACTAGTAGGTGTTTCTTCACTAGTAAGTTGCTCGCTTATCAAAATCAAAATTCATTGTTGGATTTTCGAGATGTTCTTTCTCAGTAGTAACATTCTCATCTATATGAGTATTGTCATGATGGTCTTCCTATTGGTCAGTTTCAGAAGGAGGCACAAGGGGATCTTCATCCATATGAGCATCTTAACTTGCTCATCTTGTTGAGTGGTTTTAGCTCATTTTCAGCTTGAGATACTTCAGTATCTTCCTTTTCCATCTGAGTGACTTCATCATCCTCAGCTTCAGCAACTTGCTCATTTTTCTCATGAGCTTGTCCACCTTCAACAAATTTTTCTTTATTTTGATCATCATGATCAAAGGTAGATTGACTTTTATTAGAAGTTTCCTTATAAATATGATCATTTTCAACATTTTTTTTTGGAATATGTTTATTCCATTTTTCATTCACTTTTCTTTTTTCTCCAATTTTATTTCTTTTTGCAGGACCACTATTTAGAGGTACTTCAGTGGTGGTTTTAGGAATATTTTGCTCTGGTTGAGCATTTTTCTCTATCCTCATGTGGGAGAGATTTTTATAAGTGAACCTAGAGTAGGAAATGGTTGATACTTCATCTTCAAGAGGTACTTGGAGGTGTTAGAAAATGTAGGTGAGTGTCATTCCATAATGCACATTAACTATCTTTGTGGGGTCTTTTGATGCTTTTAGCAAGAAGTTAAAAATGATAAAAGGTAACTTGATGAGGATTTCATCTAGCATATGGTGAATGATCATAAGATGAATATCAATTACCTTTTCAAATATCTCTATTCTAGGAACCAGAGAGTGACGACTCATGCTATGAAATATTTTTGCTAATGGTTGGATATTGGAGGAAATTTTTTCACCTTGAGGGTCACAAGGGATTTTATTAAGAACCTCAACTTTTGGTGATCTTGATGATATCATACCAAATATCTTTAAGCAATCATCTTCCTTCATTTAGAATGTTCAAAGCCTCCGAAATGACTTGAGGAGTGATCCTCAAAGTCTTGCCTTTGATTTTAGAGATGAGTACGTTCTCGTTTTCATCATGTTCCATAGTTAAGTAGAATCCTCTTACAACTCTTAGGGTAATTTTTTTAAGCTATTTGAATGAAGTTGGTCCAACTGAACTTGTTAGTAACACATTGATTTCCCATCCTTCTTTCTTGATGCTGAGAAGATCAAAGTATCTTCCACATGCAATGGGATGAAATTCCCATTTCTTTTGAAAGATATCTTCTAATTTCTAGTTTCCAAAGAGTGAGATTTTTGAAAACTTAGGAGATTGAAAGGTTTTAGGAATGGGCTGAATTGGAGATTTTGCTTTCCTTCAACTATAGGGGATTTTGAAACGAGTTTGGATGAAGATGATTTATGAGGAATCTGTAAAGGCGATTTAGAAGCAGGCATTGGTTTAGAAATCGGTTTGAATGAGTAGATTTTGAAGAATCAACTTCTTTGGTTTTCTTCAACATGCCAGATAAGGTTTCTTCTTAATGGTTTTAAAAATCGGATATGATTAAAACCACATTGTTAGTTTGTTCTAGCTTTCTTTTGGTTCCAATATCAGCTTAGAGTTTCAAATATTTTCTAGATGGTGCAGAAAATGACGATGATTTTGAAACTGTGTTTTTATGTTTTGGCTTTTTAAGATGAGATGGAGTTAAGGATGTTGGTGGAGGATTGTTTTGAACATGAGGAGAACGAACAACAGTGAGTGGTGGATGTTCAAAGATTGAAAATGATGAATTGGGTTGAGAATTCATAGAAGCTCGATTTGCAGCCCCCTTTGTTCTAGCCTTGATTGTGTACGAGGATGATGAGTGATATAGATAGATTAGAGTTGAGATTATGAGATGAAGAGGTTTAGAATGAATATGAATGTTTTAAAATCTTTCATTTGGTAGATATAACCATTGAGGGAGATGAAGGACAAGGAAAAAGTCCATTAGTTAATACCTAAATATATTTATTTGAACTCCTAGCTAAGAGGGAGTAACGTGGCACACAAGACTATGTGTCACTTATGCTCAAAGATTCATAAACCTCCTTTAGTGAGGTCGTGTGAGACGAGGACTTTCATGGTCCTTTGAAAATAAAATAAAAATCTCATTTGATCAAGTGATCATATCATTCGCACAATAAATTTAAACATGATTTTTCAGGAAGCATAATTTTCCCTTAATAAAATTAAATATATCCTCAACTAAAGGAATGTTTAGACAAATTTCCATGATGCACAATTTTTTATCTTGAATGTTGAATAGGATTGTTAGAAAAATTTATAGCACTTATATTATCATATAATATGCGTACATTTGTGTACCTTAGTGAGTAATATTCTAATTGATTTTTTACCTATAGTATTTGAGAACAACAATTTGTTGCTGAAACATACTTAACTTCGGTAGTTGATAAAGCAAATGTGTTTTGCTTTCTGTTTGACCAACTGATGAAAGATTCTCCAAGAAATTAGCAAGCCCCTTTAGTTTTTTTTTCTTTACACTTTGTCTCCAACATAGTCAACATCACAATATGCTACAAGATCAATATTACCTATTAAATATCTGAAATTATTTTCTCAATAGTATGATGAAATTCTTTTGGAGTTGAATGGAATCTAGCACATAATCCTACGACAAAGACTATATTAGGTCTACATGCATTTAGATATAATAAAGATCCAATCATTCTTCTATATTCTATTTCAGATACATATTTTCCATTTTCATCTTTGTCTAAACTTGATGATAAATGCATGGGGGTTGCCATAAATTTTGCCTCATTCATTTTCTTCAGAAGATCTTTAGTATATTTTTCTTGTGAAACTAAAATACCATTTTCAAGTTGTTTTATTTGAAGACCAAGAAAAAATCTAAACTCCCTCATGATACTCATCTCAAATTCATTTTGCATGAGTTTAGAAAAATCCTCACACATTTTTTCATTTGTAGCACCAAAGATGATATCATCATCATAGACTTGAACAATCAATAAATCCTTTTTATGAGATTTCTTGAAAAGAGTAGTGTCAATTTTTCCTCTAGAGAAGTCATTGTTGATTAGGAATGTATTCAACCTATCATTCCAAGCTCTAGAAGCTTGATTAAGTCCATATAATGCTTCGGTGAGTTTGAAAACATGATTCGGTTTCTTTTCATTTATGAAACTAGGAGGCTGATGCATATAAACTTCCTCATTTATACATTTATGTGCAACATAAGCAAGAAAGAAACAAATATCTTCTAACCTTGCTATAGGAGCAAATGTCTCATCATAATTAACACCTTCTTGTTGATTGCAAAGGTCTCATCCAATTATTGTTTGACTCACTAGTGTAATTAAACCTTGTTAGATCGGTTCCTATGTACATGTTAGATCGGTTACTTGTCCGATCTAACATCCAGTGTTGTAATAACAAGTTAATTATAAAAATGATGAATTGGGTTGAGAATTCATAGTAGCTCGATTTGCAGCCCCCTTTGTTCTAGCCTTGATTGTGTAAGTGGATGATGAGTGATATAGATAGATTAGAGTTGAGATTATGAGATGAAGAGGTTTAGAATGAATATGAATGTTTTAAAATCTTTCATTTGGTAGATATAACCATTGAAGGAGATGAAGGACAAGGAAAAAGTCCATTAGTTAATACCTAAATATATTTATTTGAACTCCTAGCTAAGAGGGAGTAACGTGGCACACAAGACTATGTGTCACTTATGCTCAAAGATTCATAAACCTCCTTTAGTGAGGTCGTGTGAGACGAGGACTTTCATGGTCCTTTGAAAATAAAATAAAAATTTCATTTGATCAAGTGATCATATCATTCGCACAATAAATTTAAACATGATTTTTCAGGACGCATAATTTTCCCTTAATAAAATTAAATATATCCTCAACTAAAGGAATGTTTAGACAAATTTCCATGATGCACAATTTTTTATCTTGAATGTTGAATAGGATTGTTAGAAAAATTTATAGCACTTATATTATCACATAATATGCATACATTTGTGTACCTTAGTGAGTAATATTCTAATTGATTTTTTACCTATAGTATTTGACAACAACAATTTGTTGCTGAAACATACTTAACTTCGGTAGTTGATAAAGCAAATGTGTTTTGCTTTCTGTTTGACCAACTGATGAAAGATTCTCCAAGAAATTAGCAAGCCCCTTTAGTTTTTTTTTCTTTACACTTTGTCTCCAACATAGTCAACATCACAATATGCTACAAGATCAATATTACCTATTAAATATCTGAAATTATTTTCTCAATAGTATGATGAAATTCTTTTGGAGTTGAATGAAATCTAGCACATAATCCTACGACAAAGACTATATTAGGTCTACATGCATTTAGATATAATAAAGATCCAATCATTCTTCTATATTCTATTTCAGATACATATTTTCCATTTTCATCTTTGTCTAAACTTGATGATAAATGCATGGGGGTTGCCATAAATTTTGCCTCATTCATTTTCTTTAGAAAATCTTTAGTATATTTTTCTTGTGAAACTAAAATACCATTTTCAAGTTGTTTTATTTGAAGACCAAGAAAAAATCTAAACTCCCTCATGATACTCATCTCAAATTCATTTTGCATGAGTTTAGAAAAATCCTCACACATTTTTTCATTTGTAGCACCAAAGATGATATCATCATCATAGACTTGAACAATCAATAAATCCTTTTTATGAGATTTCTTGAAAAGAGTAGTGTCAATTTTTCCTCTAGAGAAGTCATTGTTGATTAGGAATGTATTCAACCTATCATTCCAAGCTCTAGAAGCTTGATTAAGTCCATATAATGCTTTGGTGAGTTTGAAAACATGATTCGGTTTCTTTTCATTTATGAAACTAGGAGATTGATGCATATAAACTTCCTCATTTATACATTTATATGCAACATAAGCAAGAAAGATACAAATATCTTCTAACCTTGCTACAGGAGCAAATGTCTCATCATAATCAACACCTTCTCGTTGATTGCAAAGGTCTCATCCAATTATTGTTTGACTCACTAGTGTAATTAAACCTTGTTTGCTCGGTTCCTATGTACATGTTAGATCGGTTATTTGTCCGATCTAACATCAAGCGTTGTAATAACAAGTTAATTATAAAATCGGCTAAAATGACATATTTAACAAGTCAAAATTCAAAGTTGATTTATTACATCGGTTAAATTTGAACCAATATAACAAGTCCAATTCAAAATTGATTTATTACATCGGTTAAATTTGAACCAATATAACAAGTCATATTCAAAATTGATTTATTATATTAATGAGCCAACCGATTTAAATAATTAACTTTTTAAATTTATTTTTTTCATAACTTTTACTCCTCACATATGCATAATCAGAGTTTCACATATTACTCTATTAACTAGAATTTCTCATTCAATAATAAGACACAAAATTTCATACGAAGCTTTACATTTAAAAATCAATGATAATGAGTCATAAAAATCTTACAAAATCAGAGTTATCAAATTCAGAGCTACATTATCATTACTACTTGTTTAAAAAAAAATATATTATCTTTTATTAACAGTCTAAATATACTAAAATTATTCAAGTGCTTCAAGGATTTTCAATTAGTTCAAGAATCAAGTTTGTACAACGTTGTCGGACGTTCATCATTTCATCATCTTCGAATGGTTTTGAGTTTTCAAATATCTGAATTATAAACATTGAAATAACAAGATTATCTGAATCATGTGACCATAAAAATCATAAGTAGTTAATTAATACTAACTTTGAAAAAATATATCATATACCCGCATTCATGAATCCACGAGACCACTAGATTGCATCCAAGTTGTTGATATCAAACTTGCCACATGGTTTGGATCAATATCTAATGCTTTTCGATTTTATTTCAATGCTTCTTGATGAAGTCCTCTTGCTTCATAACGTAAACCTGCATAAACTTAACTTATGATGAACTATTCTACATGAAAAATATTGTATCTGAACATGTTGAGCTCTAATAAAATTAAGATTCCATTTTTGTTGCGGTCAATTATGGTCTTTCTAGCATAATAATACAAATTATGTTCAGATACTGACTTTTGGTATCAACGTGAATGATCTCAAAGTGGCTAAAGAAGGAAAAATCAAGTTTTTCTTAGCAAGTACATGCTATAGTAATGTACTTTGCTCTAACCAAAAATGAAATACAAAAGTCAATAAAAAATTGCTCGTTCAATAGCTACATATGAAACACTGCCAAACATGATACCAACATGTATACATCAATAAAAAAACTTCTTCAAAAAAAATAATTAAAAAAAAAAGGAAGTAATTGAATGTAACCAAATGTGTTGGTGAACCGACACATGCCGGACAAGACACCAGACATGTCTTAAATTTAAAGCGTCAATGCTACATAATAGCTACAAGTATAATAAAAATCCATACAATTTAATCTGCATTGTACACCATCATGTTTGTGATCTTGTGTAGTGTCAACCACTTATCAACAATTTTTCAAAAACAAGATAAGCAATAACAATATATATACCTATAGAGTGCCATCTAGAAGCAGAATAGGGATCAATACCTTGAGATTTAGCAAGACAAACTTCAGCATCACTCCACTGTGACAAGGATGTGTACAAATTATTGGCTAAATCATGTCATACTTCCATTTCTAGATTTCTATTACTATTTCTTTTCCATTGTACATAAGAGAAGTAACATCATTGTTATACATGTATTAAAATATATTATACATATATCAATGACTTTGTACCTTCACAACTTTATTTGAAGTGCATATACTTTTATTTTGGACTTGAAGAACAACTGAACATCAAGAAAAAAAGTATAAGTCTCAATAGCATTTTTCAATCTTCCCTGTGCTATCTGAAGCTTAGCTTTAGTCCTTAACAATTCTCCTTGATCCCATTTTCCAATTTGATCTATAGCAGCATCAATAAAAATCTCTGCATCAACAAACTTCTTTTGAGCCGATAAAATTCGCGCTAGTAGTATATATCCAGTAACACTTGATCCACCTTCCATCTTAACCAGTTTCTTTGCATGATCAAAAGCAATTCTCAAATTCCTATGTTCAGCATATTCTAGACAAAGATTAAGAAAAATGTAAGGATCCTTTTCTTTCATCAATGCCTCAGCACCTTTTAGAGCACTAAATGCTTGAGATTGTATCAAAATTTTCTCTGATTCAGAAGCAGATGATTTGGATTTTGTTGACAGTAGAACACCTCTAAAACATTTTGCAATAGCTTCCATTTGCTTGCATTTTTCATACATCTAAGAAATTGATTCGATCTTGAACACACACCTTGTTTTCTGCACAAATTTTTGAAGCTAAAACTAATTCCTCTATGCAATCTGAGTTCTCTCTATTATTCAAAAAGTTCCTCAAAAGATCCAATGCAACCATATGTTCACCTTTTCCACAGTAACAAAGAGCTAGAGTATAATATCTTTCTCTTCTCTTCATGTTTTCTGGAACTAATTCCTCAACCTGTTTAGCCAGTGTGACGAATTTGCCACAAACACTTAAAGCAAAAGAAAGGTGATGAGTTACTGAAGGGTCCTTTCCTATGCTTCCAATAACTGATTTTCTCATCAGAATCAAAAGCAGATGAACAACTTCTTCTATGTTGTTTCTTGGCACGAAGGAACTATCCAACTGCGACCGAAGAGAAGGAGAAGTGGCTTCACAACCGCTGTATAAAAGAAACAAAGCGAATTCCTTTTGTATTCTTGAAGTTGCTTCAATGTCAAGACTCCAATGATAAAGCAATGCCTTCCTAAATGATAAGATTACATCTTTAGGTGAGCCTGCAAGGTTCCACAACTCTAGAAGCAGTTCTACAGCTTTTGTTACTGTCTCTTGTAATTTACAGTCTGAAACAAAGTTTTCAGGCCACCTTTCTGGTAATGCAGATTCAACAGTGTCTAATATAGTTTTGCATGATTGAGCAGCCTCTGCAGATTAATAAATTACAGTCACAAACAGCGTTTTCAATCGTGAATTATGGATAATAGTGGCATTCTCAAATTCTTCTATGCAATTGTGCTATAGCGCCACTATAATTGTTATTTGGCAATATTTTATACTAAATAGTGTATCACTGAATAATAGAGATTTGTTCAAATTCTCCTATGATATAGCACTATGGCAACTATTTAACAATGCTGGTCACAGAAAAAATCATAAAGCATAAACCAATTGTGTCAACTATGCATGTGTTGATCAAATGATTAAAGAATCTATGCAAGAAACTACAACAGTTGAAGATAGAGTACAAAATATTAACATGATGAATATATAGTTAATAAGAACTAAGAACAAGGTAATAAAAGCACCTTGAAACCTTCCAAGAGTCTGCAATGATTTAGCTTTGAGAAAAACAACTTCAAGAAGTAAACTAACAGCATGTATTGACATAGAAGGAATTGAATCACTTTGTGAACCGCGTTTATTATCGGATTCACATCTTTTAGATATAGACATTTTCATCTCGGGAATGACAGCAGCAATATCTATTCCTTCAAATACATGAAGTGTAGCTTCAATGTTTCTAGTTACATTAAGAATAAAGCTCAACTTCAAATGATCCATCTAATAATTATACAATTCAAGAAATCACTCTTGATATTCAAGTAATGGTTTCACACACTTTGGTTTGCAAGAGTCTTCGAGATATCTCTTCTGATCTACAGGTTCCTCGTCAGCCTTAAATTAATAATAAAATCCAACGATAAACTATAAGCAATAAATAGGTTCCAAGATGTACCTTTATTTTCACAAGCATGCACACCAATCATTTGAAACCAAACCATAGTTATTAATGTGACAAATTACAATTATCACTTACAAAAGAAATACAAAGCAAAAAATATATAGACAAAGCTCATCCAACCAGGTGAAAGGAAACAAACATGAATATCAAACATTCAAACTGATGAAGACAAAGGAAAAATTACATAGACAAAGCTCATTCAACACAAATGCGGAATACTGACTAGAGTAATAAGAACATTCTTTATCACTTTCATCGCTTTTTACGCAGCACCACTTCTCAAATTTCTCCATCACTTCCATAATTAATAAGAGTTTAATTAACTATTACTACGTAAAACAATTTAATACTCCCGTTTAATCACATCTCATAACACAATCTAATCTTCTTGTTAAAGGTTACATTGAAATTATTTTAAATATTACTAAAAATAAAATTCAATTAAAGATTAATAATTAGAACAATTAACAATGGAACAATTTTAGATTGCTAAGTAAGAAATAAGAATTATTATAAAATTACCAGAGAAAGCAACAAACACTTGCTCGTAAAGGGAAACACTTCTCAATGGTGAAAGAAATTGACACTTCTCGACGGAAATGCTTCTCGACAAATGGAAGAGGAAGACAAAGAAAACTCGTCGTCGGTGCGGAAGTAGAAAAATGTTGCGTTGGACCAACTCGTTGTCGGTGCTAAAGGCTGCAGAGTTTGCAGAGTGAAAACAGAAATTAGGGGAAAATAGAATTTAGGGAAATACAAATTTACGTGTTGATTGTAAAGGAGGGAATGAAAACATAATTTAGGGGAAAACAAAATTTACCTGTTGATTTTGAAGGAGAGAGTGAAAACAAAAGGAAGACTGAAAGCTGAAGAATGAAGAATGAAGTTCGTGGTGAAAGCTGAAGTTATATGAGTTTGCGTTGAAGGATGAATGATGAGTTCGCATTGAATGATGAAGGCTGAAGGTTGAAGGCTGAAAGCGCTGAAGGGTTTTGGGTTGAAGGATGAAATGCTGAAGGTTGAAGCGATGAAAGTTACAAGTGGAAACATTAACATGCCTCCTCTTTTTGTAAGGTATTTAAGGGTTTTTAAAATGTGTTTTTATGACTAACTATGGTGATGAAGTTACAGGTGGAAACATTAACATGCCTCCTCTTTTTTATGGAGAAAGATTCGAGTACTAGAAAGACATGTTGAAAAGTTTCTACATCTCACATGATCCTGAACTCTGGGATATAGTGGCTATGAGGCTCCAAAAGACGCTGGTGGTGTTGAAATATCCATAAATGATCTAAACATTGATCAAAAGAAACAATACAAGATGCATCATAAAGCAAGAACTTTCATGATGAAGACTATCACTTCCAAAGAGTTCAAAAATGCAGCAACAAAGAAACACCAAAAAGTATCTTTGATGCTCTGGTTCTCAACTACGAAGGAAATAGGCAGGCACAAGAAGCTAACACAAATCTACATGTCAAGAAGTATAAACTCTTCTAGATGGAAGAAGATGAAGACATTAAGATAATATTTTCTAGATTCCAAACTATAGTATCTGGGTTGAAGGCTTTCCAAAAGAGTTACACTACCTCTGACCACATCATGAAGATCCTTACAAGTCTTCCCAACAAATGGAGACCAAAGGTAACAACAATTCATGAGGCTAACGATCTAAACAAACTGCCTTTGAAAGAGCTAATAAGATTGAACTAGTTGAATATGATCCCAAGAAGAAGTCAAAGTCCTTGGCTCTCAAATTCCAAGGAAAGAAGACAAACTCCAAGGCCTTGCAAGTTATTGAAGACTCGAAGGAAATCAAATTATACGATCAAATGGAAAACTCAAATCATCAAGAATTGTCCTTTATCTCAAGGAAAATCCAACGCATGTTGAACAACAGAAAATCATCTTTTTTCAAAAGAGATATCAGACGATCCCAAAATGGCAAAGAGAGAGGTGAAAAATTAGACAAGAAAAGAATCATCTTCTATGAATGCAAAAAACCAGGACATTTCAAATCATAATGTCCTAAACATGAGAAGGGAAATTCCCAAAGAAAAGACTTCAATGCAACGAAGAAAGGTCTTATGGCTACTAAGGATGACTCTGATGAATATGAAGAGCATGCAAACATGGCTTTGATTGCAGATACACATTGTGACTTTAACTCTGATTATGACGACGAGTCTATTGATGAAGAAACTGAGGTATTATCTTACCTATCTTGTAATAAACTTATAGTTATGTTAAATGAGTTTCTCAACAAAAATCACAATGTTTCTTCAAAACAAAAATCTCTTAGAAAAGCTCATGACATCTTAGCAAATAAATATAGCTCTCTCGAAAAAGATTTTGAAAATCCAAAGAGAGAAAATCTAAATCTGAAAGAAAATGTTCCAAAATTTTTACAGGATAGAATCTGTAACTCTTTTAAATATGAAAAATCCTTTCAATAATTTCTTGCAAACGACATAGAAAAAAGCAAATAAGCCTTTATGATCTATGGTGCTAGCAGAAACAATAAATGCGATATTGGTTTTGAAGAATCAGAGGAAACTCCTAAGGTTAACTCTCTTGATAAAATGTATATTGCTTAAAGAAATTCCGCGATAAAATAACTCGTCCTATGCAAAAAACATGGAAAGACAAGACACCTTTCAAAACTAACAAACCAACACCCAACCAAATTTGAGCACCTAAGAATAAAATAATCTATTTTGTAGATATCCTTAGCAACAAAGTTAAAACACTAGTCATGGTACCTGGATAATGGATGCTCGCGACACGTGATGAGAGAAAAGTCTATGTTCCAAGACATGACCCTTAAGAACGAAGAATACATATGATTTGAAGGAAATCAAAAGGGTAAGATCATTGGGCATGACATAATAGGTAATTGTTTCATCCTGTCTATTAAAAATAATTTACTTGTCAAAGGACTAATGCATAGCTTACTGACTATAAGTCAATTAAGCGATAGTGGTTATGATGTTGTCTTCAATCAAAAGTCATGTAAAGAAATAAGTCAAACTAATAGATCCATATTATTTACTGGTCATAGGAAAACAATATTTACAAAATAAACTTATCTGATTTGGAAAAACAAGAAGTAAAGTGTCTTATGTCTGTGAATGAAGAATAACTAATTTGGCACAAAAGATTGGGACATGCCAATTTGAGGTTAATCTCAAAATTGAAAATTAGTCAAAGGCTTGCCAAATCTTAAAAACAAATCAGATGTTCTTTGTGAGGTATGTCAGAAATGGAAACAAACAAAATAATATTTTTCCTCTAAAAATGTTGTTTCAACTTCAAGACCACTTGAAATTTTACATCTTGATTTATTTGGCTTTGTAAAGACTGCATATGTAAGTCGTAAAAAATATGGACTCATTATTTTTTATGATTATTCCATGGACATGGGTAAAGTTCCTTAAACACAAGGATGAGTCGTATAAAGTTTTCACAATCTTCTGCAATCAAGTGCAAAATGAAAAAGTTTTTTGTATTACAACAATTCGTAGTGCTCATTGGGGTGAATTTGAATATAAGCTCTTTGGAAATTTATGTGAAGAGAATGGAATTTTACATAACTTTTCGTCTCATAGAACACCTTAACAAAACGTTGTTGTAGAAAGAAAAAATAGATCTCTTCAGGAAATGGCACACACCATGATTCATCAAATGAATGGGTTGAAGTAATGAACACTGCATGTTATATTCAAAATAGAATCTATATTTTCTATTCTTAATAAGACTCCTTATGAAATGTGGAAAGGAATAAAACCCTACATTTCATACTTTCATCATTTTAGTTGCATATTCTATATTTTGAATACCAAAGAGAATCTTCACAAATTTGATTCATGGTCTCAAAAGTGCACCTTTTTGGGATACTCTGAAAGGTCTAAAGCCTATAGAGAATACAAAAAAGAAACAATGATTTTTGAGGAATCAATTCATGTCATGTTTGATGAAAAAAAGCTTGACCATATAAAGTTAAAGCTACATGTGATTTTGTAGATTTATAGATATCAGATGAACCAAAAATATCAAAGGAACCAAAAAAACCAGCGACTAATGAATCAGAAGATATGCTTAACAATTGGAGGACAAGCAATAATGGACCTCCCATATATCAAGATCATTGGGAATCCAAACTTGGACGGAAATATAAATCATATCATTTAAAGTCTCTGATCATAGGAAGTGCAAATGATCATATGAAAACCAGATATGCTTTTAGATAAACATCTAAAATTGAACCTACAACTTTAGACGAAGTTCTATTAGATGATGGTTCAATCATGGCTATCCAAGAAGAGTTGAATCCATTCAAAAGAAATGATGTATGGGATCTTGTACCCAAGCCTAAATAAAAGAAGTCAATTGAAATCAAGTGGATTTTCATAAACAAACTACTTTGTTTAGAAAATCATCTAAGAATGATCTTCTCATTGATCAAATTTATGTCAATTGATATTCTATATAATGTGTGTGTGTGTCAGATTTTAGTATGATCCTAAATAATCCCACTTAATATATGTTAAAAGGATATTTAGATATCTAAAAGGCACTACTAATCTTGGTATGTGTTATAAGCCATCCTTTGAGTACATGTTAGTAGGGTTTTATGATGCTGACTATGCTAGAGACAAGCTAGAAAGGAAAAACACCAATGGAAACTATACAATCATTGGTGAAAATCTAATCTCCTAGTCAAGGAAAAGACAAGAGACTATTGCTTTGTCAACAACCGAAGCATTATATATCTCAACAGCCAGCTATAGCACTCAACTATTGTGGATAAAATATCAGCTAGAAGATTTCAAAATCAATGATAGTAACATTCCTATTTTCTATGATAGTACTTCAACTATATGTTTAACCAAAAGTCCTATTTTACATTTTAGGGCAAAATATAGAGATCAAACATCATTTTATAAGGGATTATGTCTAGAAAGGTATTTTAGACATTAAATTTATGGACACTAATTATTGGTGGACTGATATTTTCACAAAACCCTTAGTTGAGGACATATATAATTTTATCCACTCAACAATCCCTTGTTGCCAGCACAAGATGTAAAAATAAAGGAATGTTGATTGAAAATGTGTATGAGTCAAGGTTGGCTCTTTTAAGATCAACAAGGAATTGTTTGAAGATCCGAAGGTGAATTCCATGTTTGTTCACCTAAAACCTAAGTTCAATGTGCTTTTTAGGATTCTAATCGGGCGTATGGTACCCAAAGGTGGGTTTGTGGACCATGTTAGCAAAGACCACAAGGGTCTAATGTGGAACATCTCCCAGAGGATCAAGATCAATCTCCCAAACCTGATTTTGGAACACATGAGGTCATGTGTCATCAACTCTAGGTCAGAGAAGATCATAACAACTCCCTACCCTAGACTCAACATAGTAGTACGGATAAGAACTCCCATCATCCAAGCTCTAGAGGAAATATGGAGAGCTATTCAAGAAGAACCCTCAGTTTCTTCATCTGCACCAATATTCAACATAGCTAATGTTGTCAAGTTGAGACTGATCTCTCCTTAGGACTGCATCCGACCAAGTGGTGATGTAAGAAGAATATTCAGTCAAACTAGTGTCTTTTAGAACATTCCCATTGTGATTGAAGACTTGTATGCTCCTAAGGAAGATAATAAAGAGTTAGTTTTGCAGTATCTGAGAATGTGTCAAGTTGGCCAATAGATGGCTTTAATTTGTTGCCCTCTGTCTAAAGTTGCTCAAGTTTTTTAGAAGGAGAGGAAAATGATTGGCAAGATAATCTGTGTAGAAAAGGATGAGGAAAGAGAAACTGATGCCAATAAGGATAAAGCAAACCTTATTTTAAGGAAGAAACATAAGGTAACATCCAATTATGAGCAAACTACTCATTCTACAAATTTTGGTATTACTAGTAGTAATGAATACCCTACACCAGAATCTAAACCTACACTAGAACCTTCTCACACCCTCTACCCAAAATTCAAACTTAGTTGCCCCTTTTCTGATCCTACACCTAATACCCCAACTAACTATGACTTTGACACCTCATATGCTATGTTTGAAGCAACCATAACATAACACTTTACTTCCCTCCAATATAGATCACATTCTTTCCTTCTCAAGACAAACACTCCAATCCCAACAGCATCAGATATTCACACTAACCCTCCACAAACACCTACCAACTCTACCATTCCACAAACACCTACCCTCTGTGTTGGAACCAAGTTGGTTCTTTCAATTGAAGTTTTGATGTTATCAAAAGTATTTTATGAAAATTCATTTTTTGACTTAGAAAAAGAAGAAACATCCAGAAGATACAACCAAAAGATACCTCAAGAAGATACAAATCAGAAGTAGAAAATGTCATCAGAGGATGACGTCACCAGAAGATAAAAATGCCACCAGAGGTTACGGCCAGAAGATACATCCAGAGGATCCCATCAGAAGCAAGAATTAGAGGATGTCATCAAAGGCAAACATTAGAGGATATCATCAATCAGAGGATATCATCATAGGGAAGAAACAATGACATCATCAGAGGATATTATTCTTGGCCTAAACCAGAAGGAGACTTGGTCCAGACCAGAAGGAAACATTGTCCAGTAGGAAACTTGGTCCAGACCAGAAGATAGCATGGTCCAAAACATAAGACTTGGTCCAGACCAGAAGATAGCATGGTCCAAAACATAAGACTTGGTCCAGACTAGAAGATAGCATGGTCCAGAACATAAGACTTGGTCCAGACCAGAATATAGCATGGTCCAGAACATAAAGACTTGGTCCAAACTTGGTCGAGATCAACAGATCATACGGTCTAGAATGGTTCAAATCAAAAGATCACACAAAGACAGAATGGTTCAGATCAGACCACATGGTCCAGACTTGGTCGAGATCAACAGATCACACGGTCCAGAATTTAAATCATGATGCATATCAGTGAAGACTTGTATAAAATTCGAAGAAGACTTGATTGAATTTTGATAGAAATTTGATCAAAGTATTAAGGGGATTTGATTCAAAACATCACTAAAGACTTGAAGGAAATTTGAATACAATATGAAGCTAAAAAGATACGTTTTGAAATTAAGAGAAATAGGATTAGCCAACAAAATTTTCAAAGGAAATCTGAGCAGAGAAGATATGGTTCGAAATTAAAAAGAAACAGGATTGGTCAAATGAATTATCAAATGAAATCTGAGCAAGATTTATCTCGAACTTAAGCTTGGACAAAGCCATCATTGCAGCAGGCTTCAGGCAGCAGCTTTATGCATCAAAAAACACAGAACTCAAGCTTCAAATTCAAAGTTATCCGAGAGTTCAATAGAGAGAAATTCTTGAGTGCAAAAGCAATATTTTCTAAGTGTTTTCGAGAGAGAAATTCAGTGCAACAATCAGCTTTCCAGAAGCAACAAAAGAGTGCAAGAATCAATGCAGTAATCAGCTTTCTAGAAGCAACTTTGCAGAGTTCCAAACCCTTGTAATATAACCCGATAGTGGTGTAGATCCCTTCTTCAATCTGGGGTTGTCAGATTGGTAGGAGAAGACTTGACTTGTAGAGTCAAGGTGCTGTTATCATTCCTCAAAAGTCTGGGGTTGTCAGACTGTTTTGGAAGACTGACTTGGAGGGTCAGGTGTTGTAATTCAAAGTGTTTTGAATTAGTGGATTAAAGCCTTCGAAGTGAAGGGACTCGATGTAGCCAAGTTAATGGTGAACTAGGATAAATTGTTGTATTCTTATGTTGTTATTATCCGCTGCTAAGTCTGATCATTTATTCATCAAATAATTCGCATCAACATTCAACAAAACAGCAAAAGAAATCAAGTTTGACAAACACAATTCAACCCCCCTTCTTGTGTTTGCACCTTCAATTGGCATCAGAGCTCGGTCTCAAGGCTGAGAACTTTACAGTGTTTGAGGAAAGATCCAAGGGGTTCAACATGTCTGGATTCAATGAAGAAGCTGTTGGAGGAAGCATCAACAAACCACCTTTGTTTGATGGGGAACGGTTCGAGTACTAGATGGACAGGCTAAAGAGTTTCTTTTTTTCACAAGATCCCGAACTTTAGGACTTGGTGGAAGATGGCTATAATGCTCCAGAAGATGTTGATGGTGTTAAAATTCCCAGGAAAGATATGGATGCTGACCCGAAGAAGATGTTCAAGATGCATCACAAATCCAGAACGTTCATGATCAATGCAATCACATTCAAGGAGTTCGACAAGTGCACTAAAAAAGAAACAACAAAGAGCATCTATGATAGTCTGATTCTGACTTACGAAGGCAGCAAGCAAGTCCAAGAAGCAAAGGCCAACATTCTAGTCAAAAAGTACGAGCTATTCAAGAAGGAAGAAGAGGAAGACATTAAAGCAATGTTTTCCAGATTTCAAACTCTGGTTTCGGGATTAAGAGTACTCAAGAAGAGCTATACCACTACTGACCACATGAAGAAAATTCTTAGAAGTCTGCCAACCAAGTAGAGACCAAAGGTTACTGCCATTCAGGAAGCAAAGGACTTGAACACTCTGAAGCTGGAAGAATTAATCAGCTCCCTCAAGTCACATGAAATAGAGCTGGAAGAAGATGAGCCCAAGAAGAAGAACAAAACCCTAGCCTTAAAATCCAAACAAAAGAAGGTTCTAAAAGTAGAAGTAGAGCAAAATCAGAAGATATTGATTCTAAGGACCAGAATCAAAAACTAGAAGAAGAAGACATTGCCTTCATTACCAATAAGGTTCTGAAGATATGGCAAAACAGAAGGAAGAAGTTTCCCCAGAGGTATTCCAAGCATTCCAATAGAGGAAAGGATGAAAACAACAAGAAGAGTATCATCTGCTATGGATGCAATGAACCTGGGTACATCAAGTCAGAATGTAAAAATCTAGAGAAAGGGAAAAATCAGAAGAAAGACTCTAGACCCAAGAAGAAGAATCTGATGGCAACATGGGATGATTCTGATGAATCTTTTGATGATGATGAAGCTGAATTAGCAATGATGGCCCACATCAATTCTGCCTCTGGATCCAACATAAAATCTGACTCTGGAAGTGAACCAGAAGAAGCAGAATTGGCTCTGATAGCTCGAACTCACTTTGCCTCTGGATCCAATTCTGGAAGTGAATCAGAAGAAGCAGAATTGGCTCTGATCGCTCACATTCATTCTACCTTTGGATCCAACTCTTGAAGTAAATCAGAAGAAGCAAAATTGGCACTGATGGCTTATATTCATTCTGCCTCTGGATCCGACACATATGTTGACTTTGGAAGGAAAAAAAAGCAGAATTGGCTCACACTCATTCTATCTTTGGATTCGACCTAGATGCTAACTCTTAAAGAGAATCAGAAGATGAAAAAGTAGAACTGGCTCTGATGGCTTACACCAGCTCTGCCTCTGGATCCAACCCAAAATCTGCCTCTAGATCCAACCCAGAATCTGACTCTTGAAGTGAATCAGAACAGAACGGGCTCTGATGGCTCACACAAGCTCTACCTCCTGATCCAATACAGACTCTGATTCTGGAAGTCAATCATTAGGAGAAGAAAAAGAGGTATTTTCTGAACTTACCCGATCTGATTTAATTACTGCAATGAATGATATTTTAAATATCAACAACAAACTGTCTTTAAAACTGAAAACACTTAAGGAAGAAAAATCAATTCTAACCAAAGAAATCGATGTTTTAAAGAATCAAAATGCAGAATGTAAAACAGAAAATGCAACTCTTAAATCTGATATTGCTGAGCCTAAGTCGGAAAACCTAACTCTAAAAAGTAATTTTTGTTCAACATCAAGTAAAAAAACTATAAGTAATTCTAATATGCATGAACAAGTTTTACAAGATTTTATTATTAATGGTATGGAAAGAAGCAAATATGCTTCTATGATCTATGGGGTTAGTAACAATGGTAAAAGAGGCTTAGGATTTGATGAATCCTAACAAGGAAAGACAAGAAACCTTTCAAGACTAACAAACCTGGACCCAACCAGATGTGTGTACCAAAAGATAAAATTGTTTATGCTGCAGATGTTTTGAGCAACCAAAGTAAAACACCAGTCATGGTGCCTGGTCAATGGATGCTGGCAATATATGAAGGGAAAAAGGTCTATGTTCCAGCACTTACCAAGCATAAGCAAAGTGACTCTGGTGGAAGAAGAACTGGTAAATTCAATGCGTATCAGAACCAAAACTATATGAAAAACAAGAAATATCAAAATAGACAGAGGAAGTGAAGGTGCAAACACGAGAAGGGGGGTTGAATTGTGTTTGTAATACTTGAATTATTTTTCTATTTTTGATTATTATTTAAAATCTGATATATAAGCAAGCAGAATTAGCAGCCAATAAAGTAAAATAATCAACACAAAGATTTATCCTGGTTCACCATTAACTAGGCTACATCCAGTCCCTTCACCTTGAAGGATTTTTCCACTAATTCAAAACCTCTTAATTACAACAGCATTACAAACCCTCCAAGTCAGTCTTCCCAAACAGTCTAACAATCCTAGATTTTTGAGGACCACAGCACCTTGACTTCACAATTCAAGTCTTCTCCAACCAATCTAACAACCCCAGATTGTAGAAGGGATTTCAACACCTTGAATCTAATTGCTAAGTCACCTATTACTTCTTCTGACTCTTCATATTGTAGACTCTACTTCAACAATATAGATCTAACATAAGGGAACGAAAAACAAGAGTACTTGCTTCTGGAAAGTTGATACTCACAATTAACCTCACTGAAAACTCGAGTGTTTTCCTCTGGAAGTTTATGACTCTTTTTCTGATTTTCGATTACAAAGTCTTCTGCCTTGAGCCTCCTTTTATAGATGAAAATTAGGGTTTCTTCCATGATCAAATTCGAGTTGTATCTGTCCAGATTCTCTTGCAAAAATAACTTGGCCAATCGGGTTTGAGCTTTATGCTTGATCCGAACCATTTTGCTGCAGATTTGTTCTGAAAATAACTTTGGCCAATCCTGTTCTTGTTTAATTCTGGACCGTATCTTTCTTCCCTCCAATTGCTTTTAAATTCCCTCCAAGACTTCAATTTATTTTTGTATCAAATCCCTTTAATAAATTGATTAAATTTCTATCAAAATTTAATCAAGTCTTTTTTCGAATTTTAATCAAGTCTTCACTGATTTTCATCATGATTAAAATCTGGACCGTATGATCCTCTGATCTCGACCAACTCTTGATTTTGTAATCTGATATGCGCCAATTATGTGATCCTCTGATCTCGGCCAACACTAGATCATGATACTTTAATCTGGACCATTGATCTTTTAATCTGAACATTTACCCTCTAATCTGGACCAAGTCTAGACTGAGTTTGGATTGAATCTGAATCAAATCTGGACTTATGATATTTTAATCTGGACCATTGATCTTTTAATCTGGACATTTATCCTCTGATCTGGATCAAGTCTGGATTAAATCTTATATTCACGACCAAGCTATCTTCTAGTCAGGATTAAGTCTGGACCAAGTTTGACTTATGTTTCCTTCTGGTTTGGACCAAGTCTCCCTCTGACAAGCTTCCTTCTAGTCTGGACCAAGTCTCCTTCTAGACTCTGCTTCCTTCTGATCTGGACCAAGAAAGATATCCTCTTATGATGTTATTTGTCCTTTGATGTTTTGCCTTTGATGACATCCTCTGATATCTTCTGGAGGTGTATCCTCTGGTGTCATTCTCTGATTTTATCCTCTGGTGTCCTCATCTTCTGCTTCTGATTTTATCTTCTGGTGACGTCATCTTCTGCCTATGGTGACTTCATCTTCTAGTGGCATTTTTCATTATTATTCTAAGTCAAAAATAAGATTACATAAAAGTATTTTTGTAAACATCAAAATTCTAAGTATAGAACCAACTTGGTTCCAACGTGAAGCACACATATCAACAAAACTAGAACTACTAGAAGAAATAGAACTATCATCAGTTCCAGAATTATTAGAGGCACCTGATATATCAGCAAAAAGAGGAAAATCAGAATCAGGAGAGTTATTCAAACACTCCAGTAAAATTCATCAAGACTACAAACCAGGAAGGGAATTCAAAGCCCTTCATCCAAACCATCTAATCATAGAACATGCAGATTTAGAATCTGAAAATTAGAAACAAGAGGATTTTCATAGTAAAACTGAAACTGTTGACATAGAGGTTACATCTTGCTGTAAATACTATTATTGTTTGATATTTATGTTTACTGTGATAACAAGAATCTTGATCTTAAAAATCAAAGCTAGATAAGTATTTTGTAGGTTTCCAAACTGTCAGAGGAACCAAGTAATCCACGTGATGTGAACACTTCAACAGAAATAGTATTTCAGTTGTTTCAAAAACAAGGAGAAACCACCAGAAGCAGAATTAATGGTTTGGCTGTATTGAGTTCATTTTTAAATTATTTGATTTGTATTATGTTATATGACAAATAGCTTGACCTGAAAAGTTAAAGCAAGATGAAGCTGATGCAGATTAACCAGAACCAGAGGAAACCAAAGCTAGTTTACAAGAACCAGAGGAAACCGATGCAGGTTTCCTAGAACCAGAGGAAGCTGATGCAGGTTTAATATAACCAGAAGCTTATGCAGATCTACCAGAACCAGAAGCTGATTTACTAGAACCAGAAGCTGATATAGATTTACCAAAACTAGAAGCTGATTTACTAGAATCAGAAGCTGATACATATCTACCAGAAGTTGATTTATAAGAACCAGAAGCTGATTTACCAGAACCAGAAGTTGATGCAGGCAAAAGAACTTGAAAAAGCATAAGCTACAAGCAAGAATACGACAAATCTTCATAGGATAAATATAAAGATGAGTCAAAAGAAGGATATAGATGGAGTCTACCAATGCAAGAAGAGCTGAATGAATGATATTTTGGATCTAGTTCCAAGACTGGAAAAGAACATTATTGGAACCAAGTGGGTTTTCAGAAAAAAGCTGAATGAAAAAGGAGAAGTTGTCAGAAACAAGGCACGATGTGTTGCACAAGGATACAGTCAGGAAGAAGGTATTGACTACACTGAAACATTTGCTCTAGTGACCAGGTTAGAAGGTATTTGTATCCTACTTTCCCTTGCTTCTATAAATAAAATTTCATTATTTCAAATGGATATTAAAAGTGCATTTTTAAATGGTTATATAAGTGAAGAAGTCTATGTTAAACAACCCCCAGGCTTTGAAAGATCTGAATTTCCAAACCATGTTTTTAAACTTAAAAAATCTTTGTATGGTTTAAAACAAGCACCTAGGGCATGGTATGATAGACTTAGTTAGTTCTTACTTAAAAATAACTTTGAAAGAGGACAAGTAGACAATACACTTTTTAGAAAATCAATAAAATATGATATTCTGATTATTCAAGTTTATGTTGATGATATTATCTTTGGATCTACTAATGGCACTCTCTGCCAAGAATTTTCTAAATTGATGTAGTAGGAATTTCAAACGAGCATGATGGGAGAACTTATGTTCTTCCTAGGGATTCAAATTCAGCAAAGTCAAAAATGTATATACATTCATCAAAAATAATATACAAAAGAGCTTCTCAAGAAGTTTAAGATGAGTGACTGCAAACCTATGGCTACCCTAATGCACCCTATCTGCTCACTTGAAAAGGATGACTCGGGAAAAAAGGTTGATAAAAAATCCTACAGACATTTCAGTCTGACCCTAGGAAATCCTATTTAACTGCTGTTAAAAGAATCCTTAGATACCTAAAAGGCACTGCCAACCTCACCTTGTTCTACAAGAAAACTCCTACATACCAACTTAGTGGATACTGTGACTCTGATTATGCTGGAGATAAACTCGAAAGAAAGAGTACAAGTGGAAACTGCACATTCTTGGGAGACAATCTAATATCCTGGTCAAGCAAGAGACAAAGAACCATTGCCATGTCAACAGCAGAAGCTAAATACATTTCGGCAGCCGGTACAGCTCTCAACTCATTTGGATGAAACATCAGCTGGAAGACTACAAAATCATGGAGACCAACATCCCTTTATACTGTGACCACACTTCAGCCATCAACCTAACCAAAAATCATATCCTATATTCTAGAGCCAAACACATAGAGATCAAACACCACTTCATCAAAGATTATGTTAAAAAAGGGACACTCAACATCTAGTTTGTAGACACTGACCATCAATGGGCTGACATATTCACTAAACCACTACCTGAAGATAGGTTTGACATCATCAAGAAAAACCTTAACCTTACCTTCATCCATAACCAAATAGCTTAGTTAAATTTTTTGTTAAATGTATTTTATTTTTTATTATTATTTTCGTGTACTAATGTTATTCAAAATGAAATAAAATAAAGGGTGAAAAAAAAGCAGAAGATGAAAAAAAATTAGAGTATCTCCTTTATTCCTTCAATCCTTTTTGTCTGATGACAAAAGGGGATAAGATATATTTGATAAAGTATCGGGGGCATTAGACTTAGGGGGAGAAAAATAAAATTGGAGCTTAGTCTTAGGGGGAGTCGAAGTCAAAAGAAAGAAAAATAGTTATCAAAAATACAAAGTGTTGTCATCATCAAAAAATGGGAGATTGTTGGAACAAAGTTGGTTCTTTCAATTAAATTTTTTATGTTAACAAAAGTATTTTATGAAAATCAAATTTTGACTTCGAAGAAGAAGATACAAATCAGAAGCAAAATATGTCATCAGAGGATGACGTCACTAGAAGATAAAAATGCCACCAGAAGTTACAGCCAGAAGATATCACCAGAGGATGTCATCAGAGGATGCATCCAGAGGATACTAGAGGATACCTCCAGAAAATACATCCAGAGGATGTCATCATAGAATACTAGAGGATATCACCAGAGGATGTCATTAGAGGATACCAAATGATCCCATCAGAAGCAAGAATCAGAGGATGTCATCAAAGGATATCATCAATCAGAGGATATCATCAGAGGGAAGAAACAATGACATCTATTCTTCGCCCAGACCAGAAGGAAGCATGTCCAGAAGGAGACTTGGTCTAGACTAGAAGGAAACATTTTCCAGTAGGAAACTTGGTCCAGAAGATAGCATGGTCCAAAACATAAGAGTTGGTCCAGACTTGGTCCAGACCAGAAGATAGCATGGTCCAGATCATAAAGACTTGGTCCAGATCAGAAGATCAATGGTCCAGATCAAAAGATCAATGGTTCAGATCAAATGATCACACAGAGACATAATGGTTCAGATCATATCACATGGTCCAGAGTTGGTCGAGATAAGTAGATCATACGGTCCAGAATTTAAATCATGATGCATATCAGTAAAGACTTGATTAAAATTCTAAGAAGACTTGATTGAATTTTGATATAAATTTGATCAAAGTATTAAGGGGATTTGATTCAAAAAATCCCTGAAGACTTGAAGGAAATTCAAATGCAATCTGAAGCTAAAAAGATACGTTTTGAAATTAAGAGAAAAAGGATTGGCCAACATAATTTTCAAAGGAAATCTGAGCAGAGAAGATATGGTTCGAAATTAAAAAGAAATAGTATTGGTCAACAGAATTTTCAAAGGAAATCTGAGCAAGATTTATCTCGAATTTAAGCTTGGACAAAGCCCTAATTACAGCTATAAAAGGAGGCTTCAGGCATAGCATTATGCATTGAAAAACACAGAACTCAAGCTTCAAATTCAAAGTTATCCGAGAGTTCAATAGAGAGAAATTCTTGAGTGCAAAAGCAATATTTTCTAAGTGTTTTCGAGATAGAAATTCAGTGCAACAATCAGCTTTCCAAAAGCAACAAAAGAGTGCAAGAATCAGTGCAGCAATCAGCTTTCCAGAAGCAACTTTGCAGAGTTCCAAACTCTTGTAATCTAACCCGATAGTGGTGTAGATCCCTTCTTCAATCTGGGGTTGTTAGATTGGTAGGAGAAGACTTGACTTGTAGAGTCAAAGTGTTGTTATCGTTCCTCAAAAGTTTGGGGTTGTCAAACTGTTTGGGAAAACTGACTTGGAGGGTCACGAGTTGTAAATCAAAGTGTTTTGAATTAGTGGAATAAAGCCTTCGCAATGAAGGGACTGGATGTAGCCAAGTTAATGGTGAACCAGGATAAATTGTTGTGTTCTTATGTTGTTATTATCCGCTGCTAAGTCTGATCATTTATTCATCAAATAATTTGCATCAACATTCAACAAAACAGCAAAAGAAATCAAGTTTGACAAACACAATTCAACCCCCCTTCTTGTGTTTGCACCTTCAATCTCTACCCCTAAATTTGATCTTACCTCACGTAGGCTTGTGAATCCCTTTCATCAAGCAAGTGAGATAACAACATAATTCGCCAATGACTTAGTCTGTGATACATGTTCAGAAGACTCATCTGCACGTCCCTTAACCCCTTTTCACTTTGAACCTGGCACATACACCATCCCTCTAGTCTTGATTCCCTTCACACAATCCACTCCCTTTGCCTTTCCAAACCTCGACTCATTCATTACTTCTATTATTGCCAAAATAACTTTAATATTCAATAGGAATGCTCATAGTTTAGATCCTAATGATATTTCAACCTAGTGGAACAAAGTTCTCTTGTTTGTCATTAGCTGGATAAAGGACAATATGGAGAATGGATTTTGTTGGCCACCTAGAACTTTGTTGCTTTTAGAAAAATTGTTGAGATCCTATATATGTTACAGCTTCATAAAGCCTAGAGTAATCGGTCCAGAGAGCTACTAACAAACACGTCAAAAGGCTCATCAAAGGAAGACTGATTTCCCTCTAGTGGTGTTCATCTAGAACTCCTAGTGGTTGCCCGATTAGCACAATTATAGTTTCTTGTGCTCATTTCATAGATTAAGATACCCTCATTGGATGTTCCTACTTCTACTGCTATAGGGTCTGCATAATTTTCCTTCGGAAGTCACTATGCCATGCGTTCTGGCTATGTGTTTGATCCCTTCCCAGTATGTTAAATAGGAGGACTTTGATCGTTTGGAAGCTAAGATTGAGGCATTCATGGAACAAACAACCAAGAATTAGGAGAAAATTCAGAATACCCTAAGTATAATCTTAGCTAGTCTGATCAATCAAAA
Organism: Cicer cuneatum; assembly: GCA_037974295.1. Classification (NCBI taxonomy): domain Eukaryota; kingdom Viridiplantae; phylum Streptophyta; class Magnoliopsida; order Fabales; family Fabaceae; genus Cicer; species Cicer cuneatum. The sequence goes on along the minus strand of JBBPBO010001984.1, from coordinate 26,472,643 downwards.
TCTGTAGTTCCCATTATTTGTTGTTGTTGTTGTTTGTCTGTTGTAATTTTTTTACTCTTTTTATCTGACGACAAAATGAGGACAATATAAATGAAAATGTCAATTTCCATTTCAAAGTATTCTCATTTGATGACGCTTATAAACTACTTGGTTAGAATATCTCTCATCAGTCTTAAATTTAAAAATGTATATATTAAAGGGGAGCTGTGTGTGATACTCTATGTTAATTTTGTTTCCCATTAAAGTTAAAAACTATTCACAAAAATAGATGTTTTTTATCATAAAAAAGGGGATATTGTTATAACCATGATGGTTTGACGAACTATGTCTTTTACCTGTTTTGATAATAAAAAATTATTTTGTGGGAACAATATAAAACACTAATGTCCAGTTTAAGTGTGCAGTTTCAAAATTAGGTTATTCTATATGAGTTTATGCTATATCCTTTATATAAGGAACATAAGGACCTATGCTCTAAAATCAGAAACATGAGTTTGACGAACACGCTTTAAAACGCACCTCTAGTGATTTTGTTAATGCAAGCAATGCTTTGATTTGTTGGCTCTTATAAGTACTAAAGGTTTGCAAACACGAGAAGATGGTTGATTTGTGTTTGTCTAATTTTGTAATTCGTTTCTTACTTCTAATTTTGATTCTGGTTGGTGACTTAAATGGTTGGACTAATTAGAGGCAACAATAAACATATAGAGTGAAGGTAAAAATAACACACCAGATTTTATCTTGGTTCACCACCAACTTGGTAGCTACATCCAGTCCCCTGACACAATAGGATTTATCCACTAATTCAAAACATGAATTACAACAGCCCCTGACCTTACAAGTCAGTCTTCTCAAAACAACCTGAACCGACAGACTTTTTAAGGCAAACTACACCTTGACCCTACAAGTCAAGTCTTCTCTACACAAATTGAGATCCTCATATTGTTAGACACAAACTAATGCCAATATTAAGTTGCGTTACAAAGGGGTGACACTGTTTTTGTTTTACTTATTTTAAGTAGATTTGTTACAATGATTACACACTTACAATGAAGCACTAAGCACTAAATACTATAAAGTTGAATGAGTGTTTTGCTAGAACTTAAAACCTTAAACACTGAATACTTAGAGAAAATTGAGCTTTTGAGGTTTTCTGAATAACTTTAGTTTTTAGGATTTATGAGTTTGTGTGTTCGTGTTGTTCTTTTTTAGCCTTGAGTATCTATTTATAGATCAAATTAGGGTTTCAATTTTGTCCCTCAAGAATTTTGAATTGTATTTGTTTGTAGGTTGATCAACAAATATCTTCTCCGAGAATAACCTTGATTGATACAATTTGAGAATAAAATCGTTTGTGTATTAATTACTTCCAAATCTGGTATAGACAAATTTTCTAGAACTTTTCTGATTGAGTAATGTTCAGATATGCGTTGAAATTAATTCTTCCTGAAACATCCTCCATATGCTTGATTGGATTGGAGCAGGAACAAATATGGGCTTGTTCTTAGACCTTTAGAGATAAGAATACGGCTAAATCCAATTCTGTATTTTTCTAAATATATTAGAGCCTTTGACCTTCCATCAGAGTCGTTGACTTTTCTCCATCAAAATCATTGACTTTTATTCTTCATAGTCATTACCTTGATTGTTGGAATAAGATGTTGTGATGCTTGAACAATCATAGTTAGAGCCACATGCAAAGCTACGTGACTTATAATTTGTGGCATGGGCAACTTCCTCTTTGTTGCATTATCAGAGTTAATTCAACTTTATAGTGTGTTGCATATCAGAGGCATCACTTTGGAACGAGTCGGAGTCTTCAGAGTAAGCGAAATATATGCTTCAGATGCAGACTCGAATAATGGTTTCAAACTTCAGAGGCATGCTCAAAAAATATTGTTCATCAGAGGCATGCTAAAGTTATTGTTCATCAGAGGTATGCAACATTTATCGTTCATCAAAGGTATCCTACAATTATTGTTCATTAGAGGCATCCTACAACAACTGTTCATCAGTGGCATCCTACAATTATTGTTCATCAGAGGCTTGGAAAACTCCAAAAAGACGTTGAATCTTTAAAGGCACATAATTCTTCAGAGGAACACGCATAGACTCATAAGAGGTATGCAAATTATAAGCACGCTTCAGTCTTCAAAGGCAAACGCAGAAACACACTATTAGAGGCATATGCATGTACTTTTCCATAACGTGCATTTATCTAAATCTGAGGATTTCGTTGACTCATTTCATTTCATTTCCTCTGACGTCTTTACTTCCTCTGGTCACTTCCACAAGTGCTATCCTCTCGTGGTATCCTCTGGTCATTTCCTCTGGTGGTATCCTATGATCACTTCCTCTAGTGGTATCCTCTAGTTGTATCCTCTGATTTTCCTGTTCTAACTTCTGCATACTTCTTGAAATAATTAGTGCAACAAATTGTTCTCACAAAGTACCTCTGTTTACATCAAAACCACATAGAGGAATTGTTCCTGGAATCAACTTGGTTCCAACAAGTACAACAAAGCAAGTGATCCTTTGACTCTAACAAGTACAACAAGCAAGTGAGTGTTTGCATCAGATAATCGCATCAGTCATTCGTTTGACTCCGATGAAAAGTCAACGCTCTGATGAAGACACAATGAATCCGTATTTTTCTGAAGGTATATGTGACATGTTATGATCATAAGATCATACGCTCTTTCTGTCTATATATCAATATTCACAAAATCAATTTCAAGGATATTTTTGACAAGGTTTAATGGCGAATCAATCTCTGAAGATTTGATACGAAACTTCATGATACTTTATAATGATCAGTGGGAGGTTGTTGAGAATGATTATGGGATTGATCCATTATCAAACAATCCAATGCTTGCACAAATTAGAAATCATAAGGAGAGAAAACAACAAAAAAATCGAAGGCAAAATGAATCTAATTTATGTTGTTTATGAAACAATCTTTACAAGAATTCTGACTTTGAAGTTAGCCAAACAAATTTGGGATTTTTCAAGCATGAGTATGAAGGAAATAAGAAAGTTAAAGGAATGCAAATGCTGAATTTGATTTGGGAGTTTGAGATGCAACAAATAAAGGAGTCAAAAACAATCAAACACTACGCCAAAAACTGCCTTTTACAGCGCTTTTTTTAAGCCCTTTACAGCGCTTTTAAGCGCTCTAGTATCTAGTGTTGTAAAAGGATACAACAGCGCTATTGAAAATACAAAAAAGCGATGTAATAGGTGTCATATATAGCACGCTTCTTATATTAGATTTACAGCGCTTTTTCAAAAGAGTGTTGTAATAGGTCCCATATATAGCGCGCTTCTTATATTAGATTTATAACGCTTTTTCAAAAACGCACTGTAATAGGTCCCATATATAGTGCGCTTCTTATATTAGATTTACAGCACTTTTTCAAAAGAGCGATGTAATAGGTCCCATATATAGCGCGCTTCTTATATTAGATTTACAGCACTTTTTCAAAATAGCGCTGTAATAGGTCCCATATATAGCGCGCTTCTTATATTAGATTTACAATGCTTTTCAAAAAAGCGCTGTAATAGATCCCATATATAGTTATTTAACTTAGATTTACAGCGCTTTTTAAAAAAAGCGTTGTTAAAGAACTTAAAAAAAGCGCTGTAAAATGTTTAAAAAAACTCTATAAAAGAATTTTTTATGGCATTTTTTAAAGAAGCGCTGTCTTTTTTATTACATATTATGAACATCAAATATCACATTCAGATTCTTCTTTTCAACATTAAAATTCACATCACAGCAACAAATTCATATTCACATTCAACAATATCAATTACAAATGTTTCACAGCAACAAATTACAATAAATTACAGTATGAATTACATATATTATCAGAACAAATTACATTCAACATATTCATAGTATGACAGTAGCAATATATTCACAGTATGAATTACATATTCACATAACAAATTACATCATGACAGTATGTCAACAAATTAATTACAAAAATTATATAATGTTTATTTCGAGGACAAACTGGCACCATTCTTCTTTCATTTCTTTGAGATCATTTTCAGAGTAAGTTGGGTTGAAGTTTTCAAAATACTAAAGCAAAATAAGTTAGAATCAAATATATATATATATATATATAGTTTATATATGAAAATCAAAATATAATGAAAATAACGTACCGTTTCTGGAATTATATGTTGATTCAGATCAACAATCTCCTTCATGAACCTCATTATATAGTATCTGCAGTCTATGTTGTTAGTTTGACGCGAACACTATAAAATAAAACATGTACGCCAATTAATATTTATGCATTGATATTGTAAATGAAAATTTAAAGGCATATAATTAAGTTCTATAAAAAAAAATTCAAACCTTTACTAGAAGCCATGTGATGTTGTTTAACTTATTCTTCGACACTGAAGCACCCATTTGAGCGCGGAAAACTTGGAGAGCACTATCAAATAAATGTAATTATTATTCAATGACCAAACACATTATTTATATATGTAAGAAATAAATTAATATTGCTTACGTGTCGAAGATGTTCTTTATATCAGGGTGATTGTTGAAATGATCGTGCAATGTGTCTAAATAATATACAATTTCAGAAGTCGCATTTATGGCAAACAACACCCAATGTTGCCTACAACAACACAAATTTGGTTGGAAAATTTGTTTACACAACTCATAATATCATAAATTAAAAAATATATAGATAAAGTATCTAATTACGTACCCTGAATTGTATGGTGCCAGAAACAGCTTGTCTTTCTCTTTATTTTCTATAAGTCTATCAACTACATATTTATTTACATTATCTAGATCGAGTTTAAACATTGATAGTTTATGCAGAGACAAGAATGAAAATCTACTTGACATTTTTCGCGCGCATACCAACTTCTCGTACAAAAACCTTCAAATATAAAATTAGATTATAATATCAATAAATTAATGTGGCAGTGATGCAATTAAAAGGTAATATTTTATATCTTAAATAAAGTATTTATATTACCTAATGTATATGCTAATTACAGTAGCACTCAGCTCTTTATGATCAAGAAGTTCGTATATTTTCTCTTTGCCAAATATTTCTAAATACTCTTCTCCGAATATACTTTTTTCCATGTCTAGCATACGTGTATAATTGTTGCTCTTCATATTCATCTTTGTTGCTTTGTCAAGACACTCACCAAATCAAGCAAGGCGTTGTTGACTTTTTTTAGGAACAGCAACTGATTTTCCTCGATCTAGTTTTTGCATTTTTGGAAGGTTTATTTTTACCACAGACCTGCACCTGTGGTGCAGCGGGTTTATTTTTTGTTTGAATATGAAAAAAATGAGGTTGATAAGTTTGTTAGTTATTATAGTAAGCTAATCATTTCGTATACATGAATTGATGTATATGTCAAACCTTTTCTGGTGCCTTTTTTGGCAAAGTGACAGACTCGCTGCGAGGGATCTTATCATCATTCCCTTTAGCAACAATCTAAATAAATGTGAAATATAAAAGCGGAAAAATCAGCAATTACATATAATCAATCATAATCATACAACTAAACATACATAGCAATCAAAACATACCTCCTGATCAGTGCCAACAAGATGTTTCGGTCATGCCACATAGCTACCTATTGCTTCTCCCAAAAGTTTCATATCTTCGTCGTTGTCGGGGATAGGCAACGGTGCAAGTGGTTCTAAAGCTACCATAGGTGAAACTTTAACATGGCCGGCAAAGACATCTTTGTTGTGCAATACTTCTCCCAAAGTATTGTACAATGTTCCTTTCCCAACCATGCGGGTGTGGGAAGACAAGTATAGGCAACAACGTGAAACAACCTAAATTAAATCAACGGTTAATACATAAGTATGTGAAACAATTAGGTTGAATGAATTTCTTATTTTGTTAAATAATTAATTACCTTCGGTAGACTTTTACGACCAATGTTGCAACTTTCATCTTCACTTTCTATTTGCATTTCACGTTGAAGTTGTTTTTCCTTATCTTCTTTAACCAAGTATGCAACTTGCTCCGATAGGGTTTTCAGTGCTTCTAATACTTGATCATTTGAGGGATTTGTGCGCTTCTCATGTGAAAAATAACTTTTGGAAGTCACGCCAAATCCTTTACCCCTCACACGGCCAGAATATTCAGGAACATTGAATACCTTGTCGAGAATGTCCCTGCAGCTAACTTCTTTATTTCCATATTGATTTTCAAGACTTTGTTCCAAATTTTCCTAAAATACATGTAGTATTAAAAAGATAAGTTCAATATCATTTTTAAAAGGAAATATTAAAAAATATTAAAGTGATAGTATACTTACACATTCTTGAATAACTTGTTGAACATTTTCGTTATCCACTATTCCATCTTTATTTACGCGAGCCTCCTTCCATAAGATATGACGACCCAATGGTTGATCGGATTTCGTCTCTTGCAGTTGTTCATTAAGACATAAACAAAATATTAGTTATAAACTATAGTTTATAATCTCTCTAACACAATGTATAAAAGTGATGTTTACTTACAATTTTTTGCTCTAAATGCGCATACCCCATACACGATCTTTTGTATGGATGCACTGGGTTTTTTGCTCGCTCCCAATTTGCTGTACTTATATTCTATATATAAATAAAAAAAATAACGATCGTGTAAAAAATATAAGATATGAATATGAATAAAACACACATACTAATAAAATAAATATTACCACAAATGCGGGGTCTGAGCGTTTAGCAACAAAAGAGGTCCACTCTTCAGGTGTTATGTACTGTTTGTAAATGTTTGGAGCTTCAACATTCACATTTCCACACTTGTCTCTTAGGTAACAATTCAACAGATGAGATATAAATCCTCTGTGAATTTTACCAGCAACTCTAACTACGTAATTTTTACGCACATCTTCAATGTTAAAAGCGCTCTGAAAACCAAATAAATAAAGAGTTTGAATGAAAGTATTTCAATGGAAAAAATTATAATTAAGTAACAAAAAAGTGGAGTAAAAAAGTTGATTACTTGTACATCACTCCACATTATGTCTTTAGCATCCTTCAATGCTTTGTCTCTCCAGTCATCGATTGTTATAGGGATATTTTGGTGGACAACAGCACCGATGTAGCTTACCATCATTGAATTGTTGGGCTCAATCGGCTGGCCACTTTCATTCCATCCCACCTAATAAACTCATAGCTAGAGTGTAAGTGATTGCTTTCAAAAAAGAAAAAAGAAAAAAATCTAAACAAAAGTATAGTATATATACCTCAAATTTTATTCCAGTATTTCTTGCTATAATGACTTTTTGTATTATAGTTGCTCCACGCTTCACTTCGCATTCATAGCCTTTAGCATTGACAGCTTCATTGTTTACAACTTCAGTGTTTACAACTTCGTCGTTTTGCAACCTAAATCGTTGTTGGAATCCATTTATCTACATTTCACATAGTATAAGTTTAACATGCAGTTTAGTGACAACAACAGATTGAATAAATACAACATGCACTATAAGTTTAGTGACAACGAGATATGAATAACAATACCTATAGTTTAGGGTTACGACGTCGCAGAAATAGAAATAGAAATGTCTTGTGCAACGAGAAGATATCACTGGGGTTCCACAAAGCGCTTTAAAAAACTGAACAAAAAGCGCCTTAAAAACCTTTATGGTCATATGGATAGAACTTAGTGAAAATGGAGAATAATGAAAATAGATAGTACGTAATGAATATGGACAGAGATAAGGGTTTGCACTAGGGAGAAGGATTCGTATATGGAGAGTGGTTCGAAGAGAGTACGTAATGAATAAGGGTTTCACACTGCCAAGTTCGTAAGGGATGAGAATATACGTAATGAAGAAGAAAATGAAGAGGCGGTTTCTTATATTATCAGTTTACATAAGATTATAAAAAAAACCCTTTTACAGCGTTTTTCCAAAGAGCGCTTTAAAAGACTATATAAAAAGCGCCTCAAATAGTATTTTACAGCGCTTATATACACACTATATAAAAGGCGCTATATGAGCATTTTACAGCGCTTTTTACACATAAGCGCTGTAATTGTTTTGTCTCTTATAATTGTAATTTATTTTTTTGAAACCATTTACAGCGCTTATGGGCAAAAGCGCTGTAAATGTTTTGTACTTGTATTTTATTTTGCATTTTACAGCGCTTTTTCACATAAGCGTTGTAAATGTTTTGTCTCTTGTAATTGTAATTTTTTTTAAACCATTTACAACGCTTATGAGCAAAAGTGCTGTAAATATTTTGTACTTGTATTTTATTTTGTATATTACAGCGTTTTTTCCCATAAACGCTGAAAAAATGTTTTGTCTCTTGTAATTGTAATTTTTTTTTTTTTGAAACCATTTACAGCGCTGTGATATATAATATCCATACTCATGGATACCAAATTGTTCATATCAACTTATATGATGAGTTCAGATTATAGTTAAAAAATTTATCAAATTGTCATCTCTAAAATAATTAAATAATATAATTAAAAAATTTATATGATGAATTATATAAGCATAAAATCAAATACTTAGTTCTGGCAGGTCAAGTTACATGAAATTTTACACAATGAGTACATATCATTCATGACTTATATAAAACACATAAACACACTTAAGATGTTCTTCTTCTTTTCCTGGTGGGATTCACATTTATTTGTCCATTAACGATACGAAACGATGGAGTAATCCAAATTCCCTCATCATGATCATCTCTAAGATATAAACCATCATCAGTTGAATCAATTTCACATGGTTGTGATGTCGCAAGCAAAATATCATTACCAACATATTCAACGTTGTTGTTATCATCACTTATTTTATTGGTCAATAAGACAACAGACCATTTATCATCAGCAGGATCAGTGACATAAAAAACTTGTTGAGCTTGCGACGCTAAAATAAAAGGTTCAACTTTATATCCCACCCTCCTAAAATCGACAAGCAAGAACCCGGACTCATCAATCCGAACGCCATTATTATTATCGACCCACTTGCAACCAAAGATGGGAACAAGAAACATTGTGTAATCCAACTCCCATATGTGCTCGATGACCCCAAAATGTGATAGATTTGCAAATATTGGGTTTTTGTCTTTTGCACTTGAGATATGCATCACTTCAGCTACTAGAGTGACTCCGGTATTTTGCATACTTGTTTGCTCATCTTGTTTTGTTGTATAAAATGTATAGCCATTAATTACATAACCGGTGTATGAAAAGGCATGTAAACTCGGTTGTTAGGGTCCAGAAATTAACAGAGACAACATCATAAACTTGCGCTTCATACATAACCATGGAGGTAGGTTATAAATCAACAAAATCACATGCCACGTGCTGTGTGATATGCTTTGAAGACCATGTGGTTTCATTCCATCAGTAGAAAGTGCAAGTCGTAGATTTCTTGACTCTCTACCAAAATTAGGATATCATGATCAATTTTTGCCCATTGTGGAGAATCTGCAGGGTGTCGTAACTTTCCATCTCTAATTCTTTCATCTGCATGCCATGTCAAGTGTTTTGAATCTTCTTCACTGCGATAGATTCGCCTAAATCTTGGTATTATAGGAAAATACCATACGACTTTGCTGGATTAGATTCTTTCTTCTTATATCGAGAGACATTGCATTTCGGATTGGTCCAAATCAGAGGATCACAGAATGGTACAGATCAAATCACATGGTCCTGAGTTGGTCGAGATCAGAGGATCACAGAATTGGTACATATCGCATTACATGGACCAGAGTTGGTCGAGATCAGAAGATCATACGGTCTAGAATTTAAATCATGATGCAAATCAGTGAAGACTTTATTAAAATTCGAAGAAGACTTGATTAAATTTTGATAGAAATTTGATCAAAGTATTAAGGGGATTGGTCAACAGAATTTTCAAGTGTAATCTGAAGCTAAAAAGATACGATTTTAATTTAAGTAAAACAGGATTGGCCAACAGAATTTTCAAAGGAAATCTGAGCAAGATTTATTTCGAATACAAGCTTGGACAAAGCCCTATCTACAACTATAAAAGGAGCTTCAGGCAGCAGCATCAAGTATCGAAAAACACAAGAACTCAAGCTTCATATTCAACACAATCCAAGAGTTCAAAAGAGAGAATCACTTGAGTGTAAAAGAAAAATTTTCTAAGTGTTTTCGAGAGAGAAATTCAGTGCAGCAATCAGCTTTACAGAAGCAACTTTGTAGAGTTCCAAACCCTTGTAATCAAACCCGATAGTGGTGTAGATTCCTTCTTCAATCTGGGGTTGTCAGATTGGTAGGAGAAGACTTGACTTGTAGAGTCAAGGTGTTGTTTTCGTTCCTAAAAAGTCTGGGGTTGTTAGGCTGTTTGAGAAGACTGGCTTGAAGGGTTAGGTGCTGTAATTCAAAGATTTGAATTAGTGGATTAAAGCCTTCAAGATGAAGGGACTGGATGTAGCCAAGTTAATGGTGAACCAGGATAAACTATTGTGTTCTTATGCTGTTATTTTCCGCTGCTAAGTCTGATTATTTATTCATCAAGTAAATCACATCAACATTCAACAAAACAGCAAAAATATTCAAAGTTTGGCAAACACAATTTAACCCCCCTTTCTCGTGTTTGCACCTTCACACATTACATGACCTATCACGAAGAGTTGTTTAAGGAGTTGGACATAACTATTTCAAAAGTCAAATTTGGCAATGAAGAGTGCATTTCAGTTAAAGGAAAGGGCAACGTTGCAATTGAAAGTTGCTTAAGTACCAAAATCATTATTGATGCATTTTATGTACCAGATATTTATCAAAATTTGTTGAGTGTTGGCAAGTTACTTGAAAAGGGCTACCAAGTTTTGTTTGAAGACAAAATGTGTTTACATAAAGATGCAAAAGGAGATGATATGTTTAAGGTCAAAATGAAGGGGAAAAACTTCTCTTTAGATCTTATGGAGGAGGTGCAGGTTGCTATGTCAATCCCAATTAATGCTATTGAGCTTTGGCACCAAAGGTTAGGAAATTTCAACTATGTTGCACTGTTGTTTGTGAAAAACAATAACTCTGTGGAAGGCTTGCAATCATTAGAAGACCATGTTAGTAGTTTTAGTGCCAACATTTAAAGCAATCAAGACTTCCATTTCTTCCATCAAATTGGAGAACATCATATAAATTGCAGTGCATTCATACATACCTTGGAGAACATCAACCTGAATTATCTATAACGGGTCGATATTACATTGCCTTTAATGATGATTTTGCTAGAATGTGTTGGAGGTTTAAGGCTTGGATTGAAAATCAATATGATTGTAAAATTCAAGTTATAAGGTCGGCAATGGGAAATAGTATATCTCAAAACAATTCAATTCTTTTTGTGAAGAGGTTGGAATTGTGCATCAACTTACTACTCCTTATACTCCACAACAAAATGGAGTGGTTGAAAGGAATAATGGAAAAATAATGGAGATGGCTAGATGCATGAGAATGGTCTTCCAAAGAAATTCTAGGTAGAAGTCGTTAACACTGTAGTTTTTCTACTAAATAGGCTTCCTACAAAGGTTGTGCAAGGAAACCTTCTTTTGAAGCATGGTATGTCCATAAACCTTCTATTCAAAATCTTAAAGTTTTTGGATGTATTTGTTATACCTAAATTTTTTGGCTTTACAAAGAGTCCTAATGATTCAATTCTTTATGTCGAGTACATACTTTAATTGTTTCTCTATTTTTCGATGATCTTTTGGTTATAGGAAGCAATATTGTGTTTGTTGAGGAGTTAAAGCAAAATACGACGAAGGTCTTTGAAATGACTGACTGTGGAGAAATGGCTTTCTTTCTCAAAATGGAAGTCAAACAAAACGAAAAGGGAATCTTCATTAATCAAAAGAAATATGCACAAGATATTCTTAAGAAGTTTCAAATGAAGAACTATAAACATGTGGGCACTCCAATGTTTTTAAAACTAATGCTAGGAAAGGAAGATAAAGTAGAAAAGCTTAATGAGACTGATTTTAGAAGTCTTATTGGTTGCCTCATGTACCTAACAACAATAAGACCTGATATTTTGCATGTTGTAAGTGTTATCTCAAAGTTCTTTCAATGTGCAAATGAAGTGCATCTTCAAGCTGCTAAATGTTTGCTTAGATATATAAAAAAAAACTCTTCATTATGGAGTATGTTTCAAGTATAATCAATAATTCAATTTTTATGGATTTTCTAACAGTGATTGGGGAGGATTATTGGATGATATGAAAAACACTTCAAGCTATTTTTTATATTTGGTTCTTGAGTGTTTTCTTGGTCGTCGAAGAAACAAGATATAGCAGCATAATCAACTGGTGAAACAGAATTCATAGCTATAATTGCAATTGTTAATTAAGCTTTGTGACTCAGAAAAATTATGGTTGATCTACAAATGACTCAAGCAGAAGCAACTAAGGTGTTTGTAGATAATCAAGCCACAATTGTAATCTTTAATAATTTAGTCTTTCATGGAAAAACTAAGCACTTCAATATTACGTTCTATTTTCTTATAGATGTCCATAAGGAAGGAGAAGTCTTGTTGTAGTATTTCAAGACAGAAGACCAATTAACAGACATCTTTACAAAGACTTTGATCCAAGGAGGAGTTTTAATAATATTGATCAACATCTATGACTAGAGTTTATTGTAGAATGTCTAATTATGAGTTTTAATTACATAAGTTATGGGAAGTATTGCGTTGTTACTAGGGATGGGAATAGGCTAGGTCGTCCGTCAGGGGCCTATCACCTAGTTTACTTATGGCCTGGTTTGGCCTGACCTGTTTATCAAGAAGGCTAGGTTTAGGCTATTTTTAAAGCCTATTTATTTAAATAGGTCAGGTTCAGGCTTATATAAAAGCCTATTAGGTCTGACAGGCCGACATATATATATATATATATATATATATATATATATATATATATATATATTATTTATTAATGTTATTTTTTATTATTATTTATTAATATTATTGTTTCTTATTTTAAACTATATATATATATATTATTATTATTTATTAATGTTATTTATTAATATTATTGTTTCCTATTTTAAAGTCTATCAATTAGGCTATTTTAATATTATTTTATTATATTAAATTTGATTATAAGTTTATTATTTTTCCTTATATAAAACTATCTAATTTAGTCTATTTAAAAAAATGTAAAATATAATATTTAAATGTTTTAATGTGAATATTTGGAACATGTTACAATGACTTCTATGTTGTTATTTGTTTCAAAATGCAAGTCAACAATTTCCTCAATTTCAGTTAATTGTTCAACTCGTGCCATATCTTCATATTGATATGGAATGTCCTTATCAACGTCGTCCATCTCTACACGACTCATAGGCTTTGTTTTGATAATTGCAGAACAGTGAAGCTTGTCAGTTCACATTTCTAGATAGGGTACATAATACACTTGTCCAGTTTTTTGTGCAATTATGAAGGAATCTTAGAGATAATATTTTTGATTCATCTTGATATCTACAATATCATACTGTGGATGAACATGGGTTCCTCTATTCCATCTAGGATCAAACCATTGGCAATAAAACAAGGCTACCTTGTGAGGAAATTTGTAATACTCCAACTCGAAGATATATTGGGTGACTCCATAGAAATCATTTTCCCCTCCTCCATTATTGACTTATCATGGTCACAAACCACACAACAATATTGCACTATATAAGAAACAATAATGAACCTGATGCAGATGTAAACATACTTCATATTATCTATCACATTATTATTAGCCAATGTGTAGCATATTAGCTAATAGCATCTCCATGGTTTCAATTTTACAATGTGTAGTTTTTTTAATAAGACTTTAATTTCAAGCACTATAGAGATAATCGTTATGCAAATAAGCATGAAAACATGAAGAAGAAGAAGAAGAAGAAGAAGAAAATGAACCTTACCTGTTGACCGCCACAGAAATAGAACCACGAACGAAAATGTGAATGTGTTCAAGTCTTCTCAACCTTCTAAGTTAGTACAATCAAGTTGTTGAGGACAACAACAACTACTGAGCTTGGTTACAAGAAAGTGATTTTAGGGTTTCTAAAAATCTCTCATAGGAGAATAATACACAAGTAAGCACTCAAAAGTTAAATGAGTTTTTCAGTAAGAATGTAAAGTACAAAAAAGGTTGTTATGGGTATATTTGTAGTCTATTTTCTCATATGTATTGCAATGTTGATCACAAGACTTTGTATAGAAAACTCCAAAGCAATTTGGGTTTCTGACCGTTGCACTGATTTGCATAAATTCTGTATGTAAAATATGAATCTATAATTCTTCACAAATCTTGAATCAACATTCGATACTTGTCCATATTTGTCTTCAAAATTGATTCATCGTATCTTAATAAAAATGGAAGGAATACTAAAGGATGATCCCATTAGAGGATGTCATTATATTTCTTTTATTAAAGGATAAGTTTAACATTGATGAGCAGAGGATGTTGAGTTGTTGACTTCTGGCGGAGTGGATTGATATGTAGATCATTGGCTTTAAAGAGTGTTGACTTGGCGATCAACTGAGTTGCCAAATTTTTTAGACGCGGATGTATTAAAATAATCTTGCATTAACCAGATTTAATAGAGGCGCGTTGATCAGAATAAGATGAATAGTTCTATTTATTAGACTCACAGAGCATTGCCTTCGATTTGATGATTTTCTTTCTTTGTACAATGAAGGATCCATCGTGGAGTCTTTAAAAACATTCGTTTAGAGAGTCTTTGCACTTAAACAAATTCAATAAAAGATAAATTGTTCTCATGAAATAATTTTGTTATCATCAAAACAATTGAGAGTCATGTTCTTCAAACCAATTTTGTTCTAAAAATAAACTCTTTTACAAGCAACATGATTAGTCCACATGATTTGAAATTTGAAGGAATAAGGTAAATAATTTACTTCATTATTCAAGTACAAGATGATGTAATAGTGATCAGAATGAGATCTAGACAAAGTACTACAAGAGACCGAATTCCACACATCAAGCCATTGAGCATTTGCAGACAATTCTATTCAATTTAAGTTGAGCCCTTCCTACCATTTCTCCAACTTTGTTGAACCCTAATGCACTACTAGAAAATTGGAATTTTCAAACGGAATAAATTTTGTTTCAAACTATATTACACTTTCATATAGATTAGGGACAAAATTCATTTATGTATGAAGAATTGAGACAGAGTTCAAACGAAATATACTATTGTTGTTTGTTTTATTAATTTTTTTTAATTTATGTCTCAATTTTTTTTTCCTTTACTTTCTCATTCTACGTTTTTGTTCTCACTGTTTTCATAAATTATTGGTATTCATGTCTTTACTTATTTTTATCTATACATATGCAATGGGTTTTGCAGCAAATGACCTCTAAATTATTTTTCTAAAGAAATGACCCTAATCAACAAAGTTCACATTTTTTTGCTAGTACATGTATTTATGTAATGTTATTTTTACATAGAATAATAAGCAAGAGTTGGTGGAATATTCATGAACTGAGTCATGACAAGAAGAATCACACACGTGTGATAGTTCAATTTTATCTTCTTTGTTTTGAAAATAAACCAATGTAAAGTTTATTTTTATCGATTGTCAATTTTTGTTAATATTGAACTTCTATATGATGATTGAAGTGAAAATATTTGTAAATTAATGTAATACTTTGACAACTTAATAAATAATTTTATATGTTTTCCTCTTTACTTCAAATAAAATTTGAAATTTTAATTTATTTATTTAAATTTTCTTCAAAATAATAAAATCAGTTATATATGTTTAAATTAACATTAGTAAATTTAATCCTTCTCCAATTTGTCTGAAAGTATGCCAAAAGAGGAAAAAAATTATAAATTTTTTATTTGTTTGAAATCTGACTCAAAATTTGGGACAAATTAAAAAAAAAATTCATAAGGTGTTTTCGGATAGGATGTGAGTCGTATGAAATCTGTGCAAAATAAACTTACCACGTGAAATTTATGCACAAATTATTTGAATTATGTCCGAAAATTCGTTTGAAATGGTATATTTTTTTAATAATGATGGTATCCAAATGAATAAAATGATTCATGTGAGACCAACAACTAAACTCATCACTAGATGTTTTGTTACATAGATTCTTGCCACTTTTTCATGTGCTCCAAGAATTGCATTGAAATCAACAATATAACACCAATGACCAATGTGCCCTTGTTGAAGAGAGTTAAGCCAATACCAAAGCTTTTTACGATTCATATGAGAAGTGCTAGCATAGATAGCTGAAATATAACAAATAACTTTATCTATAGGAATTGAGAAGGAGACTTGCTGATCAAATATGCCAAAGACAATAGATTGTGACTTCTAAGATTGAAGAATAATTTTTTTAATCTCATTTGTCTCCAAAAATTAGGATGTAAATTATCATAACAAATCATAGGTTCAACAATAAAAGGAAAATTTGGCTTCTGTTGCAAGCAAAGATTTTTAATAAAACCAACCTTGTACCAAACTTTTCCATTCCTCTAGTATTCCAATAGATGAGCTTTATTACGATTGACTTTTGTTCCCCGTTTTAGAACGGGTTTTATACAAATCATTCTTCAATTACTATTTTTTGTTTTTTTAGACTTGTTTACTTTGACACCACCTCAATGAACTCTTCTTCTTCATTAATTTCACTTATTTCCTCGTCATTAACTACTTTTTTTCTTCTTCTTCTTCTAGTTCATCACCCCAAAGGGTTTTATATCATTCTCAACATTTCTGTTGTGTTTCTCATTAAAGGAAATGTTTGTACTTTGATCCTCACCATGAGCAACTATTGGAGAATTTTCAATAGTGGTATCATCCTGGTTGTTATCCAGATTATTCACCTCAATGCCTTGAGTTCTGGGAACCTCATGCTCATATCCTTCCTAATGTGTGGATTCATAATTAAAATCCTTACCCCCGTTATTAGCAACATGAAACTTTTCAACTTCTAGATCATGATTGACCTTCTTGCCCTCAAGCTCTTTAGTGACATAAGATTGTTTTGGTTTTTTTGTATTTTCTTCAAAATTTCCTAAGGATCCGTTTTGCCTTTTTTCCTTCTTCAATAGTTATCAATATTATGGAAATAGTTTGGCATTCTTCATAAAAGTATGGTAATTGCTCATACTAATATCAACAAAGAAAGCAAATCCTTCTCGTTCAACTAAAACTTTTTCATAAAGATATTGTGATAAGTCGACATCCATGATGACACGTGCAAAGTGTCTCATAGTTCTAGCATTTATGGTTTCATCAAGAGATAAAGGGGTCCCTATTCCGGAGATAATTGAAAACAAAATCTTGGGTCACCAATATTCTTGGGGAAGTCCATGAATTCAAATTAAGTATTATGCATTGGTGTTTTTGATCTATTTTGATTTGAAGTCTTTGGTCCAAGCAAATAAATGCAATAGGCTGGGATTGAGATTACATGTACTTGATGTTCACAAATATGAAATATCTTCCTAGGATGCAAAAAAGAATTCGTAGAAGCCCTTACCTAAGGGAATCATCTTTGAAGGACCCATTATTTCCATGTGCATGGGTAGCTTTTCTTTCACGTTGTCATTTTCATTATTGCATCTCCTTTGGATAGAACAAGTCTCCCATGTAGACTAGTTATGTATTAAGCAAGCTCTGCTTGATAGTTATATTTTAGAATGATGATGGTGATCGACTTGCCCTTTACGCAAGGTTTAGAAAGATGACTTAAAGGAATGGTGCAAACTTTCGAAAGAGCTTGACTAAAAGACTTCATAGGTGTTGTAGGTTGAACATGATTGATCTTAGCAAATATCGAGTCAAAGATAACATACCATGGAAGGGGATGCAATATTCCTTTATCAGAGGCAGCCATGGAAAAGTTCATGCCAGCCCTAGGTCAGTGCAAGAAACATAAACCCTAAAAAGTGTTGATCGGTGTTGAGTGCAAGAAGTGCTGATTGGTGCAACAAATAACACAAAATTATTGATCAATGTAGCAGATAACAAGAAGTGTTGATCGCAAGAAGACATGTGAACACAAAGTGATGATAGCAAGTAGACATGGACGAAACGTAAACGAAGCACAATTAATTGATGTAGTTATTGTTAGTGCAAAAATGGTTTTAGTTGTAATCATCTAATGATGTTTTGATGATAACAAAAAAACCAAATGAAGAATAATTATCCCCTAACTATATTTGCTAAGTGTGTCGATTAAGTTTGAAGACAAAATTTGTATTGATGACTATCTATTTTAAGGTAGAAAAAATTATGAGTAAGTTAGAGATAATAATCTAAGTGTTTTTAACACAAAGAATATTATCACCTAATAAACAAGTAATTATGTTTCCAAACATAGCAAGTCATAATATAGCAATAAAAAGTATTGCAATGCGAGCTACAATCCGAGTCAAAACGTTAGAAGAAATACAAGTAATTGTTCTAGTATAAGCTAGATCCTCTAATGAACAAGAAAAAAAGAATATACTAAACATAGTTCTCAGTGACTCTAATGAACCTGCTCTCAAATGCGCCTTTGGTGAATCCGTTAATACAAGCAACAATCTGAATGTTCTACCTCTGATAAGTGTGTCAAGAAAATGATTGTTTGCCTCTGATAACCTGACAAGCAAGTGATTGTCTACATCTGATAATCACATCAAACAACCGATCATCTAACTCTGTTTAATAGTCTATGCTTTGATGAAAGTCAATGCTCTAAAAGTCAATACTATGAAAAGTAAACGCTCTAAAGAAGACAAATATGTTTATCCTCTAATCAACATCTTAAATATGTTAGTTGTCTGAAATTCTTTGTGACATCCTTTGATAGTGACATCCTATGAGATTTGTCTTCTTAATTGAAGATATGCATAATCAATTATGAAGATATATATGGATACATATTAAAGATTGATCTGCATTAAATGGTGACTAAAGATCTCCAACGGTAACATTCTCAATGGACATTTCTTCTCTATATTTAAGAAAGAAATCGTCCAGGTAATAAATAGTGAGAGAGAGAGAATGAAAAAGACAATGTGTTAAAAGAAATTCAGAAAAAACCAAGAACACATCAAAAGAAAAGTATGAATGAAAAATCATCTCAGTAGAAAGTTATTAGGATTGATGTAAATTAGTCGAAGTGTTTTCATACACTTGAATTGACATAGGACTTCATATGTAACATCATCTCAATGAGAGTCAGAATCATAGAAACATATTTTATGTGAATTTAAACATAAACTAGAATTGATGAAACTCAGCCCGATAGTGGCAATAACTCTCTCACCCTTAAGAGGTACCTTAAAAGGTACAACAACATGTTGAGACAAAATCTATTTCTAATGGTTTTAATGATAACAAAATTAATGATTATGATTCTTGTTAAGACTAATTTGTGCTCTTGAGTGTATTATTATTAGAAAACAGGTTGCCCTTCAAAAGAGATAAAATCTAAGTCAATCCAACAAGTTTTTCAAACTGGAGGATGGACTAGAGGATGAACCCTCAAAGAGGATGAACCAACAATTATGCAAAATATTCAGAATCACGATAACATTGATTTCTTGTCAAAAGAGAAGTTAAATTAGTGTTAAATTTTAGAGAAAAAATCAAGTCAAATGAAGAAAACAAAGACAGAGGATGAACACAGAAGAATGAAGTATAAGAGGATGGACCTCCAGCTCTCTTCATCCTCCTATGATGAAAATAGTTCTACCTTTTCAAAAGTACATAAAGGATGTACTGAACAAGACCAAAATGCAATCTGACATGTCTTGGAGAAAACAAAAGCAAAAGACAGCTAAGGCCCAAACTTCAAGGAGGTTTGAACCTTCCATACGAGGATGGACTGAATTCCCATCCTCCTGCGCTCAAACAAGACAAAAGACAGATGAATGGCATTTTTGTAATTCAGATTACTGGCCTTGAATTTTTTATTAAAGTGCCCAACGGTCATGAAACATCTAGGCACATGGATAGACCATCTTACAACTCTATAAAAGGAAGGGTGCTCTTCTTCATGAAACATACAACTACAAAGCATTCAAAGAAAAAGACAAAGAGCTATCTAGTGTTATTCTCATCCTCTCTTTATACTTTCTATTGTATTACACTAGATCTTTAAAACATCTTTTTAGAAAGTACTAGTAAAGAGAAACATCACAAACACCTTCAAACTATATTGTAATTTCTAAGTGAGTTACACTTAGAAATAGTTGAAATCCGTGAAAAGATATTGTAAGCTTGGTGAAGCTCAAGAATACACAAGTTGTAACTAACCTCTGTGAGAGGTTGATTGTTTTCTTAGTGAAATCTCACAAGTGTGTGAGGACTGGACGTAACCCTTATTGGGTGAACCAGTATAAAGTTGTGTGTGTCATTTTCTAACCTCTCTCTCTTTATCTTTTAAGTAATATGTTCATACTCTTATTTTTATATTTCCAACCTCTGATTTTCATCCTCTCGAATAGGATAAAGCTTTAAAACTTAAAAGAAATTTTTTAAACAGCAAATATCTCTATTCAACCCCCCTTCTAGTGATATTCTAGCTACTTCAATTGGCATCAGAGCAAGGTTCTCTAGAAAACTGCACCTAACAGTGTAAGAGAAAACAACAACATGTGGTCTGTGGTTGAGAATGGAAATCACATCGTTAGAATCAACAACATAGGTTCATCCTCCGATGAAAAACCTCAAGCACAATGGACAGCCGAAGAAAATGCTAAGGTACTCCTAAACTCTAAAGCTAATTTATTTCTAATGTGTGCTTTGAGCAGGGAAGAATATGACATAGTTGAAGAATGCCAAAGTGCTAAAGAACTATGGGACACTCTGAAAATCCATCATGAAGGATCAAGTCACGTTAAATAGGTGAGGATTGACATGGGTGTAAGAGAATTTGAATTATTCGAAACGAAGGAAGAAGAAACTATTGATGAAATGTTCTCAAGGCTAACAATCATTCTAAATAACTTAAGATCTCTTGGAAAGGAATACTCCGTTCAAGAGAGGATAAGGAAAATTCTAAGGAATTTACCAAAAGAATGGAGACCAATGGTGACGGCCAACACAGAAGCAAGAAACTTGGCCACCATGAGGTTAGAGGATCTGGTTGGGACTCTTAGAGCTCATGAACCATTGCTGCTTGCTGATAAACCAAGCAAAAACGGAAAAATGATTGCGTTAAAATCTAGCCAAACTGAAAGTCCTTCCTCCAAGAAGAATGAAGATGTCATAAAAAGGGAAAACTCATAATATCCTCTATCTGATGAGGAGGATGAACTCGCTCTAATTTCGAGAAGAATTCAGAGGATAATAAATAGAAGAGGACAAGAAAAATGATCTCCTCAAAAAGAAAAACTGACAAAAGTCAGAAAACTTGTTTTGGATGCAACAAAGTGGGATACTACAAAACTGAATGTCCTCTAAACAAAAGAAACACAAGAAGATTTCAAAATAAAAATAAATCTATGATGGCCACCTGGGATGACAGCGACAGATCATCCTCCGAGCAAGACAAGGAATAAGAAGCTAACCTTTCCTTATGGCAAACTCAGATACTGATGAGGTAACCATTACTGTGAAGTAGCAATATCGATTTACAAGGAAGGGGGTTTGAATTGTAAATCCGCCCTTTTAAAATTTCTATTAAAAACTTAAGAAAATAACTCAAGATTGATCTTGGTTGTGAAAACAGAAAACATAGAAAGTTCTTGGTTTTCACCAGAAAACAGAGAGCGTTCTTGGTTAGTTAAAATCAACAGTTCAGTATATCTATCTAACTTGATAATTAAAAGACTGAAAGTAAATAGGGATAAGGGAAGAGATATCACACACAGATATATCCTGGTTCACCCAACCCGGGCTACGTCCAGTCCTCACCACTGTGAGATTTTCCACTAAGTGTTTAAAACAAGAACCTTCTTGGTTTTACAGCACCTAGCCTAGATCAACCTTGATCTTTGTTTACAGAACTTAATCTAATTCCACCCAGAAAGAGATTAATCAAATCACCTATCAACCTTGATAGGATTTCTTACAATCTACCCCAAACTATACTTAACTCTTCTAGTCTGAGTTTTACAATAATAAAATTGTTTAGAATCTGAAATGTCTCAACTCTTGTTTGAGATTTCGATTCTTTTACAGATAAATCAGTATGAATATATCAGAGTAAGAAGAATTTAACTACAACTGATTCTGTAAATGATTTGCAGAATTTCAAGTATGTGAATGTGAATGATTTGGAGAAACTTGTTAGCACTTGAACTTCTAAGTTTTCCTTGAGCTGTGGCCTTCCTTTTATAGGCTTGAGAGCATTTAATGAAGGCCAATATAGCCGTTGTTGATGCCTTTGTCTGACTTGACCAGAGGCAAAAAGTAATCCTACTTTTGACACTTTTTACTTTCTGTTTTAGGCTGAGCTGTATTTTGCGTTTCGAATCAAACTTTCTTGAATTTTTAATGATCCTCTAATGCTTCTGATAAGAGATAATATTGCTAGTTTGAACTGAAGCTTTGAACCATTCAAAACAGATTGAAAACGATCATGAAAGCTTGATGTAAATAGCTTGTACTGAAGCTTTTAAAACTGACTGGAGATTGATGATCATTCTGGACTTTTTGTACTTTAGGTATCCTTGGAGGCTGATAATCAATCTGGACGTTTCTGTGGTCATATTGGAAACTGTCTTTGACTTCAAGATTGTTTTAACAGTCTTGACAGTCATTCCCAGAACTGCCTGGACAGGCTTGTTTGAGAGTCTTTTTCTTTTGCAATTCGAATGTTCTCTTTGAGTTGAATAGATCCTATGTGTTCTCTGCCATGTAGTGATCATATTCATGTAACTTCCAGAGCCAACAAGTTTAATTAAGTGATGGAGAAAGTTGGGTCTTTATGCTGTCACAGTCTGGCGAACATTCTCCGTTTTCCAAAATGTGAAGAATGTTCTTCTGCTGCTGTTTTCTTTGATTCTTTTGAAACCTATCTTTGAATTAACACACTCAAAAGCACAGGTTAAATTAACAATATACTTAGAATCATAATTAACAATCTTTTAATTAACCTTTGTTTATTTTCATCAAAACTTTAAAATTGAGAGTTTGTCTTAACATACTGAACTATGTCCCTCTTGTTAAAAAATTAGAAATTGAATTTGGCAATCTCTTAAATTACTCAAACACTCTATCTCATAAATGTGGTTTCTTAAAAACCAACTTTATGAAGTAAAGAAGTTAAATGAGGAACTCCAAGCTAAGAATGATATATATCAAAAAATCATTCTAGACTTGCAGGAATCTCATAAAAAATTGTCAGAACAACAAAAAGTTTTGAACAAAAAGAATGTCAATATTCATCCTCCAGAAGAGGATACAGAAAAGAGTTATTTATAAATAAAGGTAGAAGAACTCAAGAACGACATTACCAACTTTGTTAAATCCACTGAAACATTTCAAAAAATTATGGGATCTTAATCTAGAATTTTTGACAAAGCTGGTATTGGATTTAAAAGTTCTCAAAAGCAAAAATTATATGAAAACTTCTTTCTACCAAATAAACAAAAGGATAGGCCTAAATGCACTTTTTGCAAAAAAACATGGACATACTATCAAAGTTTGTCATGCTAAGAAAAGGGCTGAAATTAACAAAAGGAGATGTTCATTTTGTGATAAGCATGGACACCATGATTCCATTTGCTACCATAAAAAGAAAATCCTTACAAGAGGACGAACTAACAACCAAGGACCCAATTCTATATGGGTACCTAAGTCACTTCTAAATTCTGACACAGGCATATCCTCTGATCAACAAAAGAAAGCCATTGTTCTTGGACAGTGGCTGCTCAAGGCATAAGACAGGGGATAAGCATTGTTTCATTTCACTAGAAACAAAGGATGGAGGATCAGTCACATTTGGAAACAATGATAAAGCCCAAATAAAAGGTACATGTATCATTGGTAAAAATAATTCTGCAAAAATTGAAAATGTTCAGTATGTAGATGGTTTAAAACATAACTTACTAAGCATTAGCCAACTGTGTGGTAGTGGATTTGAAGTTATCTTTAAACCCACTCTATGCGAAGTTAAACATTCATCCTCGGGTAGAGTTTTTGTCTCTGGTTTTCGAAAAAAGAATTTATATGTATTATATTTGGATTATTTGCCTACTGAATCTTGTATTATATTTGGATTTGGCACAAACGAGCCGGTCAAGCTTAAACACCATTTCTAAATTATCAAAATTAGAACTAGTCAAGGGTCTTCCAAAAATTGATTTTGAGAAAGACAAAGTGTGTGAAGCTTGTGCCAAAGGAAAACAAGTTAAAAGTAGTTTTCACTCAAGAAATATTGTTTCAACAAATCATCCTCTTGAACTCCTTCATATTGACCTCTTTGGTCCAATAAAAACTCCAAGTCTTAGTGGAAAAAGGTATGGATTTGTGATAGTTGATGACTTCTCACGATTTACATGGGTTTTATTTTTAAAACATAAACATGAAGCTTTTGATGCATTTCAATATTTCTGTAAAAGAATTCAAAATGAAAAAGCAACTAAAATTATTTCTGTGAGAAGTGACCATGGAGGTGAGTTTGAAAATGAGTCGTTTAAAATATTTTTTAATGAAAACAGAATTTCCCATAATTTTTCTTGTCCAAGAACTCCTCAACAAAATGGAGTTGTTGAAAGGAAAAATAGAACTCTACAAGAAATGGCTAGAACTATTTTGAATGAAGCCAACATTGAAAAATACTTTTGGGCTGAAGCTATTAACACAGCTTGCTATGTTTTAAACCGTGTATCCATCAGAAATTTTTTAAATAAAACTCCTTACGAACTTTGGAAAGGTAGAAAACTAAATATTTCTTATTTTCATATTTATGGTTGTTATTGCTACATACTAAATAATAAAGAAAATTTGGGAAAGTTTGATCCAAAATCCGATAAAGGAATATTTTTAGGATACTCCACATCATCAAAAGGTTATAAAATTTATAATATTAGGACTCAAACTGTGGAGGAGTCTATGCATGTTATTTTTGATGACTTTGATGACTTGTGTTTAGAAAATATGGATAAAGTAGAAGAAGATGAACATTCATCCTCTAAAGTACACAGTCCAAATGAAGAGGACGATTCTGAACCATCCTCACAGCAGCCTCCACGAGGATGGAAGGTAGCAACGCATCATCCTCTTGATCTGATTATTGGGGATATGGCAGATGGTGTGAGGACCAGACAATCCTTTGCAAATAACATGACCATGATATCACAAGTTGAACCAAAAAATATTGATCAAGCAATATGTGACAAATCATGGGTAGAAGCCATGATGGAGGAACTATCACAATTTGAAAGAAATAAAGTATGGAATCTTGTGCCCCACCCTATGGACAAATCCATCATTGGAACAAAATGGATCTTTAGAAACAAATTAAATGAAGATGGAGAGGTCATTAGAAATAAAGCAAGACTAGTGGCTCAAGGGTACAACCAACAAGAAGGAATAGATTATGATGAAACATTCGCTCCGGTTGCTAGACTTGAAGCTATTAGAATCCTCTTAGCTTATGCTACTCATAAAGGTATCAAACTATTTCAAATGGACGTCAAAAGTGCCTTTATGAATGGTTTCTTAAATGAGGAGGTTTATGTTCACCAACCTCCTGGTTTTGTAAATGAAAAAAAACCTAATCATGTGTTCAAACTCTCTAAAGCTCTTTATGGATTAAAACAAGCTCCTCGAGCTTGGTATGAGAGGTTAAGCTCGTTTTTGAAAGAAAATGGTTTTTCAAGAGGACAGATTGACACCACACTCTTTAAGAAAACTCTTAAAGAGGATCTGTTAATTGTGAAAATATATGTTGATGATATAATCTTTGGGTCCACAAATGAAAAAATGTGTGAAGATTTTTCTAACCTCATGCAAAGCGAGTTTGAGATAAGCATGATGGGCGAACTGAAATTTTTTCTTGGGTTACAAATTAAACAAATGAAGTCTAGCATCTTTATTTCCCAAGAAAAGTACACCAAAGATCTTCTGAAAAAATACAACATGGATTCAGCAAAACCCATGGGGACTCCTATGCATCCATCCTCCATGTTACATAAAGATGATGAAGGAACCTCCATATCTGAAAAAGAGTACCGAGGAATGATTGGATCTGTACTATACTTAACTGCAAGCAGACCTGACATTGTGTTTGCTGTTGGACTTTGTGCAAAATTTCAATCCTCTCCCAAGGAATCTCATCGTATAGCTGTAAAAAGAATTTTCAGATATCTGATTGGTACCACTGATGTTGGAATTTGGTATAAAAAGAGTTCAAACCTTGACCTCTTGGCATATTATGATGCGAACTATGCAGGAGATAAAGTTGAAAGAAAGAGCACGAGTCGAACATGTCAATTTCTTGGGGAGTCTCTCATAAGTTGGTCATACAAAAAAAAAGCACAATTGCTTTATCAACCACAGAGACAGAATACGTATCAGCTTCCCAATGCTGTTCACAAATACTTTGGGTAAGAAATCAACTGGAGGACTATTCACTAAGGTACGCAAAAATCCGCATCCTCTGTGATAATACAAGTGCCATAAACCTTTCAAAAAAACCCATACAACATTCTTGATCCAAGCATATCGAATCATTTCATAAGATCATGTTCAGAAGGGAAATATTGAGCTAATTTTTATTGAAACTGAAAAACAATTGGTTGAAATTTTTACCAAACCTCTTCAGGAGGACAGATTCAAAGACATATTGGAGAACCTCTCCATCATAAGTCTGTCCAAAATTCATTAATTTTTTATTTATTTTATTTTTTATTTATTTACTTTTAGTTTTTTCTTTACTATTATTTCTTTATTTTTATAATTTTGGCCTTCTTGGAAAAATCACTGTGCATCTAAACTCCTTTTCAAAAGGCATCACGTGAGGATCATTCCTTAAAAAGGCAATATCCTCAATTTAACCACGAAAATGAGCAAACTCTAAAAAGTTTGGTCACTTTCAAACTCCAAATTCTGTCAAACTAATTTTTTGGTCAAAATTTGGATTACTTAGCCTAAAACAATTCAGCAGTTTTCAAAAACAAAAATTTAATCCTTTTTTGGTGAAAAGGCCCAGAGTCAAAGCAAACAGCCGCGCATGCTTCCCCCTGATGCTCTGTTTTCCAGCAAAACTCATTGGCTTCTACCATGCATTAAATGCTCTAATGGCTAAAAAGTAACTGCTCATGTCACCCGCGTGGCCTAGTCAACAGCCTACCTCATCATCTCCTCACGTCCAATCCCAACGGCTGTAAACTCTTTCAAATATTCCTTCATTCTTCCCCAAATCAATACGTCAAACCTCCTTCCACAAAAACCTTATGCCTCCCTTCCTCTCTCTAAATGGGATTCCCTAGGGTCAGCTCTGTATGTTTCCTGGTCTACCTTTTGGCTGGTTTCATCTTTCTCAAGTGAGTAGGTTGGGTGCATGGGGGTGGCCATAGGCTTACATTCACTCATTTTGAACTTTTTAAGAAGTTCTTTAGTATAGTTAGATTGGTGAATGAGTATACCTGATTTACCTTGGTGAATCTGAATTCCCAAGAAGAACTTGAGTTCTCCCATCATGCTCATTTGAAACTCTTTCTGCATTAGGTCAGAAAACTCTTTGCACAAAGTGCCATTAGTCGATCCAAATATGATATCATCAACATAAACTTGAATAACTAAAATATCATTTTTAATGGATATCCTAAATAGTGTATTATCAATTTGGCCTCTATCAAATTCATTCTTAAGCAGAAAAGTACTAAGTCTATCATACCATGCCCTTGGTGCTTATTTTAAACCAAATAAAGATTTTTTAAGTTTAAAAACATAATCTGGAAAATCAGAATTTTCAAATCCAGGGGGCTGTTTGACATAGATTTCCTCACTTATATAGCCATTTAAGAATGCACTTTTAACATCCATTTGATACAGTGTTATATCATGATTAGCAGCAAATGATAAAAGAATTCTAATTGCTTCTAACCTGACCACTGGAGCAAAAGTCTCAGTGTAATCTATACCTTCCTGTTGATTGTATCCTTGAGCTACAAGTCTGGCTTTGTTCCTTACCACTTCACCTTTTTCATTGAGTTTATTCCTGAACACCCACTTGGTTCCAATAATGTTTTTGTTTGGTCTGGATACCAGATCCCAAACATCATTCCTTTGGAATTCATTCAGCTCTTCTTGCATTGCAAGTATCCAACTTTCTACTTCAGATTTGAAGATTTGTTGTATTCTTGCTTGAAGCTTCTGCTTTTTCAAGTTCTTTTCCTGCAACAGCTTCTGATTCTGATAAATCAACTTCTGGTTCTGGTAAATCTGTAACAGCTTCTGATTCTGATAAATATCTAGATTTCTCTTCTGACTTATCTTGGTTGTTTCTGACTTCATCAGATTTATCTTTTGAAGATTTGTCATGTGTTGCTGACTTGCTTGTATCCTCTACCTTTCCAGGTACTTCTGTTTCTTCTGCTTCTGCTTCTGCTTCTGCTCCCTTTGGTTCTGGTGAACCTGCACTATCTTTATCTTGCTTTGATTTGTCAAGATCAAGTAGTTTGTCATATAACATAATATAGATCAAATAATTTAAAAATGAACTCAATACAGCCAAACCATTAATTCTGCTTCTGGTGGTTTCTGCTTGTTTTTGAAACCACTGGAATATTGTTTCTGCTGAAGTGTTCAATTCGTGAATCACCTGGTTCCTCTGATAGTTTGAAAACCTGCAGAATACTTATCTAGCTTTGATTTTTAAGATCAAGCTTCTTGTTATCACAGTAAACATAAATATCAAACAACAATAGTATTTACGGCAAGATGTAACCTCTATGTCAACAATTTCAGTTTTACTCTGAAAATCCTCTGGCTTCTGATTTTCAGACTCCGAATCTGTATGTTCTGTGATTACATGGTTTGGATGAGGGGATTTGAATTCCCTTCCAGGTTTGTAGTCTTGATGAATCTCACTGGAGTGTTTGAAGAACTCTCCTGACTGATTCCTCTCTTTCTGCTTTGGCTGATACACTATGTTCCTCTGGTGATTCTGGAACTTACGGTGATTCTGGTAATTATACTGGTTCAGGTTGTGGTAGTTATTCAGATTCTAGTTCCAGTGTTGATTCTGGTTCCATTTCCTGTGCCTCTGATACTGGTTCCAGTTCCTGTTCCTCTTATACTGGTTCCAGTTCTGATTTTGGTTCCAGTTCCTGTTCTGATTCGTGTGATATGTGTGATTTCTTTGATATTTCATGTTCCTCCTATGATTCTGGTTCTGGTTCTGATAGGTATGGTGTTGACCAGTTCTTCTTCTATCAGACTCAGATTGCCTCTGTTTGGTTGTAGCAGGAACATAAACCTTCTTCTGCTTGTGCATTGCCAACATCCATTGTCTAGGCACCATTGTTGGTGTCTCCTTCTAGTTGCTCAGAATATCTGCAACATAGATAATTTGATCTTTTGGTACCCAGAACTTATTGGGTCCAGGTTTGTTAGTTTTAACAACTCTCTGATCTTGTTCAGATTTTACCATTGGACAAGATAATTCAGAGTGACCTTTCTTAGCACAAGTAATGCATAAACCATCAGAATGAACAGTTTTAGTTTCAGCAATAGTTTCTGTAAAACCAAGACCTCTCTTTCCAGTGTTACTGTTTCCATAAATCATAGATGCATATTTACTTCTTTCCATTCCATTAGAAATAAAGTTTTGAAAAAATTGCTCATGCATATCAGATTCACAAACAGTTTTGGAAGTGGAACAAATATTACTTTTGAGAGTTTGGTTTTCAGATTTGAGTCTTGCAACTTCAGTTTTAAAATCCTTGTTTTCAGTTGCATACTCAGAATTTTGATTCTTTAAAACTTGGATTTCTTTGGTCAGATTTTTCTTATCTTCCCAAAGAGTTTTCAGTTTTAAAGACATCTTATTGTTTGCATTTAGAAAGTCTTTTACAGCCTCAATTAATTCAGATTTACAGAGATCAGAAAATACCTCAATGTCTTCATCTTCTGAATCTGTTCCAGAGCCTAAGCTGTATCCATAACTTGAGTTGGTATGAGCCATCAGAGCCAGAATTGCTTCCTCTGATGTGCTTCCAGACTTGCCTGAATGACTGCTTTGATCATTCTTCCTTCTGCCTATTTTCCTTCCTGAAATTGTGCCTTTAGGAAGTCCAGAGGCAGACCTGATGTGTGCCATCCTTGTTGTTTCTGCCTCTTCTTCATCAGACGATTCTTTCTCTGATACTGATGCATCCCAGGCTGCCATCAGACCATTCTTTCTGAATCTGGAACTCTTCTTGTGTTGTTTGCCTTTTTCCAGATTTGGACATTCTAACTTGATATGTCCAGGTTCATTGCATCCATAACAAACGATACTCTTCTTGTCAGATTTTTCCTTTCCTTTGTTGTTATGTTTCTTCTTGAAGCTTCTCCTCTTCCTGTTTTCCCAGATCTTAACCATCTGTTTGGTTGAGTAAGTCATATCATCACAGTCACTATCACTATCCTCTGATTCTGATGCTGCCCTTGCAGCTTTCTTCTGTTTCGACTTCAGGGCCAGATTCTTCTTCTTCTTTGGTTCATCTGCTTCTAGTTCTATTTCATGAGACCTGAGTGAGCTGATCAGATCTTCAAGTTTTAAGTTATTCAAATCTTTGGCTTGCTGAACTGCATTCACCATTGGTCTCCACTTGATTGGTAAGCTTCTTAGAATCTTCTTGACATGATCTGCTGTTGTGTAGCTTTTCTTCAAGACCTTCAGTCCAGATATCAAAGTCTGAAATCTGCAGAACATTCCATCAATGTTTTCATCATCTTCCATCTTGAACATCTCATACTGTTTAACCAGTATGTTAGCCCTTGCTTCTTGAACCTGCTGGCTTCCTTCATATGTCAGAACCAAACTGTCGAATATGCTCTTTGCTGTTTCTTTATCTGTGCATCTGTTAAATTCCTTGAATGTGATGGCACTGATCATGATGGTTCTGGCTTTGTGATGCAATTTGTACGCTTTTCTCTGATCTGGTTTCATATCTTCCATGTCCAATTCGTTAGTTGGATCTCCTTGAACAGTAGGTGCAGTGTATCCTTTGACTACCAGCTTCCATAATTCAGGATCTTGAGATATGAAGAAACTTCTCATTCTGTCCTTCCAATACTCAAACCTTTCTCCATCAAATAGTGGTGGTCTGTTGATGTTGCCTCCCAAATCATCTTTGGATTCTGCCATGTTGTTGACCCCTTGGACCTTTCCTCAAACACTATTAAGTGCTCAGCCTTGAGAGCGAGCTCTGATGCCAATTGAAGGTGCAAACACAAGAAGGGGGGTTGAATTGTGTTTGACTAACTTGAATACTTTTTCTGTTTTTGCAATTTTATAACAAAATCTGATGTATGAATCAAACAGAGTTAGCAGCAGATATAAAGTAAAAATAAAAACACATAATTTTATACTGGTTCACCGTTAACGAGGCTACGTCCAGTCCCTTCTCTTTGAAGGATTTCACTAATTCAAAACCTTGAATTACAAATATACCACTGACCCTCCAAGTCAGTCTTCTCAAATAGTCTAACAATCCTAGACTTTTGAGGAATACAGCACCTTGACTTCTCAAGTCAAGTCTTCTCCTACCAATCTGACAACCCCAGATTGTAGAAGGAATTACAATGCCTTGAATCTAATTGCTAAGTAATCTGCTACCTCTTCTGACTCCCTCAGATTATAGACTCTACTTCAACAACTTAGATTTAACACAAGGGAAAGAAAAACACGAGTGCTTGCTTCTGGAAAGCTGAAACTCACAATTAACCTCACTGAAAACTTGAGTGTTTGCTTTTGGAAGTGTATGACTCTTTTGTATTTTCGATGCTAAGTCTTCTGCCTTGAGCCTCATTTTATAGATGTAGATTAGGGTCTCTTCCAAGTTTAAATTCGAGCTGTATCTTGCTGGATTCTCTTGCAAAAATATCTTGACCAATCGGGCTTCACTTAAATAAAAAAAACATATTTTTTTTAAGCTTCAGATTTGCTTTCAAAATTAACTGGCCAATCCTGTCTTTAATTAATTATGGAACAAATCTTTCTTCCCGCCAATAGCTTCTGAACTCCCATACGACTTCAACTTAATTTTGAATCAAATCATTTTAATACTTTGATCAAATTTAATTAAATCTCCACCGTTAATCATCATGATTAAATCTGGACCATTTGATCTTCTGCGCTAGTCCACATCTGGACCATACTAAATGATCTGTTGTGATCCTCTGATTTCGGCCAACCATGGACCACACTTTCTGATATTCTGATCTCGGCCAACCTGGACTTGCAAACTGATCTGTTGTGATCTTCTGATCTCGGCCAATGCTGGTCTGGTCCAGGTCTCCTTCTGACTTTGCTTCCTTCTGATCTGGGCCAGCAAAGATATCCTCTGGAAATTTCAGGATGCATCCTCTGGTATCTTCTGGATGCATTATCTGGTGTCTTCATCTTCTGCCTATGGAAACTTCATCTTCTGGTGGCATTTAATGTAATAATTCAAGGTACAAAATAAGATTACATGGAGTGCTTTTGTAACCATCAAAATCCTAAGTACTTAGAACCAACTTGGTTCCAACACTTAAGGGAGTGCATATGGAGATCAATCCTACCTCCTTATGTCAAATACGGGACATTCCATATGAAGGTTCCCTGTGCTTCTCTGAAAAATGGTACTCTCAGTGCCATGTCTCCCAAACTTCTGTGCTTCAAAATTCACTCATCCACTCCCCTAAGCCTCAAGTGGCTTCTAACCTCCGGCCCCTATGTCGAATCTTTCATAACATTTGTGTACACTCTATTGTACCAAGGGCTGGAAGCTTTGAAAAGGTCATAGAACTTGATCTTCTACTTATCCACCACCTCACCACTGGCACTCTTCTACATTTGGGTATATTATTTTCAAATTCATGCTCAATGCTGCTATTCTGGGACGATCCGCCCCTTATGGAATGATTCTAACAAAGATATTTAAATTCTTTAAAATACCTCTTGAGGACGAACCCTCAGTTTTCTTTAACAACACTTTCTCCATGCGAAATGTAAAACAGATGAAGCTCTAACTTGTAGATTTGCCTCCCTCCACCAAAACTTCCATACCATCAAAAAAATCATCCATAGTGCCACCATCCAAAAAAAAGAAAAAGCAAAGAAAATCTACTCCCACTACTCCACCACTTCAAAAAGAAACAATCCAACCTCCTACTGAGGATACCATCACCCTTACTAATTTGGAACCAGCTATTAATACTGATTGAACTCCTTCTCCCACTTGTGAGTTTGATATTCCATGTCCCACACATTCATCACCTCTGACCATCATTCCATCCACTTATGACTTTGTCACTAATGTCACTGAGCCACTAGAAGATGCTGCCCTTCAACTAATGGAGGATGGTGAAGAGCTTTATTATGATCTCAATCTACATCACCACACATTCTCTCCTCGGATCCCTACTGAAGAAGAGCCTATTTATACCTCTATGAATTTAGCTGACACCTTCATAATAACCCCATATCCTACACAGCCGCCTCATGAAAGTATGACCAATGGTACTCCTTCTGTCCCGCTTTCCAACACTATTGCTTCACTTCTCATTAATTCTCCTGCTAGTGAGTCCTCTCAACCTCTTCTCGAGGTTCCTGGTCATTTCAGCTCCATCAACTCCTTCTTGGAAACACCCGGTGAGCGCGTATCTTTGGACAAAGCTGGCAGCTCACAAAACAAAAGTGCTAGTGTCAATGATGTTCCCAAAGAAGATCGCTTAAGCAAGAGGACGGAAGAACGCAGAGTTCAAAAGGAAATCAGGCTGTTGAAAAAGATTCGCAAAGATCAAAAGAAGCTGTTTGTAAGCTTCACCAATTTTCAACACCAGATGACTCAATTTGGCCTCATCCTTGAATGGGTCACCAAACATCTTGTTCCCACCATTATCCCAGGAAACCATCCTCCTGTTCTACAAGCCCAGCTTCCTCCAAATGCTGCTCCACGTCCTTCCACATCGTCCTCCTCAGATGACTCATCACCGTCCAACTAATCATCTTCCAGCATTCTACACTTCTCTTTTTGTTGCTGCCCAAATTCAAGGGGAGCAAGATTCTGAAGATTTTAGAGTTTTCTTTTGAAATAGCAATCTTTTTTTTGGTTTTGTTAAAAATATTTTGACCCATGTTTGTTATGACTTTTTGAATCATGCCATCTGATTATTATTCAACTAAATGAAAGTTAGCTCATTACCAAAATTTGCATATCTCAAAATCATTTTTACAAAAAGACTTGAAAAAGAAATTGTTTAAATCATTACTTATAAAATTAAGGGGGATATTGTTGAGAAAAATCTCTTTCTAATGGTTTTAATGATAACAAAATTAATGATTATGATTCTTGTTAAGACTAATGTGTGCTCTTGAGTGTATTATTATTAGAAAACAGGTTTCCCTTCAAAAGAAATAAAATATAAGTCAATCAAACAAGTTTTTCAAACTGGAGGATGGACTAGAGGATGAACCCTCAAAGAGGATGAACCGTCAAAGAGGATGAACCCTCAAAGAGGATGAACCCTCAAAGAGGATGAACCAACAGTTTTGCAAAATATTCAGAATCACGATAACATTGATTTCTTGTCAAAAGAGAAGTTAAATTAGTGTTAAAGTTTAGAGAAAAAATCAAGTCAAATGAAGAAAACAAAGACAGAGGATGAACACAGAAGAATGAAGTATAAGAGGATGGACCTCCAGCTCTCTTCATCCTCCTATGATGAAAATAGTTCTACCTTTTCAAAAGTACATAAAGGATGTACTGAACAAGACCAAAATGCAATCTGACATGTCTTGGAGAAAACAAAAGCAAAAGACAGCTAAGGCCCAAACTTCAAGGAGGTTTGAACCTTCCATACGAGGATGGACTGAATTCCCATCCTCATGCGCTCAAACAAGACAAAAGACAGATGAATGGCATTTCTGTAATTCAGATTACTGGCCTTGAATTTTTTATTAAAGTGCCCAACGGTCATGAAACATCTAGACACATGGATAGACCATCTTACAACTCTATAAAAGGAAGGGTGCTCTTCTTCATTAATCACACAACTACAAAGCATTCAAAGAAAAAGACTAAGAGTTATCTAGTGTTATTCTCATCCTCTCTTTATACTTTCTATTGTATTACACTAGATCTTTGAAACATCTTTTTAGAAAGTACTAGTAAAGAGAAACATCACAAACACCTTCAAACTATATTGTAATTTCTAAGTGAGTTACACTTAGAAATAGTTGAAATCCGTGAGAAGATATTGTAAGCTTGGTGAAGCTCAAGAACACACAAGTTGTAACTAACCTCTGTGAGAGGTTGATTGTTTTCTTAGTGAAATCTCACAAGTGTGTGAGGACTGGACGTAACCCTTATTGGGTGAACCAGTATAAAGTTATGTGTGTCATTTTCTAACCTCTCTCTCTTTATCTTTTAAGTAATCTGTTCATACTCTTGTTTTTATATTTCCAACCTCTGATTTTCATCCTCTCGAAGAGGATATAGTTTTAAAACTTAAAAGAAATTTTTTAAACAACAAATATCTCTATTCAACCCCCCTTCTAGTGATATTCTAGCTACTTCACAACACTCATGAACCTCGACGCCAAGTTGCCAGAAAGTTGAAAAAGAGTTCAAACGATGACAATCTGGAGAGGCTAGAGAAAAATACACAAAGCCTGAAAAGGTAGAGTAAAGAATACTTCTATGCTATTAATTGAAATAGTGGATTAAGTCCTTGACTGTACTGAGCAACAATTATGTTATGAACTAGTATAAAAATATATGTGTTCCCTCTCTTTTTGTTCCATTTATCTTAGTTCTTTATGATTCAACCTTGTTCTTAGTAAACCTAGTTTATAAGAGTAAGTTGAATGTTTGATAAAGAATATTTTGTGTAAAGCAATTGAAGTATCTTTAAAAAATGGCGAAACACAATTTAAACTAGGGGTGTACATGCGTACGAGTAAACTCGCAAACCCGGTCACCAAATTCAACTCAACTCGCGTTTTGATCCAATCCATTCAAATTTGAGTCTAACCCAAACTACCCTATTGAAACCCAAACTACCCTATTCGTTTGTTGTGTTTGTGGATGTATTTTAATTATTAAATGATATTTTACGATATAATTTTATTATTTTTTAGATTTCAAGTATTTAAATTTAATTACATTTTTTTAAAATAAATAAAAATTGTTACCAGTTCGAGTATTGGATTTAGCCAAAAACGACCTAACCCAATCCATGTACACCCTTAATTTAAACCCCCATTTTTTGTGTTTTCCAGCACATTCAGTTATGTGAACGAACACAAACAAATTGGCTAAATACAAATGATGATTGGTTGAATACATACTTGGGTATGATTGCACATCGCTCGTGCTAGGAAACCCCAATGGAGGGTTTATTTTTCTTCTATACATAGTTTTAAAAATTTATTTTCCGTAAATAAATAAATTGATTTTTATTTTTTCTCGTAAAATTTCTCCACTAGTGATAATCTTATTCGAGCTTCCATCAAACACTAATTGTAAACACTTTTTTCAGTCGGGTTAGAGCTAACCTTCATCGGTTAAACTTGCATTTATTGGACTTGGATTCCTTGCAGTAGAAGGTTCACATAGTTTGACGCAATAAGCAATCTCAAACATTGATTTGAAATTGGACAGTTCAAATTACACATTAGTAAACTTAATTAAAAACCATATTGACCATCAATTAAAAATTAGACGATCTCGATCTGTTAGAGCGTCCTGCTATAACAACATGTAATCCAATTGTGCATTTTTATGATCTAAAGAATATGAACTCTCGGTGTATACTCATTTTCTATTATCAATTAATGAAAATTCAATATTTTGGTATTTGTTTACAATGTAATTTTTATGTTTTTATCAAAAATAAAAAAGTGTTTTTTTTTATAGGTTTCTCCACTACATTTGAATTTGAGTTTGTCACGTTGTGAGAATCTAGTCTCTTTTATTAGACTCAACCCTAATATAACATAGAGTGTTTATTACTTAAAACACTATTTTTTTATTAAAATATTTGTCAAAAATTATTAAAATAATATTTAAGAGAACGAGGATTGTGATAATCAATCACATATAGGGACGACACATATGATAAAACAATCTTCCACCGACACTACATAATCCTTAATATGAAGATTTAATTTTTTTTTCTTTCGATTTTTGATAAGATTCCTCCTCTCGAATAACCATATTTAGTGTTTGGGACGTGTCACAAATTAAATCTGAATACATCTTCTAGCAATAATTCAAACCGGAGTATCTATAAAAAAAGATTCAAACCTAGGTATCTATAAAAAAAGATTCAAACATTGGTAAAAATTTAATTTAATTTATATATGAGTTAAATATGTTTTTAGTCCCTACAAAATTATACCATTTCAAGTTTAGTTCATAAAAAAATTTATTCATTTTTAGTCTATATTTTGGTTTTATAAACTTTTTAAGGGACTGAAAAGTATCAATTTTTTACAAATGTTTTTTAAAGTATGGACTAAAAAAGTAAAAAAAAAATTGTAGGACTAATAAGTTGATAAATTTTCATAAGGATTAAAAAAAAATTTAAAAATTTTATAAAGATTAAAAATTTATTTAACTTTTTATATATAGTATCAATGTAAAAATATAAAAAAAAAAGAAAAATCCGTATAATTGTAGATAACTTTGATTTCATCTTCTTATTACATAGCTATAACTTCTATCATTAAATAACCATTTAATAATAATAATTAAATTATTAAAAAATGCTTTATTTTAATCGTAATTATTCCTAATTAAACCGATGCATGACTTGTGGAAAGTGTAAAACTTTTTATTTGTATCAAAATTAATTAATCTCATTAAAATATTTGTATTGCATTGAAATATTCATAAAATTCATATTTTTCCTTCCACTTGTTATCACATTTCATTTTGACATTTCCATTCAGTACTGTATCTGTATTCGTTCTTTCCTCCATCCTTATATTATCGAGTATACGTCTCAAATAAGTGTTCAATTTCAATTTTCAGTAACATTGCATATTCTCTCCGTTTCCGTCCCCGATTTCTGATTCAGATTTGGGCGATTCATTTCCACTTCAGATCGAGAAATGGGAGACAGTGACATTGAAGGTGGTGGTGGTGGAGATGACGGTTTTCGTTCTCCGATCGGTCGCAAGTATCGGCCCGTCTTGGCTAACGATCGTGCTGTGCTTGAGATGTCGTCCATGGATCCAGGATCTTCTTCTTCCGCTTCTTCTTCTGTTTTTCCAGATCAACTTCCTAATCTCAGGTATTCCTGCTCTTCGATCTATTTCGATGATTTCAGTTATTTATTAGATTTGGAAATTCGAAATCTGATAAATGTGGAAGAGTTTTAGTGATGTTTGTGCTTGCCATTGAAAGGGAGTGAAGTATGGTGTTATTTTGAAGGAATTGAAGCTAGTAGTTCGATTTTTTTGTTTTTGTTTTGTTTTGTAGAATGTGTCTTTGACTAGTGTTTATGTTGTTGATAAGAAAAATTAAGCTAGTCGTTCGATGTTAATTTTTGGTTTATTCTGAAGAATGTCTTTTTTGACTAATGTTTATGTTGCTGTTAAGAAAAAATGAAGCAACTAATTCAATTTTCTTGTTTTGGTTTATTCTGAAGAATGTCTTTTTTGACTAGTGTTTATGTTGTTGATAAGAAAAATTGAAGTTAGTTGCTTGTGATAAATTGATTTTGGTTTTAATTTTTATTTTGTGGGCTTATTTTGGAGAATGGCTTTACTGATTGGTGTTATTGTTGTGGTTAGGAAAATAAATGTAAGTAAGAGTGGGAAAGAGAGTTCAGATGCTAAAGATGGGAACTCTCCTCATCAACCTCAACCTAATGGACCCCAGCAGGAATCTAAACTGGAACTATTCGGTTTTGATTCTCTTGTCAACATTCTTGGTCTCAAAAGGTACTTGACTTTTTAGTTACACTGTGAACTGTTATTCCTTTTTTGCCGTTGGATATTGCCCTTTTCAAGTATGTATATTATCGCTGCTATTCTTGTTGTGTTGAAATCCTGCACTGGTGATCTAATTTTTTCTCAGCTGTGACTATTTTTAACATTCAGTAAAAGCATTTAAACAATATTTTTTGAGTTTTTTTTTAAGATCTAATTATTATAAAAAATTTAGACGTAGTTTTAATTGAAAAAGAGCTTTCTGAACTAAGACAGAAAGCTCCCAATTGTTTTTTACCTGGGAGTCTGTTGTTTGTGGAATTTGCTTTTGGTTTAATTTAGAACCTTTTCATTGGTTGTCTTATGCTAAACATTTTTTATGAACTATATCTTTTCCTTCCCCAGCATGACTGGCGAGCAAACTGCACCACCATCTAGTCCTAGAGATGGTGAGGATATTACCATTACTGCAGGGCTGCCACTTCCAAAGGTATGCTAATTTCTCAAGTATAAGTTATGCTTGCATTCAGTTGTATCATATTTATGTGTAGTAATCGATGAATGTGATATGTGTTTATGGTTCAAATTACCAAAACAAAAAATAGAAAATTGGAAGCAAAAAATCTCACACTAAAATGTCTTTTGTTTCTATGTTACCTCCCATTTCGCATATAAGCAAAAAATAAAAAAAATTAATTCAATGCTAATTAAAAATATTTGTTAATCTCTTAGTTTTCTCTGATCTTTGTCATGTTAATTTTATTTTTTCAGCCTGATGCTCCCAAACTAGGTACAATGATGGGTGTATTCATTCCGTGTGTTCAGAGCATATTGGGCATCATCTACTACATTCGTTTCTCTTGGTAACTTGCATATTGCTGTAAATCTTACCTCAAATATTAGATTAGATCATTTACTGCTTTGTAGAACCAGATATTTGAATATTTAGGAATGGTATTTAAAATTCAAATGAAAGTCTCATGCATTCAAATTATACAACTTGATAACAATTATGACTCAAATTAAAAAGATCAAAAGTAACTACTTCATTCATCAGTTCTCACCTGCTTTGAGAAAACAATCAATCACAAGCACATTTATCAAACTTGGAAGTCTAGGCAAGGTTGTCAAACATGGAAGTCGAAGCAATGTCCATAGATTTCTAAGAGTTTACTTAATTCAAAAATAATATTTAAAAATTCTATAATAACATCCAAACATAATATAATACCATTAACACATATCATGAACCCGAATAACATATTAACTATGTAAGCCTCCACATATCATGTATTTGACTAAGCAAGGTATGTTTATTCTAGAGAGTATTGGTAACCTTAAGTAAACCAAGTAATACTAGCACAAATTGATTATTTCTACTTGATAATGGATTTTAATAATTTGATTTTTTTATTTATTTCCTTTTGTATATGATTGAATTGATTTGGATTACTCTATCATAAGTAAAGTAGCAAAAGATTAAATGTTTACGTTTCAATAATTGTCATTATTGTAGGATTGTTGGTATGGCTGGCATAGGAGAGACATTGTTGCTTGTTTCTATGTGTGGCATTTGTACGTTCCTTACTTCAATATCATTGAGTGCTATTGCAACCAATGGTGCCATGAAAGTAAGTGTCTGAGTAAGTGGAACCACTGTTTATTTGCTATGAATGCAGTCCTTTTCTTTTCAAAATCTGATTGCTAAAATTTACTATACCTCATGGAATATGCTTTTTATAAAAAGAATATTTTGGGTTATTCCACAAGCTGTTTAAACTGTATTTGATAATGAATTTGAAAAAGGAGTTTGTTGTCATAAATAGCTCATGCTATGAAGCTCGTTGA
Organism: Cicer cuneatum; assembly: GCA_037974295.1. NCBI lineage: Eukaryota > Viridiplantae > Streptophyta > Magnoliopsida > Fabales > Fabaceae > Cicer > Cicer cuneatum. The sequence goes on along the minus strand of JBBPBO010001984.1, from coordinate 26,431,743 downwards.
TTCGGAACAAAATGATTTTCAGATACACCCTAAGAATATACAGAGATAGGAGGAGAGGGTTAACTAACCCAGATACAGTTACAACTTTTTTACTATTTGACAGACTAAACTGACAACTGTGTATACAGCTATCATATAACTACTTGAAGCTAACAGCTACTAACAGTAGACACAAATAATGCCATCGAGTTTTGTCCAAATACCAAGTCTTCAAAGGCCATTTAGATTTGAGTCCTTTGTAAAGTTTCATTAAGAGTGTTTTTGGTTTCCCTTTGCCACTAAAAATGATGCATAGACACGATACAAGTTTCAGATTCAATATGTATCCAATACGGCGATACGCCATTCCTTAAAAGTTTTAGGATATGATTATTTTAATAATTCGTATATAAAAAAATAAAAACAATAGCGATTTAATAAAAAAATACTTTAAAAAATCAGATGATATAATGAAGTTTTTATCAATATTCTAAATGATTATTTGATTACAGAAGTTTTAAAAACTTATAAATAAACATGTTAACAAAGAAAATGCTTGAATGTGTTACGCCCTGAGCATGAACCATGATAAACAATAGTTGAGAAAAAAGGATAGTGGACCGTTTAAGTTAGGCCGAAAAAATTCACTTTCAAAATGAACCATAATCCTATCGACACGCATTGAGGGCGATACAATATGACATTTTATGGTCGGTGCATCCTAGGTCTCTAGTTATTGGGCTATCCTCCATTTGATCAACTCTTCATATGACTTATGATTGCTTCTATTAGTCATATTCTTACATGCCCAACACATCTTTGGTACGATTACACCATCTTTTCCTCAATAGGTGCTATTTTTAGAAGATGAAAAAAAAGGAACACTCTCTAGGCTCATACAATGTTTAGTGAACACTTGGCTGGTTTAAGCTAATCCAGTTGGTTACTTCCATCTTATATTGCCTTAATAACTCTATCTGGGGCCTTGGAAGGAAATCTAATATTCCTATCAAGAGCCTTGCTGCTTTTTTGTTTCCAACAGTTGTTTTATCTGAATAGAAATTTCTGTCAATTAGTGGCAACTTATGTTGAGATGGCTATTTTGTTAGAAGTGTTAACTGTCTACAAATAGGGCTATTCATTATGCTACATGCTGCAAAAAAAGGGATAATTTTTTAACTTCGAATTTTGAAAGTAAATTACAAAAACTCTGTTTGTTCTTTGAGAATTTTCATTTATTTTTATCGCCATTTTTTATTTTATTTTTCATCTGTGTTTTTCAATTTTGTATTATTGTGTCAAAATAACTTGTGATAAAATTTTTTTTCTGATAAAGCAATAAAAAAAAGATGGTCTTCTGATTTTTCCTAACAATTAAGTAAATCCATACATGCACTTAATTGTCTGCGTTGTTCATTTATTTATATAGTTAAGTCTTTTTCTTATGGATGTTATTCTCTAGGGTGGGGGGCCGTACTATCTCATAGGCCGTGCCCTTGGTCCAGAAGTTGGAGTTAGTATTGGTTTATGCTTCTTCCTTGGAAATGCAGTTGCTGGAGCACTGTAAGTGCATAATATGTACCTTTTTTATTTTAAATATTTTAATGGAGATCAGGCTAGGAGGGTGATGAATCAAGTCTTGCCAAATTGTAGTGTCATGATAGCTTATTATGTACTGTGCAATGGATTCTGAAGTTTCTTGTTTGTTGTGTATGGTTCTAGGTACGTGTTGGGAGCTGTAGAAACATTTTTGAAAGCAGTTCCTTCTGCTGGGATTTTTAGAGGTATTGACTAATGAATCTACAGACAATTTTTTATTTATTTGGAATCAAGTTTTTTTTTTCGTTGCTATTTGTCTTTCTCTATTGTGATACCGCTGCAATCCAATTTTTTGCTTTTAATTAAAAATCAGTTGCTGAATATTGAATGTTTTTGTTTAACATAAATCTCCTACAATTGTCCTAAATAATTATTTCTGCAATAAATTTCACCTCAAGAACCTTGGTGTACACTTATGGAATTTTGGAATTAAATAACTGTACTAGTATATGTACATATATCTCTGGGTCTGTGAAATAAAAGCATAAATTTTGTTTTCCTGGAAAACTAATTATTTTTAAAAGGATTTTAGAGGCTTCAGTAGTTATTGGAGAATCTTTATATTTTTCAGAATAAGATAAAATATATTGAGTATGAGCCTTAGACTCTTGGCCATAATTCAACCTCAAAAGCCTTATATGGACTACTTGGTCATATCACTAGTCAATGTGGGATATTAACAACACCTACCAGGCTACCACAATGAATGTGTTGGAGGCTGCAATGAAGGCAGACCAAAGTGGTTGTAGTAAAGGCGGTTGGAGTCTCCTACACTGCTACACAACACCTTCGTGTCCAAAACTGACATTTGGTGTGTGTACAAATGTGGGTGGCCCAACACTAGATTTAAGATGCGTTATGATACCAAATTGTAAGATGAAAAAACTATGAATTGCTATCCTAAAGTTAAGCAAAGAGAGCAATAACAAAAAAAAAAAATGAAATAAACAATACAGAAAAAAGGGAAATAAAAACAATAAAAAAATGGAAGACATCCCTATAATACAACCATGCAGAGCCAAGAACTTTCTTCTTTTTATTTGATCAAGATAAATGTACATAAAGGCCATCAAACTGACATGCTTTTTGTCATCAATTTGTCCGTGACAATGTAACTTGGGATGGTCTTATCTTGTACACCTTTGCTTTTATCACTATGAAAAGGGGGAAAGAAAGAGTCACTACTCTATTTTATTTAATTGAAACAACATTTTTTTTCTGATTTTAAAATTAGAATGTTTCTTTTTCTTTTTTCCTTTTTGCTTTGGGTGCATGTGCTCAACAATTTCTTTTTCTTTTCTTTTGCATTGAGTTTAAGTATACTTAACAATTGCACTGTTATGCATATTTTGAAAAAGAAAGAGCAATATGTTTGAAGTAGGCAACTGATCATTTAAATATTGTTTTCCTTTATTTTTTCTGTATTGCAAGTGCAGAGACTATCACACAAGTTAATGGTACTGCAATTGCACAGCCGATAGAGAGTCCAAGTTCACATGACCTGCAAATTTATGGGATTGTTGTGACTATTGTGTTATGCTTTATTGTATTTGGAGGAGTAAAGATGATAAATCGGGTTGCCCCTGCGTTTCTCATACCTGTTTTATTCTCGCTCATCTGCATATATTTGGGAATTCTGTTGGCAAGGACGGATCATCCCACAGGTTTGTTTTATTCTCATTGTTAACTTCTCCTTTTGCAACCACTTTGTTTTAATAAAGGATCCATGCTTTGGTTTCATCTGTAGGCTCAAGTTCAGATTTAGACATTTTTTCTGTAAGCTTTCTTAGCTTGGTAAGACCTGGTTGATACTTGATTTTTAGGCGTAATAAGCATAAGTTTGGGCTTTTCACTTGATTTTCCATACCTTCATTTTAAGGAGAAGAAATCATAGTATAGAGAATGCAAGTTTAGTGGGAGGCACCCAAATGTTCATTTACAGGTGATAATTGAATAATATATTGGACTCACTCTTCATACAAAATAAAGGGGAGACTGAGCTGAATGTCAACCATAGGATTCCAGTAGGGTGCATGAAATGGAAGAATAGTTCAGTTGTAATTTTGTGATAAAAGTGCCACTCTCGTTTAAAGGAAAACTACTGTTCGTAGCTGTAATATATGAAATACTGTATGAAATTAAATGTTTGGCTGCAAAAACGAAATAAGAAAACGACTGTCCCTTATATGGAATTGTCCAACTACAGACCCATTGGTGAAAAGAAGCTGGCCACAACAGGTCTTAAAGTTTTTGTTTAGTAAGATCTAGGAAAAGTGGAAGAAGCTGTGTAAAAAATCAAGAACCCATACATATCAATGCGAATGTTTACCCAATTAGTTTAATCTCCTAATCATATCCTTCTTAGAGTGAATGCACAACCAGACCAAGTTCTGTTCTTCCTGCGATCGCCATACCACTCTGTCATCAGGTTTGTAACAGTTCTACCAGAGCTTCCTCTTTCTCGGCAATAGAGAGCAGAAGCAGGTCGATCGGAAAATCTTAGATGCCTTCGGGAAGCCTCAAGGAGGTTTCCTTGACTTCACAGGTTTAACGTGTAAACAAACTAATTACATATAGCAAATTTAAAGTGTGTTTGAAAAATTGGCACAACTTGTTTTATCCAGTAAAAATTAAGGGACTACTGTTGGACCACTTTTGAGATGGTCCATATTAGAGGGACCCTTAAGAAACGAGCAATACTACATAGATGAGAATGTTATGATGGATTAGTGGTCACATAAGACAAGATAATATTATGAATGATATCTTAGAGAAAAAAAGTAGGAGTAGCTCCTACTGTACTACGATGGTAGAATATAGTCTTAGGTGGTTTAGGCATGTATAAAGAAGACCCATAGTAGTAAGAAAGGTAGATCTAATTGTGGATAGTCAGTTAGGTAGAGATAGGGAATACCAAGGAAAATTATAAATCAAACCATAAGGAGATATTTGAAGTTATTAAATGGTCTTTTTTTTTTATATGACCCATGTCAGGTTTTATGGCGTCATTTGATCCATGTAGCTGACTCTAGTGAGAAAAGGCTTTCATGGTTGACTTTTACAACCCCTACCATATAGGAAACTGTTATCAAAAGGATAAAATAAAAGCCATGTTAGGAATACTGATTATTTCAAAAGTGCATAACCAAGATATCCCGGAATATGGACCTTACTAGTATTTAAACGGGGAGATAATCATTGTTTATATGTTATTTTTAGTTAATTATCTATTATTTTTTATTGTTAAAACTATCATTTTGGGTAATTATGGCAAATATTCTTGTGCTATAATCCATCATTTGATTCATTTAATAATAAACACGTAGAGCTTAGACTAATGTACAATACCATGAAACCATAACATTGCACCTAATTCAAAAATCAACTAAGTGTTTATAGAATTAAACCCAATGGTGGAAAGAAAGACTATTTTATAAGGTGACTATTAAGGGCTTTGCATTCCTGAATTATTCCATCCGTGAAGAGAAATTGCTCGAAAGTGAAGTTATCTATATTCAAAATGGTCTCCAATATATACCAAATAACAGTAAAATGAATTTACTGTCAAAAGACCAAAAACCACTTAGCCTCAAAGCCATATACAGATTTTTATCATCATTGTGAAACAGAGAAATAGAGATACCAAAAAGTGAAGCAGTCCATAGAGAATTTTCATCATGCTTCTAAAAATAAACTCTTAAGAACACCTAAAAAGATAAAATAATACACTAAACCACTAATCCAGAAATTGACATATTTTTTATGGCCCAAAACATGATCCTAATGAAAGCATGAAGAGGAACATGCAAAAGCAAGGAAAAGCATGAAGAGTGTGTGACTTATGGTTCCCACTGCAGCAACTGGTTCCCCAGATATTGAGCTACAACATATTCTAATTTCTCCCCTCTTCCTTCAAAACCATCATCTTGCACTCTAAAAAAGTCATTTAATTCTTTGCCCTTGGTAAACACTCAAAATCAACAAATCCAATCTCATTAATCTAAAAAATCATTACTCTTTCCACTTGAAAAAGAAAACAGTAATTTTTTCATTAAAAGGTGAAAGCTTTATTGGAAACCATGCTGCATTTTTACCATGTATTCATGTCATCAAAGCAATACACCCAAAACTAACAATCAAAAGAAAGACTTGACATACCCAAGTTAAGAATCAATGCAGGAAGCATATTCATAGTGCCTGAAAAAAGAATCAAAAGATTTGAATAAATTAGAAAATTATACAAAAAGGTTCTTCCAAACAATGTTATCCTTCAAAGCCCATGATTGTTACCAGACACGAAACTACCGCTACTGTTACAAATGCAGCTCTTCAAGACCATGCCCAAGGGGGAACTTCTGTAGATGGAGATTTTCTGGAATAGGAGCCATTGCCTAGAAAAGCTTCTTCCGGTGGAAAAATACGGTGAAAAAGGCAAAAGCACAAGAAGAGGGGTTAGGTGGGTTTGGTTCTTTGAGGTGGTGAGAGTGAGTTATGAAAATAGAGAGATGAGAAAGAGCTTTGAGGTATTTGAAATTTGAAAAGTAATTTGGGTTATAGTGAAGGAATTGTGTTTGGGAGATGGAGAAGAAAGTGAGCTTTGGTGCATGAATGCATAGAAATTTTCATCGAAAAATGAAGTTTGGGAAGCTGGGAAAAGAAAATCTTGTAGCAGAGTATGAAGGAAACTGGGGGAAAAATTTGTTTCTTTTTGTTTGTATTTTGTGTTAACATTAATTATTATTATTATTAGGGTTAAATAAGTTTTTTCGTCCTTATAAAATTTTAAATTTTGTATAGTCCCTACAAAATTATTATGCGAGTAGTTTTAGTCCTTGTTGAAGTCTCAACATTTGTTTTTGAATGATTATTTTGTATACACGTTTACGATACTATAAAAAGTTCCTCCACATAAAATGAGCTCAAAAGTTTATTTTTGGGTCCATATAAAAAGTCCATATTTTATTTTGAACATATGACATTTAAAAAATTCATATTTAATTCATCCCATGTTAAAAAAATGGCTAAATAGCACCCGTGGTCCCTTAACTTAATTTCAGTTAACGTTTTAGTCCTTTATCTTTTTTTTTTTCCCGATTTGGTCATTTAGTTTAATTTTAAGTGAAATAAAAAATGAAAATATGATTTTATTTGAAAATTTGAGTTACGAATCTGATGAAATTTGTATTATATGAAAGAATATAATTAATTTTATGGGTTTTGGTTGAAAATTTGGATGAATTTTTGTAAAAAAAAGGATAATATTGTTGACATTTTAAAACATAAAAGATCTAATTGTCACTTAAAATTAAAATAAAGGACCAAACTGGAAAAAAAAAAAAATAAACTTTTAATAATGTTTATAACATGCTTGTCAAAATACACCTCCGGATTAGCCAATCCAGAGAGCATTGGGGGGTGAGAGAAGAAAATCTCTAAATAAAAGGAGAATATATATGACCAGGAGAGGCAGGGAGCTTCCTAAGGTCAAATATTTTGTTTGGGATGCAATGATTTTTTTTTTGGTGAGGCAGGGGTGAAGAACAATTAGTGGATAAAAAAGGCCAGAGTACTGTGGTAGGAAGGTTTACGATACTCTTCGCAAGAGGCAGAAAAGAGAATTAAATCCGGCCAAGAAATAGGGAAAGATTACTTGATGGGGTCGGTACAATTGACTTGTTATACATTTTTAGGGCATAGTGATCACATTGCTCTTACCCCTTTCATGTTTTTGAGGGTTGAGTTTATTTATTTATTTTTCTTCTTTTTTACTTAAATAAATTTTGTTAGTACTGATTTGTGCTATTGATGTTCTTTAATTTGTTACTTTTTCTCACTCTTTGCCATATTTATTTTAGAGGGAATTACTGGGTTGAGTTTGGAGACTATTAAAGAAAATTGGAGTTCAGATTACCAAAAGACTAATAATGCTGGAATTCCACAACCTGATGGTTCTGTAACTTGGAATTTCAAGTACGACTATGTAGCTTTTTCTTATTTACTAATGCTCTTATATCTATCTTTTATGGTTTATATCCTTGAATTTTTATGCAAAAAACTGAATTATCAATGTACTTTTGTGGGAAAAGTCCATCATCTGTTTTCAATTGATCTAAGTGATATATGCTCAATCTCAGGAAACATCATAACCATATGAGTTTCATTTGACTAAATCTGTATATGTTATGGCTGAAGTCAAAAAAGATCTGTTGGATTCCAAAATTGTGGCTGAGAATAAGTCATTTATTGACTGGTTATTTTGTAAATAATTTATTATATTATATAGGATAACTGTAGAGAATATCAAGAGACTTTGTACAGTAAATCTCTCCTATTTAATTCTGATTTATTTATTAGACTAGGGAAGGTTGTATTTAAAAACCAGAATTGTAACTATTCTGATTCAAGAAATGAAAAGATCATTTCCTCAATAATTTACATGGTATTAGAGCAAACCTGGTCCAAGTAAAAAAAAAAAAAAACACCATTATTCTATGGCTGAAGAAAGCAGTTTAGTCACAGACCCAAACCCTAAAAAGGCAGCTGGAACTTCCACAATTACCAGCCTGACCGAAAACACCACTATACCCATCACTGGCTACAAATTAAATGGCCAAAACTACACCCAATGGGCAAGATCTGTCCGGATCTTCCTTCAAGGAAAAGGGAAGGAAGATTACATCTCTGATGATGCTGAAGAGCCAGAGAAAAAGGACCCTGATTACCCAAAGTGGAAGCTAGAGAACAGTTTAGTCATGACATGGCTACTGAACTCAATGACCCCTGAAGCAGGCGAAAACTTCATGTATTACAGCACTGCAGCCGAGATCTGGAGCGCTGCCAAAGAGACATACTCAAATACTGATAATACTTCTGCCATATTCGAGATCAAGAGTCTCCTCCATGACCTGCGACAAGGAGACACAACAGTCACTGATTACTACCATACCCTCACCCGTTACTGGCAGCAGCTGGATATTTATGAGGATATAGTATGGAAATGCCCTGAAGACAGCAAACAGTACAAAAAACTGGTGGAGAAAGACCGAATATACCAGTTCCTCCTTGGCTTGAACAAGAATCTAGATGATGTAAGAGGAAGAATCCTTGGAACCAAACCTCTGCCCAACATCAGAGAAGTATTTTCAGAAGTGAGAAGAGAAGAGAGCCGAAGGAAAGTCATGCTTGGAAGCATGGATCAGAGCTCCATTAATGAAGGTTCAGCCTTGGCTATGAAGGGAAACTACAAAAAATCTAGAGGTTGGTGTGATCACTGCAAAAAATCAGGCCACAATAAACATGTTGGGTCATTCATGGAAAACCAGCAGACTGGAAACCATCTAGGAACAGGGACATTCGCGCCCATGCTGCCACATCAGAAAGAGGCAAAGTGTTGGCAGCCCCAGCACCTGAACCAAGTCCATTCAACAAGGAACAAATGGAGATGTTGCAAAAATTGCTACAACAATCCCTTCAAAACACTAGCACACACTCAACTGCTGCCTTGGCCCAAAAAGGTAATTCTTCATGTGTTTATTTTGTTGACAAGGGAATATCTAACTCATGGATTGTAGACTCTGGAGCCTCAGACCATATGACTGGGGATATCACTCTATTTGATGAATATTCCCCATGCAATGACAATTCTATGGTACGAATAGCAGACGGCACAAAAACAAAAGTGATTGGTAAAGGCTCAGTAATCATCTCCAAGGACATTACTCTTAAATCAGTTCTTTATGTTCCAAAGTTGAATTGCAACCTTTTGTCCATAAGTAAATTGACTCAAGATCTAAATTGTTTCACTAAATTCTTGCCTCACCTATGTGAATTTCAGGATTTGGATTCGGGGAGGAAGATTGGCAATGCTGAGGAATGTGCAGGTCTCTACTTCCTTCAAGCTAGTGAGTTCAAGAAGAGAAGAAATAATTCAGTCTATGTTGCTGCATCAAGTGGTGAAAACCTAGAGGAAGCTGTCATGCTATGGCACTATCGATTAGGACATCCAAACTTTATGTACCTTGAAAAAATGTTTCCTTCTCTATTCAATAAAAATTCAAATTTGTTTCAAGGTGAAATCTGTCAATTATCCAAACACTCACACAATCATTATCCTCCTCAATCTTATAAACCATCCCAACCTTTCTCATTAATTCATAGTGATGTTTGGGGACCTTCCCGTGTTAAGAACATAACTGGTTCAAAATGGTTTGTGACCTTTATAGATGATCATACACGAGTTACTTGGGTGTTCCTTATGAAAAAAAAATCTGAAGTGGGAGAAATCTTTGAGAACTTCAACAATATGATCCAAACTCAATTCCAAACCAAAATCCAAGTCCTACGAACTGACAATGGCCGTGAATACTATCACCACTCCCTTAAATCTCACCTTCTCAAGCATGGAATAATTCACCAAACCAGCTGTGTGAACACACCACAACAAAATGGTATTGCAGAGAGGAAAAATAGGCACCTCATGGAGGTTACTAGGTCCCTTATGTTATCAACTAATGTACCAAATCATTTTGGGGTGAAGCCGTTCTTTCAGCATCATATTTAATAAACAGAATGCCTTCTAAAGCCCTCAAGTTCAAAACTCCTTGCCAAACACTTCTATCCATTTACGCACACATTAAAATCCTTTCATCCATTCCTCCCAAAGTCTTTGGCTGCACTGCATTTGTGCATGACAACCAGCCTAACAAAGGAAAATTAGAGCCCAAATCCCTTAAATGCATATTCTTAGGATACCCGCCAAATAAGAAGGGATACAGGTGCTACTGCCCCATAAGCAAAAAATTCTATCATTCCTTAGATGTAACTTTCTTTGAAAATCAACCTTACTACCCCAAAGTTGGCCTTCAGGGGGAGAGAGAACAAAACATAGCAGAATCCCAACCTTGGGAAACGGAACAACATTTGCAACATGAAATGGAACAGAATTTGCAGCAGCAGCAGAATTTGCAGCATTTTTTAGAAACAGAATAGACCTCCATACAACAGCAAATTGTAGAACCAGAAATTGACCTTGTGATTGGAGAAATAGCAAAACTTGCAACCAGATCTGAGACAGAACCGGAAAAAGAACTACTAGTGTACACAAGGAAGAAGAAAACTCAAAAGGAGGAAAAAATCTGCACATCTCCAAGGCCAATCCAAAATTCCGAACCTAATACAGATCCTAATACAGATTTAGAAGTTCTACCAGGTAATATTGTTTTTGAGCCTAATGATAATTGTGGTCTAAATGAGAGTGATCTTAACTTACCAATTGCTGTGAGGAAAGGAGTGAGATCATGCACTCAACATCCAATTGGCAATTATGTATCTCATAGAAATCTGTCACAAGAATACAGGGCCTTCATCACCGTATTGGATAACATTAAACTTTCAAAAAATGTACAAGAAGCTGTCCAACATGCTGAATGGAAGGCTGCAGTGGAAGATGAAATTAAAGCACTGGACAAGAATGGAACATGGAAATTTGTGGAGCTGCCAGAAGATAAAAAACCAGTTGGGTGTAAATGGATCTTCTCAATAAAGAACAATGCTGATGGGAGTGTGAATAGGTACAAAGCCCGCTTGGTGGCAAAGGGGTTCACCCAATCATATGGAGTGGGCTATGAAGAAACATTTGCTCTAGTGGCAAAACTAAATTCTGTTCGTGTCATTATCTCCTTAGCTGTAAATCTAGATTGACCCTTACACCAACTAGACATCAAGAATGCTTTTCTAAATGGTGAACTCGAAGAAGAGGTATACATGAAAATACCACCTGGCCTAGAAACTCCCCAAACAATTGGCAAGGTATGCAAGCTCCAGAAATCACTTTATGGTCTTAAGCAATCCCCACGGGCATGGTTTGAAAGACTAACCCGAGTTGTTAAGGGTCACGGCTTTACTCAATGCCAAACCGACCATACAATGTTTGTCAAGCATTCTAGTGAAGGAAAGGTGGCAATATTTATTGTTTATGTGGATGACATCATAATCTCAGGCGATGATGACAAAGAGATAGAAGAACTCAAGAGATTTCTAGCTAAAGAATGAGGTCAAGGACCTTGGACACCCAAAATATTTTCTTGGGATGGAGATTGCTCGTTCCAAACATGGAATCTACGTATCCCAAAGAAAATATGTGCTAGACCTGTTGGAAGAAACTGGAATGTTAGGGTGCAAGCCAGCAGATACACCGATGGAACCTAACTTTAAATTGGCAGAACAAGAAGGCAGTCCCCAAGTTGATAAGGAGAGATACCAAAGATTGGTAGGAAAGCTAATTTACCTAACTCACACTAGACCAGATATTGGTTACTCAGTGAGTATGGTAAGTCGTTTCATGAATAAGCCAACTGAAGATCACATGAAAGCTGTGACTCAAATTTTGCAGTACCTCAAAAGGACACCCGGGAGAGGTCTTCACTTCAAAAAGGACCTAATTAGGAGTGTGAAAGTGTTCACAGATGCAGATTGGGCTGGTTCGTTGACTGATCGCAAGTCAACTAGTGGATATTGCACATATGTGTGGGGAAACTTGATTACTTGGAGAAGTAAAAAACAGTCGGTGGTGGCAAGAAGTAGTGCAGAGGCTAAGTTCAGAGCAATGGCTCATGGCATTTGTGAGGGAATTTGGTTACAGAGAATGCTTAAGGAATTAGGAGTACCAACAGATTCCACCATGAGCCTATGGTGCGACAACAAGGCAGCCATCAATATTGCAAAAAATCCAGTCCACCATGACAGAACGAAACATGTGGAGATAGATAGACATTTCATAAAGGAAAAGATAGATGGTGGAATTATCAAGTTGGAATACATCCCTTCCCAGAACCAAATTGCAGACTTACTGACCAAGGCCCTTCACAAATCTAATTTTGAGAACTTAAGGTCCAAGCTAGGCATGATTGACATCTACTGCCCAGCTTGAGGGGGAGTGTTGGATTCCAAAATTGTGGCTGAGAATAAGTCATTTATTGACTGGTTATTTTGTAAATAATTTATTATATTATATAGGATAACTATAGAGAATATCAAGGGACTTTGTACAGTAAATCTCTCCTATTTAATTCTGATTTATTTATTAGACTAGGGAAGGTTGTATTTAAAAACCAGAATTGTAACCATTCTGATTCAAGAAATGAAAAGATCATTTCCTCAATAATTTACAAGATCATTTTGTAGTTTTCACATATATGTTACTAACTAGTCACCTACTTGTCTCCAATCACCATTATTGACGATTTGATGTTTAGTATCCTTAACTATTCACCGTAATTTGAATTTGACAAGGGTTATTGCTTTCAAAGGAAAAAGTAGAATTTTGAAATGGACCTATAATGGGTAATTGTTAGTTCCAATGGAGTGTTATATTTAGTCCATGTTGCTACCACTTTTACTTACTGTTTGATACCAGCTGATAGTGGCAAATATTTATGTATGTGAAAATTTCTCGTCGCTCTAACTACTGTGTACAGAGATAGCATGGTTGTCAAACTCTTGAGATTTTACAATCTTAAAGCATAAAGATGAGTTAGATAAAAAAGAACTCTATGTTAGTATATGCATTTAACTTCAAATAAACTAAAATCAGTAAATTCTGAAATCTACTAGTGAGTTTATGAGTCTGGATTGATACATGTTTTAGCCTAAAAAATTTACAGTTTTGGCTGATGTCTTAGGGTGCTTTGATTGGATTTTTTTCCATATATATTCAATTGTTGAAGTTACTTTATGATTGCGTAATTATTTAAGTTCTGTTTTGCTAAACTACTAAAAAATGTAGTGTGCAGGCTAAGTATAATATAACAAACGGATCAAGTATTGAATTATGCTTATTCTTTATATTACTTTCATTTGTGTCCCTATGAGTTTAGGCGTTATGAATTATGGACAAGATACTAAATCCTATTTTGCTACAAAATGTCTTTAAACAATATATTTGAATTATGTAATTTCTTAAGAGTTTATGTGTCAAGTTTATAATTTGTGTTTTACTAGGCCTCCACAAGTTTACCCTAACTCTTTAGTTTGACAACCTTGGGAGAAAAAAATGGGGAACGAGTTTTATAATTTTACAATATATTAGCATTTATTAGATAATTTAAAACGATTTCACATTTAATGCTAGGGCTTAAGGGATTAAATTTTGAAAAAGTGGCTAGTTATGATATTGAAATGGTTTTTTAATTGTAATTTTCTTCTCTCCCCAGTTCTTTGGTGGGCCTCTTTTTCCCAGCAGTGACTGGAATAATGGCAGGTTCTAATCGATCATCTTCTCTAAAAGATACTCAACGATCTATTCCTGTTGGAACTTTAGCTGCAACTCTTGTGACTTCTTGTATGTATCTTATCTCTGTGATATTGTTTGGCGCCCTTGCCACCAGAGAGAAGCTTTTAACTGACAGGTACTTTTTTAGTCAAAAAGTTGTTTATGTAGCTATTTCGTAAAATACAAGCATCAGCTCAAAAGATCTACTCCCTCTGAATGTGCACCAAAGAAATGGCTTATGTTTCACCTAATGCATAAACCCCTTTGATCACTTTAGTTTTCCCTTTGGCAGTTAGTTTGGTAATAAACTGTATCAGGAAGTTCCGTGTTTTCTATGCAAAGTGAAAACAAGTAGTTGATCTTGGTTGTAAGCCACAGATTCAGTGTTTCATTTTTTTCCAAGGAGGATATTGCTATAATCTAGAATATTTATTGAATTTCTATTCACTGGTTTTATTTTGATTTGGAGTTTTTTGCAGGTTGCTTACTGCTACAGTTGCCTGGCCTTTTCCTTCATTAATTAAAATTGGGATTATTCTTTCAACCATGGGTGCTGCTCTTCAGAGTCTGACTGGCGCCCCACGTCTGCTTGCAGCTATAGCCAATGATGATATTTTACCTATTCTGAACTACTTTAAAGTTGCAGATGGCAATGAGCCACATGTTGCTACCCTTTTTACGGCTTTCCTATGTATTGGGTGTGTCATTATTGGAAATCTGGATCTTATCACTCCAACTGTGACCATGTTTTTCCTTCTGTGTTATTCTGGTGTCAACTTATCCTGCTTCCTTCTAGATCTACTAGATGCTCCTAGTTGGCGTCCTCGGTGGAAATTTCACCATTGGAGTTTGTCGCTTGTAGGAGCATTACTTTGCATAGGTATGCTGCCTTCCTGTGCATTTTATTTTCCCATAAATTTACTGCTTCAATTGTTTCTGTATCTCCCTGCTCTATATCTGATCTGGTGAATTCTGGAAGGCTACAACTAGGACAGCAAAATCATTTTTTTATAAATGTCAATGATTGAAATATAACTAAACATGAGTAATAATAGTGCACTATCGAAACCATGATACTCCAAAATGAGAGAAATACTTTTGGATATGTATCCTACATGTACCCAAATTATTTTCGAAGAAAATGCTGGAATAATACTTTCATGTTTTATTACTGCAACCTTAGATCGTTTATATAGAAAATGAAATTACAATATTAATGATCTATAATCTATAACATATATAAAGGCAATACACTATGTTGGTGTAGCCTATTTTATTTCCAAAATTACCCTTAAAAAAATGTAACTGTCATATATAAAAAACCTGCTAACTGAACAAAATAGCCGCATATTTAGGCATACATGCAACGCATTCAAATGATAAAAACTAAAGTAACTGATGGGTCGGGAGGGAGAGGGAAGGGGTGCACGAAAGACAGAGATGAAGGATGGGCAAGAGGGAGAGTA
Organism: Cicer cuneatum; assembly: GCA_037974295.1. NCBI lineage: Eukaryota > Viridiplantae > Streptophyta > Magnoliopsida > Fabales > Fabaceae > Cicer > Cicer cuneatum. The sequence goes on along the minus strand of JBBPBO010001984.1, from coordinate 26,416,431 downwards.
TCAGCACAGTAGCAAAACTTCATCCCACTGTGTCAACAATGTAGTAGAAAACTTTGCTACTAAAGACTATCTTGGCCTAAACATTTTTTGTTTTTAAATACTCTGTTGCTGGTAACGTTACTTTTTTCTTTTGATTTTATTTTTCTTCTTTTGCTTTTACACCTATCTTTTTGTTTTCACTAATCAAGATTGTGATTTTTTATTTTCGCTTTCCATGCAAATCCTTGATGTCTAATTCATAATGTCTTCTTAGGTGGCTTCTAGGGTAAGGTATTCATTAAGTCCCTCACCATGAACCACATTAAATAATCATTAGATTAAATCAGTCTACAGATTTTATCATGCGCCATACCATAGAATTTTTTCTTCTCTCTCCTTTTTTTGAGTTTTTTTTTCTAATATTATTTTGAGTTTCACTACTCCCTTCTTTCTCCCTATTATGGTTCTCGTTTACTCCTCCCCCTTCCCTTTTTAGTCACTGGATTGACAAAATCATATAATCATATTTGCCTTGGAATTAATCTTTGATATTATTTTTCTTCCATTTACATGGCACACCCACACCAGTTTAATGTGTTGACTTTTTTTATTAAAAAGAAAAGGTGAAATGGTTTTGGGTTATTGGGAGTTAGGTTATGTGTAAAAATCTTTCGATAAAATAAGATTGTTAATAAAGTATATTAATTAAAGAGATAAATACTTGACCATTTTGTTGATATGGGTTTTGGTGGTTGTGAATGTGTATGCAGTAACAGTAACACTACAGATCTGTTGGATATTAAAATTGGTACTTAATTGAGTTCTCAATGGAGTTGTTGTTGAACTTGTGGGTGGTTGAATTGAGAGGTTGATGTGATTTGACTGATTTTAATACAGGCAAAGATTGTGAGAATAAAAACTTAATTTGTTGAGAGTCTGATCGTATGCATCTGTATTGCTGGATGAGCATTGGAAAATAAAAAAAGGCTGGAATTTTTATTGATATGGTGAGTGTACTAGGGTTAATGTTAGGGATAATGGTGATGGTAGGGATAGTGGTGAGGGACTTGATGACTACCTCACCCTAGAAGCCACCGTCTTCTTATATATGACTTTTTCTTTATCCTTTGTTTCATATTCTCTGTTCCTAGATTTGTCATATTTTTTGGGAGACTCATAAACATGTTCATTCTACTTTTTCTTTAGGCTTAATTTTTTTGGGAGACCTATAAACAAATTCATGTTCAAAATTCAATTAATTTTTGCTTAATTGTATGAAAACATATAAAATGCACAAAAAATTTATTTTAAAAGAAAATTACCATAAAGAAACATGACAAATGAAAACAGACTATAATGCAATTAAAAAAGTGGACAGACGGACGCAAGTAACTAATGATGATAGAATCATAAAAATAAAAATAAAGAGAATAATATAAAATCATAGAGAATCAAATCTGATTTATCTTGATTCTTTAACAATTTTTATGTTTTTTAAAATATGTTACATAATACATTTGAGATACATCTTCATTAGGGTGCGATACAAATGTGACATAGTGGGAGCATTACATTTTTAAAAGCCTTTTGGTCTTTTTAGTTTTTTAGTTGTGTCTAAAATTTGGTTTTTTAGGAAATCAAGATACAATTCAACATGTTTTTTCCTGTGTATCCTTACCAAAACCAAAAGCATGTAGTAAATGAATTTTACTTTCATTAAACAAATTAAGGGTAAAGAATATTTAATTATCTAAATTTATTGTTTCTGAATATGTATGGTCAAACCTTAAAGGACCAAATATATAATTATCTCACAATATTTTGTTACAACTCATTAGATCCTTATTACTGCTTTGGATTCGTTTTGAAATTTGATTTTGTGGTGATTATTACGTTGTTTGCAATGCAGTGATCATGTTCCTGATCTCTTGGTCATTCACTGTCGTTTCTTTGGCCCTTGCAAGCCTTATATATAAATATGTGAGCATCAAAGGAAAAGCTGGGGACTGGGGAGATGGTTTCAAAAGTGCTTATTTCCAACTTGCACTTCGTAGTCTTCGGTCGCTAGGAGGTATAAGTCTTACAAATTCAATTATTTACTTGCCTCAAGTAGATGATATGATACTAAATATGATAACTTTGTTGATTTTAAGATTATGTACGATTTGATGGCTAAAGATAGATTTGGTTGAACCACTTTGATGTCCTCTTCCCTGGAGTGCCAAACCAAAATAAATACACACATAACTGTCTGGTTGATGGCGTTCCTTTCCCAGATAGCTTATAGGAGCTTTTATTAGAGTTGGTTAAGGTGATTTCATCACCTTTGATAGGTCCATTAAGAGGAAAGGAGGTGAACTGAGTGGCGTTAAAGGCATGCATGGATTTTGTTGAGTGATTTAGACTTGGTTAGTTTGAGCAAGGAAACAGGTTCCTTATCAGCAGGGGTTAACCATTTTATTTTATTTAATTTTTTTTGCATCGATTTTTCTTTTCTTATTAACTTCCATTATTGCTTGTAAGGAGCTTGGTTCTATTCATTGTTACTTTTCCTGTTTGGCAGTCCAGTATCAGTTCTTTAATAGAGGATTTATCCTATGGCTGAAGGAGTTTTACCTTTTAATTAAATGCAAATTAGTCTTTCTGTTTTGGTACCTATCAACCTTGCACTCAGGGTTGGCAAAATGAGTGAATTACCATTATGATCCTTGAAATTGTAGCGATCGGACAATTTGGTTCCTCAAATTTACAAAATGGCAAATTAGTCCTTGAAGTTGAAGGTAGACATTCAAATTAGTCCCTCCATCATTTAACAGGGTTAGAAATGTTGAGGTTAGAAATGTCTTATTAACTTGCTTACCACTTGGACGGAAAAGAAATCATGTATTAAAACTTCTACTTTTTTGGAATTTGGTTCCTCAAACAATCTTTGTAATGGTAGTGAACTTAATTTGCATTCTAGGCTCATCCTAGTTGGAAGCTTTTGTAACTTGAGCGACACGTTGAAGAAGAACACCAGTTGTCCAATTGAAGTTTCTCATCTAAGCATCAACTTCAAGAGAATAGAAAGATGTTCTCATTTAGTAGTAGTTATTAAGAGGAAGTGAATATTGTTACACTAGCAATTTCTGGGTACTACTCAATAGAAATGTAGATCCTTGGCATATATTGTGGTCTGATACTCTATGACACATGCCCATGTTGATTACGTTTCTTGTATTGCAAATACTACCCATTGGGAGCCTGGGAGCTTTAATATACCAAGTTTTCCTTTTTATCTTTTATGGGCTATAAAACGTTTTCTGAATTAACTTTTGATTCATTAATATGTTTAGAAGGGGGTAGTAGGGAGAAAAGTAGGTTGGAAAGAAAAAGGATAAAAGAAAAATTTCGTACAATATAGGTAGATTTTTAGATTGTTTGGATTTAGAGCAGAAGACAATAAGAGAAAGAAGAATTTTGCTTTCTCTGCACTTGTTTGGTTGACTAAAAAAGTGAAAGGAAAGAAAATGATATTTTAGTATGACGACGATTTGTCCCTATATAAAGTAATATATGCGAAAAATGTGAGAAATATGATAGGATAAATTTGGTACATGAGATAAATGTGATTGGTTTGTTCCATATTGTGGGCTACAGAAGTTTAATTCTCTGTCCTCTATTTTCTGATGCTTCCAAGTTCCAAGCAAGAGAAGTGTGGCTTTTCTACACCACTTTTCTTGCTTCAACTTCTGTCAGCAAAACAATCACAGTCCTTGAGATTTTTAATCTTGAACGGATGTTGCTTTTCTAGTATTGCATGATTATCTCTTGTTCTATTTTGTCATCTAAAGTACGTATAATATCATTACCATTCAAAATAAGAATATGGAGGTATAGGATAAAAGTGTCCTGTGGTCAACTTTTAAATGCATCAAAACATGAATATGTTTCCAGTAATGCATAGCTGGAGTTTTATTGCATCAGACTACCTTTATTTTAAACTGTCCACACATCTGAATTTATTTTGCTCCAGTAATTTATTTCCATTTATTTTGTAGCAAATCAAGTGCACCCAAAGAATTGGTATCCAATTCCGCTAGTATTTTGTCGACCTTGGGGCAAACTGCCAGAAAATGTTCCGTGTCATCCCAAACTTGCAGACTTTGCTAACTGTATGAAGAAGAAAGGTCGAGGAATGACGATATTTGTTTCTATACTAGACGGGGATTACCAAGAATGTGCTGAAGATGCCAAGGCAGCTTGTAAACAACTTAGTACCTACATCGAGTACAAGAATTGTGAAGGTGTAGCTGAGATTGTTGTGGCTCCTAACATGTCTGTAGGCTTTCGTGGCATTGTCCAAACAATGGGCCTTGGCAACCTCAAGCCAAACATCGTAGTGATGCGTTATCCAGAAATCTGGCGCCGGGAGAACTTAACAGATATCCCTGCTACTTTTGTTGGTATAATTAATGATTGTATTGTTGCAAACAAGGCAGTAGTTATAGTGAAGGGTCTCGATGAATGGCCAAATGTGTACCAGAAGCAATATGGTACGATTGATTTGTATTGGATTGTAAGAGATGGTGGTCTCATGCTGCTTCTCTCTCAATTGCTTCTTACCAAGGAGAGCTTTGAGAGTTGTAAGATTCAGGTTTTTTGTATTGCAGAAGACGACGCAGATGCAGAGGGGCTGAAAGCTGATGTTAAAAAATTCCTCTATGATCTTCGGATGCAAGCAGAAGTGTTTGTCATAACAATGAAATGGGATGTACAAGTGGATAGTGGGTCTCCGCAAGACGAGTCATTAGAAGAATTTACCAGTGCTAAACAAAGAATTGTTGATTATTTAATTCAAATGAAAGCAACAGCAGAAAGAGAAGGTACCCCTCTAATGGCAGATGGTAAGCCTGTGGTTGTTAACGAGAAGCAAGTGGAGAAGTTTTTATACACAACACTTAAACTCAATTCGATAATTTTGAGATACTCAAGAATGGCTGCTGTTGTGTTAGTAAGTCTTCCTCCCCCTCCAGTGAGCCACCCAGCATATTTCTATATGGAGTACATGGATCTGTTACTGGAGAATGTGCCAAGGATTTTGATTGTAAGAGGATATCGTAGAGATGTTGTAACTCTATTTACATAGCTTGAAATGGATTCTAGGACAGTAATCACATTTCTCTCTCAATGTTTATATTTTTGTAGTTTACATGCAAGGCTCATTCTTTGTACCATTTTTCTTGCTGAAGAGGATATTTTGTATCCATCAGATTTTATAGAAAGATATGAAATTATCAATTCAAACTCTGGACTTTGTTTTAACAATTTCCTATCATATGAGAACTAATGTTCGTTTCCAAAATCTGGTATCAGAATAATGGCTATTTTTTTTAGTAGAGGTTACAGCCAAGCAAAACTAATTCTAAGTACACTAGTTACCGTTGCTACGTGAACGCTGCGTTTCTTTTTCAAATTATTGAGTTCGTGTTGTCCATAGAAAAATAAATAAAGTCGTTCATTTGTTAGCAAGGGTGTCTAGACTAGATTTTATGCTAGCCACGAGAGTTTTAATTGTATTCCTCTTTGTATTAACTCTCTTAATATGAATGAAATTGCATATCTTGTTAAAAAGACATTAGTTATCTCAAGTCTAGTCAAGCTAGGCGTGTTATAACTTACTATTAACCCTGTTCAATGATGCCATGGATATCAATGGGAGTGACTGAAATCTAGAGTCGGTGGTGGCACCAGTTCCCGTGTGGCCTGACATTGTTGGTTAGTAGTATGGTTCCACAGCGACTTCGACTTACTTGTGTTTGCATTACATTGTTTATTTATAGTTTAAATATATTTTAGATTGTTGCAATTATAATCTTTTTTTATTTTTTATTTTAGTGCTCGTAAATTTTTTTTGTTTAATTCATCCCTGCAAATATAGTTCTTCCATCTGACTTCTATTACAAAAACTGTAACACCGTTGACTCTAAATATTATTACTTAAACATAAACATCCAATATAATTAAATTATAACATTTTTTAACTTAAAATTAACTCAAATGTTTCATTCTTCTTCTCTAAAAAAAACATAAAATTAACTCCAGATGTTTCATTATTCTCCCGCCAAATGTTTCATTCTTCTCTAAAAAACTACAATGTAAATTAAGGTTAGAGTTCTAAATACAATATTAGTACAAAATTGCGAATATTTGTTTCTTCTTTCGATTGATTCGCTTAATTTTTCTAAGCGTCGATGGATGGAAAAAGTGAAACTGAAACTAAGGATTGGGAATTGGTTCAAAACGATAAACTAATTGTTTTCGTTATCAACGAATTGAATTTGAAAAACCAAGAAATCCTCAAAGTGGAATTAACTTTGAAACAATTATTATAGAAGGTAAAAACTAAAAAAAAATGTTGAACCAACAATTTTAAAAGAAACCCACCGATATTATCTTAATATCGTCGCTATTTTTGATAATATAATACATATTGCTATCTTGCAATTAATTTGTCAGTGCTGATGCTATAAACTTGAACCAACAATTTCAAAAAAAATCATTTTAAAGTTGTTAATTTTATATTTTTTTAAGGAAGAAGAATGAAACGGTTGGTGTTAATTTTTAGGTTAAAAACGTTATGTTTTAATTATATTTAGGTTTAACAGTTTTACGGCTTTTGTAACAAAAGTTAAATAAAATAACTATTTTAAAATAAAACTATATTTGTAAGGTTGTAAACCAAACAAAAAAATTTACAAAAATCAAAATTAAAAAATATTATAATTCCAAAGACCAAATATATATTTAAACATTTATTTATATATTTAAATTGAATGAGTACAGATAATTAAAGGGGTTTGTTGGTGTAAATCAATGGAAGAGCTAGAGTTAATTAAAGAAAGTAGTAATTAATTAATCAATAGTAAGTAGTACTATGGTTGGAGTTTCTACTTCAAAGGGGAAATGAGGTCTATTTATTTTTATTTTGGTAATTTTGCTCTAACTCCACTACCTCACTACTCTAATTGGGCTACTTCAACTACTATTTTTTCTTTCATGACTCTCTATTTATATCAACTCATCCATTTTATTATTTTTTCTTTCATGAATCTCTATTTATATCAACTCATCCATTTTTACGACCACATAAAAAATATTTATGCTTTCATTTCCTCTTCTTTTACTTTTTCTATTCTTAGTTTTTTTTCTCTCTCTCTTATGGGTCAATGGGTCAGATCTCCTAGTGTTTGATAGATAAACATGTGTATTGTGTTATTTGATTTTTATATATTAGAAATAGTTACTTGAATTTTAGAGTGTCACGCCTCAAGTTTAAATAAAATATTTATACTCGTGCATTGCACGAGTTTGTTTTTAAAATATACTAACTTATAACTAATTTAGGTTATTATTTTTTAAATAATTTAAAAAATTTATTAAAAAATTTGCTTACAATATTTGTCAATAACATGTAATAAAATTAATTTTTTAAATATTAGTGAATTGTTTTTATTTTAAAATAACTATTCTTCTTATTATTAATATTATAATAGTGGTATATGTATCATAAATAGTCTCATTTGAATTTTTATAATCATAATTAAATACTGTTTCTATTTATATATTTATTTACATTCTCACTTTATGTTTATGTACATAATACTACTGTTGCACATAAATTTTATTAATATTTTTATAAATTTTGTTTAAATTTATTTGATAACATTGTAATGATATATTTCCGACATGAAAAATGGGTTTAATTTTCACTTCATACAATTTTTTTAAACATTTTTATTATGATTATATCTGTCATTTAATCTTTTAATATTAGAATTTTTGTTTAAATGATTAAAATAGTCAAATCTATTAAAGTTGTAATTCAAAATGATATTAGCAATTAGTTAAAACTATTAGAAGTTAGTTAAAACTGTTAGAAGGTAGTTAAAGAAGTTAAAATTCAATTTTACAATGTACTATTCACAACTGTTTGATATAAAATACAAAGCTGGACATATTACTTGCATTACAAGTAACTCACTAAAATTGTTGATTCTTCATTCTTTCTACGAGCCATTCCAATTCCTCTCGTTCCTAAATTTGTTATAACAATTGGCATCAAGAGCTAGGGTTCTAAATCTAGGAAAACATGAGAGAAAGTGAGGGGATTTCAAAATTGGAAAAAAAACACAAGTGAGTGAAAGAAAGCAAGAAGTCATGAATGGAGGAGGTTTTCCATCAAATTTGTCAGTCCTTGATGGGAAGAATTGGGAGAGGTGGTCTGCATCTATGAGATCATTGCTGGGAGCTCAAGAAGTGTTTGAGATTGTTCAAGAATGCTATGAGCAGCTATGCGCGAAACCTACTGAAAGACAACATACAACATTTAAATATTGCAAGAAAAGAGATTGCAAGACATTGTTCTACATCCAGCAGAGTGTGAATTCGAATAACTTTGAGAGGATTTCAAAAGCATCTACATCAAAGAAGGCATGAGACATCTTGGTCAAGTACTATACAGGTGGTGAAAAGGCCAAAAATGTGAAGCTCCAAATGCTTAGAAGGAAATATGAACTGCTCCAGATGGAAGAAGATGAAACTGTTGCTGATTACTTTAATCATGTGCAGACAATTGTTAATCAGATGAGAACTAATGGTGAACCAATAACTGAAGTGGTTATTATTGAAAAGATTCTTAGAACATTAACACAAAGATGTGATCATATTGTAGTAGCTATTGAAGAGTCAAAAGATCTTGATAATATGAACGTGGAGGATTTGCAAGGCTCCCTTGAAGCTCATGAGCCGAGAGTAAGAGAAAGGGCTGCAGTAACCACAACAAAACTTGTGCAAGCATTGCAAGCTCAAGTTAACAAGAAGTCTAGTCAAAATGATGGGAAGTAAAAGAAATGAAAGGGAAAGTTCAAGTGGTACAAGAAGAATGAGTCTGATGAAGGGGCTGGAAATTCAAGAAACTAGCAAAACAGTGACAATAACAGCAAGAAATAGATTGGAAAAAAGAAGTTCAACAAGAAGGGGATTCAATGTAACAATTGTAAAAAATGGGGACATTTTGTAGATAAATGCAGGTCCAAGAAAGTATAAAGAGATGATGATGAAGCTCAGCTGGCCCAGACAGATGATTATGACTCAGATGAAGTGTTACTGATGGCTGCTACAAGCATAGAGGATGTGAAGAATGTTGTCAGGCCAAACAACATAGAAAGTCATTCAAATCAGAATTACCAATCAGATCTTCAAGAATGATGGAGGTAATTTTTTCTGATGTATGTGGTCCATTTGAAGAATTGTCAATAGGAGGAAATAATTACTTTGTATCCTTCATTGATGAGTTCACAAGGAAAATATGGATATATCTAATTAAGAAGAAAAATGAAGTGTTTGATGTGTTTAAAAGATTCAAAGTGCTGGCAAAAAATCAAAGTGAATATAAACTGAAAATAATCAGAGCTGGTGGAGGAGGAGAATACAATTCTCATGAATTTCATGAGTTTTGTGGAAAAGAAGGAGTGCTACATGAAGTGACTGCACCATACACACAACAACACAATGAGGCTGCTGAAAGAAGAAACAAAACCATATTAAACCTGGCTAGAAACATGCTCAAGGGAAAACAAATGCCACACAATTTTTAGAAGAAGCAGTGTCTACTGTTGTATACATTCTGATCAGATGTCCAACCAAGAGACTTGGCATTAGAACACTAGAAGAAGCCTGGACTAGAAGGAGACCAAGTGTGAGCCATCTAAGAGTGTTTTGCTCACTATGTTTCAGACATGTTCTTGTCCAAAACAAAAGAAAACTGGATGATAGAGCTGAACAGATGATGCTACTAGGATATGATTCAACTGGGGCTTATAAGCTGTATGATCCAAACAAAGAGAAGATAGTAATCAGCAGGGACATACTGCTGGATGAATCAAGAGGATGATACTGGAAGGTAAGTAATGCCAGCTCAATCAGTGCAGCCATCCCAGACAGACCAACCAACTTAATCAATCCAGCCAGCCATCAGAGCAGTTGTAGTGGACCTGGATGAGAGCCAACGATGAAGAACAACAAGTCATCCAACTGATGAACCTGTAAGAAGATCTAAAAGAGCCAATCAGCCTTTAGTCAGATTGCAGCCATATGAAGTAACATCTGACTCAGCCATCAATGCAGATGGAGAATTAAAACATTTTGCTTTGATGGCTGAATCAGAACCAATAAGTAAAGATGAAGCATTGAGTGATCCTAGATGGAGATTAGCAATGGAGGAAGAGCTCAAAGCCATAGAAAAGAACAGAACATGGGAGCTGATGACCCTGCCAGTGCACAAAAGACCAATTGATGTGAAATGGGTCAATAAAATAAAATTAAAGCCTGACGGACAGATTGCCAAGTACAAGGCCAAACTTGTAGCAAAGGGATTCTTGCAGAGACATGGACTAGACTATGATGAAGTTTTTGCCCAGTAGCTAGAATTAAAACAGTAAGGCTTGTAGTATCAATGGCTAGTTACAAAGGTTGGTCCATGCATCAGCTAGATATCAAGCTAGCATTGCTCAATGGACCACTAGAAGAAGAAGTGTATGTGAAGCGGCCACCAGGATATGTGAAAACATGCAAAGAAGATCATGTATACAAATTGAAAAAAGCTTTATATGGCCTAAAGTAAGCTCCTAGGGCCTGGAACTAGAGCATTGACAAATTCCTCATAGAGCAGCAGTTTAAAAAATGTGTAAATGAGCATGGAGTTTATGTAAAAAAAGGCAGCAACAACAACACCTGCAATATTAATAGGCCTTTATGTTGATGATCTACTATTGACTGACAATGATGAAGCACAAATTCAGAAGTTCAAAATTAGAATGAGAAAGAGTTTGAGATGACTGATTTGGGCATGCTATCATATTTCCTTGGCATTGAGTTTGAAACCAGAAGAGATTGAATTTTTATGCATCAAAAGAAGTATGCTAATGATGTGTTAAAAAGATTCAATATGCAAGATTGCAATGGAACTTGTACCCTATCAGAAGTAGGGCTGCTACTGTCCAAGGAAAGCAATGAGGAGCTGATTGATCCTACAACTTTCAAACAAATGGTAGGATCCTTGAGGTATTTGTGTAACACAAGACCAGACATTGAATATAGTGTTGGAATGACTGGTAGATACATGGAGAAGCCTAGAACATCTCATTACATGGCAGCAAAAAGGATTTTGAGATACATCAAAGAAACCAAAGATCTTGGCCTGTTGTATCCTACAAATTCGAATGGAGATGAAGTTGAACTTGTTGGATTCACAGATGTTGACTGGTGTGGAGACAAAGATGATAGGAAGAGCATCACATGCTATGTTTTTATGATCAATGACTCACCAATCTCATGGTGTTCAACGAATCAAAGCATAGTAGCATTGTCCACTTATGAAGCTGAATATGTGGATGCATCAATGGGAGCTTGCCAAGCTATGTGGCTGGCTGAATTAATGACAGAGCTGGGGCTGAGAAGTGGAGAACTAGTAAGGATAAAGATAGACAACAAATTTGCAATAGATCTAGTCAAGCATCCAAGTGCTCGTGGGAGAAGCAAGCACATAGAGACAAGATTTCACTTTTTAAGAGATCAAGTGATTAAAGGAAAGATAAAGCCGGAGCATTGCAACACTAATGACCAGAAAGCTGACATTCTAACCAAATGATTGAAGAGGATGAAGTTTCAAGAGATGAGAAACAAGCTTGGATTGACATCACTTAATAGTTTGGATCAAATCACTTTGAATTAGGAAGAGTGTTAAAGTTGTAATTCAAAATAGTATTAGAAGTTAGTTAAAACTATTATAAGTTAGTTAAGACTCTTAGAATGTAGTTAAAGAAGTTAAAATTCAGTTTTGCAATGTACTGTTCACAACTGTTTGATATAAACACAAAGCTGGACAGATTACTTGCATTACAAGTAACTCAGTAAATTCATTGATTCTTCGTTCTTTCTTTAAGCCATTCCAATTCCTCTCATTCCTAAATCTGTTCTAACAAAATCATGTACATATTTCTTTTTATTCTATTTTTTTTATGAAAAACTAATTATTCCTTTTTCACTCAACAAATGTATTCTTTTATTTTATATAAAAACCTTAAATACTCTTCATCAATTAAATAATTTTTGTTTTAATGTAAGAACATGTAACA
>JBBPBO010001984.1:26170235-26403960 GCA_037974295.1 Cicer cuneatum | reverse complement strand
ATATATATATATATATATATATATATATATATATATATCACCTACTTCCTTACGTTTTTTTTTCAAAAAGTTATATGTGCTCTGATATTTAAAGAAACATTTATATAAATCTATTAAATATTTTCATCATTTTGTAAATAAATATACTCTCACTAATATTTTCCATTTTCTTTTACAAAATATGCATATAGTTAATATTTATAAAAAAAGGAAGTTAAGTTTTATAGAAAAATGCAAGATTGTAATTATTTAAATAAATATAAATTTCATATAAGAAGGAATCATAATCATTAAATAATAATTATATTAATGTAATTTATAAATACTAAAAAGAAATTAAGACTTCAACATATTCCTCTTAACTTAATTTTGAAAAAAATCTAAGTTACAAAAATTAATAGTTATACTAATTGAGAGTTATAAAAATTAATAGGGTATTTGAGAGGTGTGAATTAGAGGAGTTAAAATACAAAAGTAAAAGTAGTCAATTTTATGAAAGAATGGTGCAGTTTTGCAAAGATTATATATGTTTAGCTTATTTTGCTCAAAATAACACATAAATAACTCTGAAGTTTTTAGAATTTTATAAAGATTGACATATAAATAATTCTAAAGCTTAGAATACATGTATTAGTAAAAAATGACTTTAATATGATGATATAAATATATTTATTAATTTATAAAAGTAAAAGGAAATATATTACAGATAAATAATATAAATAAGTTATTTATTAAGCCGCTTTATCTTTGTCAATAGACCAAGAAATGTCATGTTTATCCCAAATTGAAATAAACCACTAAATAGGTCATTCTCAAACACGTCTTTAACTCTATTAGTATTTCAAAATAATTTTTGTCAAACATTTTTAAGTTAGGTCTCTTTGATAATCTTGTAATCTAATGAAGTTAAGTGTGATGATATAACACGTTAAATGTCATTTATTGTTGAATTAATTCCTATATATTGTATTAAAATAGTTAATATAACGATAGACAACATCAAATCAAAATTTTGAAAACATACTATCATCTTATTCTTAAACTCTGAAAACACTTTTTAATTAACAATAACAAAAATTAGCAGAAATAATACCTAGTTAGATCAGTTTTTCATTTCTTAACCCTTATAGAGTATCGGCAATTATGAATAAAATTGCTATATGTCACCAAGCCTATATACATCACAACATAACTCACCAAGCAACACTTTATGGCATGACAATGCCTCAAATGGTTAAACAGAGAGTATAAAGTGGCGGCATTCACATGTATTTCATTAAGAGTGAGCATGTTTGAAAATAGAATGTCAAAGAGAGTGTTGCTAACACTACTCATTGTGCGCATATATCACTAACTGCCATCTCCAATCCATCTCTTTTGTTTTTTTGACTAATCTATCTCTGTCTCTTATCTAGCAAATTTGGATCGTAATAAATAATAGGCATAATAGCTATCGTAGTCTCTTAACTTAACTTCAGATAACGTTTTAGTTATTTATCTTTTTTTTTTCTTTCTCATTTCAGTATTTTATGTTTTTAAATAATTACAATTTTACCGTTTAAGTGAGTTTCTGTTAAGGCAACATTAAAAAACCAAAATATAGAATCCAAAAATTGAAATTTAAACAAGACAAAGCCAAAACCATAACAAATCCTATGTGATTGATATTTCCAATATATATATATATTTAGAATGATATAATTAATTCAGTTATTTAATATATATTTTCATTTACGGAGAAACGATATTTTTAATTTTTATATGTTGTTAACGGAATAAAAATTAAAATTGCGAAAAATGACGCCGGCTGGATTCAAACCAGCGTGCTCTAACAGATTGTATGAACACTAATCACTTGACCATACATTACTATATAATGGTTCAGGTTTATTATTGAATAAACCTATCAAAAAGTCGTTTCTCTTCCCCAAGTGACATGAGTTACTCTATAAATATAGTTAGTCGAGAGACAAAAAATAGAACACGATTTTCATGTAAGTCATTTCTTATTTTCTCTAGTGCATGAGAGTAAATGAAACAACTTTATTTTATAAACTATCATTAATTGATAGACTTGATATGACTTACAATTTACTTCAATGATTCCAAAGTATCATAAAAGGGATTTGTCGGTTAACCTGTTTAAATCCATTATACATAGATTGGTGGAGGCGAATCAAATTTTAGCGTGATACATACACTTTATAATTTATTTGTGCAACTTTCATCGTCGTCAACTTTATCTTCTTCTTGTTTAAGATTTGCAACATACCCCAACAAAAAATCTAACAATCTTTAGGTACAATTAATTAATTTATATGAATATATAATGCAAAATATTTTTCTCCCACCTGTGTAGATAAATAGTCAAACAAAAAGTACAATTACATAGAGCAACAATAATTATAGAAAATTAAATATGAGACAAACACAATTTTTAACATGGAAAACACCCATCAAATTGAGAGAATAAAAACCATGGGACTTAGTCCAGTAAAAACTTCCACTAGAATAATTAATGGGTACACTAGAGTCTTCCTAGTAACACTAGGGAACATCAATCAACTATAGCCTTCACCAAAAGGTGGAAACCAAACAAATAACAACCAATCTTCCAATAAAGTAGGTATTCTACAGTAACTATCACAAAAGGTAAAACTACTAAAACTATATATTAAAAGAACACACTCAGTGGTAGAAATAACATACTAAAATTGTAGATCAAAAGGAGCAAGTTTGCTACATACCTATTACCACCACCGGAATTCAATTTTCTTTTCTATATCCCTTATTACTGTGCAACTGCTTTTCCTTCTGTTGTGCAGCTCCTTTTTGTCTTCTTCACGTGGCAGTATTCACTTTTTGTTTTATTAGGGATTTCAAAATCTTTTTTTTTTCTTTCACATGGGCCAAGTCCAATAAATCACTTTGTTCATTTTTTTTCTTCTTTTCTTTCTTTAATAATAATAACAATAGTAATACTAATAATAATAAAATTGGTGAGTTCCACTTGGGGAGTGAGTCCACCCAACAAATCTCCCCCCCATGACTCAAGTGGGAAGGTACTGTTCAATCTTGTCAGCCTTCTTTCTACAGCATATCATCTTCGGCACAGACAAGACCTTCGTCATCATATCTGAATCATTCTAATCGGTATGAATCTTTTCAATTGAAAATGACTTCATTTCAAGTGCATCTTGTATCCAATGAAACCGCCCCTCAATATGCTTCGACTTTGCATGAAAAGTGGGATTCTTACTAAGAAGGATCACACTCTGACTGTCACAAAATAACACAAACTTGTCTTTCTTGAGGCCTAATTCATGTAGGAATTTCTTCATCCACAAGAGGTCTTTACAAGCTTCAGTTGCTGCAATGTAATCAACTTCAGTAGTGAATAAAGCAACACACTTTTGTAACCTCAATTGCCAAGACATAGCTCGCCTGCAAACGTCATCATATCACTAGAAGTAGATTTTCTAGAATCAAGATCACCTGCCATATCTGCATATGTGTAGCCATCCACCACAAGTTCACCACCTCCATAACATAAACACACTTTAGAAGTGCCTCTGAGGTATATGAGAATCCACTTCACTGCTTGCCAATGATCTTTACCAGAATTAGAGAGAAATCGACTAACAACTCCAATTGCATGTGCAATATCTGGCCTTGTGCATACCATAACATACATCAAACTACCAATTGCGGATGCATCATAAACCTTCTTCATCTCTTCTTTGTCTTTCTCACTTGTAGAGCATTAATCAGAATTCAATTTGAAATGAGTAGCAAGTAGAGTACTAACAGGTTTGCAATTGCTCATGTTAAACCTCTCTAACACCTTCTCAATGTAATCATGTTAAGACAACCATAAATTATTATTCTTCCTGTCACGAGAGTATTTCTCATGCCCAAAATCTGCTTTGCAAGACCTGAGTCTTTCATTGCAAAAGACTTGTTCAAATCTTTCTTTAGAGATTGAATCTTATTAGTGTCATGACCAACAATCAACATGTCATCCACATATAACAAGAGAATAATATAATTACCATAAGAGAATTTCTTGAGAAACACACAATGGTCAGAAGTACTTTTACCGTACCCATGTTTCTCTATGAAAAAAATCAAATTTCTTGTACCATTGTCGAGGTGTTTTCTTGAGCCCATACAAGCTTTTCTTCAATTTCCACACAAGTTGCTCTTTACCTTTGACTTCGAAACCCTCTAGTTGCTCCATATAGATCTCTTCCTCCATGTCACCATGAAGGAATGCAATTTTCACATTAAGTTATTCAACTTTTAGGTTCCAACTAGCTGCTAACCCAAACACAACTCGGATAGAGGACATCTTCACCACAAGTGAAAAAGTTTCTTCAAAGTCAATACCTTTTCTTTGATGAAAACCTTTCACAACCAATCTTTCTTTGTATCTTGGTTAAGAACTATTATCTTCTGCTTTTATCTTGTATACCATTTGTTCTTGAGTGCTTTTCTGCCCTTAGGCAACTTTACCAAATCAAATGTGTGATTTTCATACAAGGAATTCATTTCTTCTTGCATGGCCTTCAATCCCTTTTCTTTATCAACAATTGTAATAGCCTCTTGGTAGTACTCTAGCTCTCCACTATCTGTGATAATCACATACTCATGTGCACGGTATCTCTAAGAAGGTTGACGTTCTCTAGTAGATCTTCTCAACTCAAATTCAATTGGTGGCTCAGTTGGAACCTGCTCATCATGGTGAGGTACATGATCATCAATTACATTCTCATCATCTACTTGTATATCTCCCCCATCAACAAAAGTTTATGCAAGGGGCTTAGGCGCAACATCAATGTAACTTTTGGAATTTGATTTTTGTTTCTCAACTTTATCAAAATCTTCAATAGTCTGGTCTTCAAGCAATATCACATCTTCTCGGCTTTTGATAATTTTCTTGTTAACCGGATCCCACAATCTATAACCAAATTCTTCATCACCATAACCGACGAACACACACTGTTTGGATTTACTATCAAGTATGGACCTCTCATCTCTTGGAATGTGAACAAAACATCAGCAGCCAAACATTCTCAAAAGACGGTAAAATATATCTTTCCTTGTCCACACTCTAATTGGAATATCACCATTAAATGGAATAGAAGGAGAAAGATTGAACAAATCTATTGTCGTCTTCATTGCTTCACCTCAAAAGGATTTCGATAATTTTGCATGAGCGAGTATAAATCTAATTCTATCATTAATCGTACTATTCATTCTCTATGTGACACCCTTATGCTGAGGTGTCTTTGGAACTGTTTTCTCAAGCCCGATTCCATGTTCTCTATAATACTCTTCAAACAGACCTTTGTGTTCACCATTGTTATCTGATCGAACACATTTCAATTTCCTTCCCTTTTCTCTTTCAACACTTGCATGAAAATGTTTGAAGACTCCAAATACCTGGTCTTTAGATTTCAAAGGAAAGGCACAGACTTTTCTAGAGTGGTCGTCAATAAAAGTAACAAAATATGATACACCACCAAGATATTTACTATCCATTATACAAACATCTATATGAACTAAATCAAGAATATTTTGCCACATATGAGGACCAATATTATGAAAAGAAACTCTGTGTTGTTTTCCAGCAAAACAATGAGTGCAAGTTTTTAGAGACCCTTTAGTGATTTTACATATACCACCACCACCAAAGTAAGTGTGATAACCCTCAATATCCAAGGCTTTCACCAAAATCAAATTGAGACGAATATTAGAAACATGTCTAACATTCTTCAATTGAAGCTTGCAACCAATTCCAGTTTCAACCCAAACATCTCCTATACCGATAATTCTACATACTCATTCATCTCCCATTTTTACCGTGCCAAAATCACCAACACTGTAAGATAAGAAGAATCAACGCCTAAGAGTAACATGATATGAGGCATCCGAATCAATAATCCAAGTTGAATCCTAAAATGCAAGATTTATGGAATTATCATCACAAGCAATGTAGACATTACTAACAGATGCAACTGCTATTGTATCTTTATCATTTTTCTTCTCTTTGTCTTCATCTCTTTCCCTTGATTGACCTATCTTATGGAACCTTCAATTTATTTTTATGTGACCTGCTTTACAACAATTATAGCATATCACTTCTTTTCAATTCCTCAACTTGCTACGACTTTTAGAGTTGTCGCGTGTATGGAAGTGTCTAGATTAACTTCTCCCTTGTGACACTATAACTAGTGCTTCTAACTTTGAGGAAGAACCAATCAAACCACGTTCATTTCTTCGAGCTTTTTCATTCAACATGCTTTCTTTAATTGTTGACATTTTCATCTTTCTACTTGGAGCTGAATTGGTCAATGTCACAACAAGGACTTCCGAATTATTAGGCAAGGAACTCAACAATAACAATGTTTGCAACTTATTATCTAATTTAATATATGCTATTGTCAACTGATTCACTGTATTATGAAAAATACTCATATGCCATGCCATTGAATCCTCATCTGTATCATATCCACCAGCTTCCGAATCAAGAATGCTTTATTTTGCACATTCTTTCGTTCATACAACTCTTTTAATTTCTCTTACATCTTGTTAGCATATATTTTAGTTTCAACAGGTAGATATACACTCAGATCAAACCATTGTCTAATTAAGGCCATTGCCTTTCTATTCATCTTCTTCCAGTCAGCTTCAGATTTATGTGTGGGTTTAGTAGTGTCACCCTTAATAGGATCATACAAATATTTGTTGTATAATGTGTTTTCCATGAGAGTCTTACAAAGTGTGTAACTAGAATAGTTGAGCTTAATCATATTTGGACCTTTATTTTCCTTCTCAATAATGCGGAATATTTTTTCCCACCTGTGCACATAAATGGTCAATTTTTAACGTGGAAAACTTCTCTCAAATTGAGAGAATAAAAACCATGACCTAGTCCAGTAATAACTTTCACTTTAATAATTAATGGGTACACAAGAGTTTTCTTAGTAACACTAGGGAACGTCAATCAAAAATAGCCATCACCAAAAGGTGGAAACCAAACAAATAACAACCATCCTGCCACTAAAGTGGTATTCCAAAGTAACTCTCTGATAAGGTAAAACTACTAAGACTGTATATTAAAAGAACAAAATTAGTTGTAGAAATAACATATTAAAATTGTAGATCAAACGAAACAAATTTGCTACAGAACTATGACCACAACCGGAAGTCAATTTTCTTTTCTTTCACTACAAGAAATTTTCAGATTTGTGACACTTGGATTGCGACGGTTCTTGAATAACTGCCCTAATCAAGAAATCACGACGGTTCCTGCGGCGGTTTTTGTCAACCGCCGCCGCCCCAAAACTCTTATCCCTCCAAACCGTGTTTCAGTTTCCCCCAAATTGCGTTTTCCCTCCTCCATTTCGTTTTCCCCAAAATAGCGACACCAAACCTTCCCTCCCCCATTTCGTTTTCCCATTCACGATTACCCTCCATCTTCCTTATTCATTGCGGCCTCCCTTCGTCTCTTTTTGCTCCATCCTCATTTTGTCTCTGTTTGCGGCCTCCCTTCGTCTCTGAGCTTGCTGTGCTACATAAGGTAAAGCTCCCATCTTTTTTGTTGTTGATGCTTCCTTTAACTATTTCTCCCTTCTTTGTTGTTGAGTTCGAACCCTAGCTTTACTTACTGTAACAATGTTGTTTGACTTACTGAAACAATGTTGTTTGATCTATTTTTTTTCAGGTTTATTCAAGAGTTTGATAAAGAAGTTCAAGCTTTGGAGGCTAGCTTTGATAGAGAAATCTGGTTTGCTGAACTCTGGTTTGCTTAGGTATTTTTTTAACATTGTTTTTGCCTCTGTTTCTGCCTGGTTTGCTTTCCTCAACAGAACAAGGCTTTCCCTCCTTCGTCATTGTTGGCAATCCTATGTAAAATAATTGAAAGTTTATTTATCAATCAAAAAATGAACAATCAATTAAAACATTGAGTAAGACTCATTCTAATCCTCCATAAAAAATGTGAAATTTAGTTTAGTCCTAAAACAAATATTTACAAACAGCCTCTCATAATTACCAAATCAAGACATGTTAGTCCAAAACAGACATGTTAGTCCAAAAATGTTGATGTAACTACTAGATGAATAAACTAAAACTGTAAAGCTATTTCAAAAAATTTGTTTAACCATGTGCTGTTAATTGAGAATTATACATGCTAGCTATTTCCAAAAATGTTGCTTGGAATTATACGTGTTGATGACCAGAATCTGTTTTGGAGTTATATATGCTGTTTGTTTGCCATTATCTTTGTGTCTTCCTATTAGTGATATATTGTTTGAGTGCCACTTTTGTTTTATTAAGCCATCAAATTCATCTATGATTACAAATATTTCAAATATGTCTCTGGTTCTGTCAAATGTTGGTCATATATGTCTTCTGTGAGAATCTATTGATTAACATTATTTCAGTAGATGTCGTGGCCTGAAATGTCTACTAGCATTTAATGGACACATCACATACTAAAACAGTGTTAATCAATTGAAACTGGCACAGAAGACAGAAGAATAATGTTTGACAGAATCAAAGACAAATTTGAAATATTTGTAATCTCACATATGTACTTGGAAGCATCTTACATAATCAGAGACAAATCGGGTGGTTTTCTGTTTTTCTATCACATAAAATAGGACTTTACTCTTAAAATATGTATATCTATCCACAAATGTACACAAAATTCTGTAGAAAATCCATTATTGGCCTGTACGTAACTAAATCATGATACTCTATATTTAGGAAGAAACAACTTACCAAGAACAGGAGAGGATGAAACTGCGATCTATTGCTTTGATTTCATATGCATTCATTGTTGTGGTAGGGCATACTTGCTGTTTGTTTGGTGTTTGCAGCTCTTGAGTTTGTGTTTACTAGAACATTTATTTATAGAGCCACTGTGATTTTGTTTATAAGGTTTCTGGTTGTGATTATGGTACATTGTTAGTGCTTTAGAGGTTAGTTTAAGCAAGGTTGTTGTGAATCTTGTGGTTGACATTTGATTTCATATGTCACAGCTATATTGGTTTCATATCTTGTGGTTGACATTTGATTTCATATGTTGTGAATGTTTTTGTGAATCTTGTGGTTGACATTTGAATCTTGTGGTTATCTTTATATGTGATGAAATTTTCTTTACGTGACTTCTTTTCATGTGGAGAACATTGTTCTAAATGATATAGGTTAGCAATAAAGTAAGGACCAGTCCAATTGATTTTACCATTTACTAAAATTGAATTATTTGTCTCAAAATGAAATCAGATTATGGTACATTGTTAATCCATATACTATTCAGTTTGGTCCCCCTAGATTTTAGTAGAATTTGTTTTGAAGTTTTGCAATGTGAAATAAGTTCTCATGAGTCCTGACTATGACTACTTATTTTCAAGGCTTTTATCTAGGAATCATTTTCATACCATGTGCTATATATATGTTAGTATATAGATAAATGGCAAAAAAATTGAGTATACCCTTTTCTGTTTAATTTTTGAGTCCTTTTGGAATTAACTTATATCTTTTATTAAAATTCTTGCCTTTTTAACCTACTATGGTACTAATATACAAAGCTGCTCTTTAATATCCTCTCTCATTAATTTTCACTGTAATTTTCATTCATTTCTTGCTGTCTACTTTTTACAATTACACTGTTCCATTATTATGAAGTTTCTGCCTGGTCTAGCATTTCTGTCTATATTTTAAAAGTTTTAATTGTTGTAGATATGCATACAATACCACAACTTACCGTTTTAAAGTTATGAAGAGACAGAGGTAGATGTCAACTGTAGGATAGGATGTAAGTAGGGTGGATGAAATGGAGGAATGCTTCATGTGTAATAAGCAACTTAAACGCTTGCTTATTACACATACCGTGTTGTGGATTAATATCTATTTGTTTGTATTTCAATACACTATTTGATAACATTGTAAGATAGAGCCAAAATAATAACTAAGGTATGTATATGGATTGCTTGTTTGCGCTTCATAGCAAGCGTTTTTTGCTATAGTTATTTTCTATTGTCTTCTCAACTAATGTATCCATCAACTCACTCACTGTGTGTTGGAAAATGGTTTTACCCAGTCCCCCCTTTGTTAGTTTACTAACTCTTAATTATCCTTTCCCTTTGAATATTTATTGAATTAATAGATTATACTTGATTGTGTAATTTTTCTGTGTTACTAGTTGCTCTTAAATTGACCTGAATAATGTCAAGAGGGGTTGGTTTTACCTTTGAAGTCAATGCTTGAAATTGCTTGAGCAAATTAATTAATTAACTTACATGAGCTTCCAACTACTGGCTTTTATTTATCCTTTCTCTTTTAAATATTAAATGAATTCTAGGTTATACTTGATTTTGTAATCCTTGCCATGTGTTTCTAACTGCCCTTAGATACATTGAAAGATTGATAAACCAGCCTTAATTTGTGTTGTATCTACTCTACTCTATGTTTTCCTTTCGTTTGCGTTGTACTGTTAAATATAATGCTGCATAACTAATAGAAGTAAAAAGTAAATCACTTGTTTAGTTCTGAAGATAAATCTAGCTGCTGTTAAGATAAATCCAGCAGAGGTTTAGTTCTGAAGATAAATCCAGCTGCTGTTAAGATAAAATTATTATGCTGCATAGCTGCTGTTAAGATAAATCCAGCAGAGGTTGATATAATTGCAAATGAACTAGAGGTAACTTCATTTTTTGATAAAATGAATTGTTGATATTCTTTGTGTAATTATTGATAAAATGAATTATTGATATTATGGTAGTATCATTGATACATTCCAAATTAGATACATCATTTCTTGAAATCTCTTTATCATTAAGAGGACAAAGACGAACAGAAACAAGAATTCGCTCTTCATGATTTGTTGCAGGTCAGCCAGTGGCGGAGCTTGACTAAAAAATTTGGGGTGGCCGACAAAAAAAAATGTATTAATTAAATATGCAAATAATATTATATATCAAAAAATTAAGTTGTAATAAACACAAAGTGAAGTATCAAATAATTTAACTACATGACTAAAGAATACCTTAAAGTAATGCTCTACGCTCTTTAATTAACTTGAAATCATCAATAATAGACTCAGAACTGATAGTTGCAGCAATTTCTCTTTCAATATAAACCACCATGCTATCTCCCAAAAAGTCAGCTTCCATCTTGTTTCTTAATCTAGACTTAATAATTTTCATTGCTGAAAAAGATCTTTCAGTTGTAGCAGTAGAAACCGGAAGAGTCATGATAAGACGAAGTAGTCTATCAATCAAGTATAAATTTTGCGCCTTTTCAGTTGCAACCAAACATGAACACAATTCTTGGATAGTTGATAAATTCTTCAAATTTAAATCTTGGCGAGCATCATTCAAGAAATGTTGGAGTTGAAATTTCAAAATAATATTCTCTTGCATATTGAAATCCACGGTATAATATTTTTCAACTAGAGTGCAAATTTTTTCAATGTTAAAAGCTTTATAATTATCCTTAGGAGTCAAAGCACAACTTAGAGTTAACAAATCCATTGCTTGCTCACTAAATCTGTTATTCAACTCTTGTAATTGTTGATCAATGGTAATAAAAAATATTTCAACTCTAAAATAATGCTCTATTGTAACCTGACCTTGTTGAAGACGAGAGCGTCCAAACCTTGTTGTGGAATGAACATCATTGAGATCAGGAATCTCAATATCATGTTTTTCACAAAAAGTTTTCACTTCAGTAAATAATGCATCCCAGCCATTTTCTCTCAAAGCTTGAATAAGAGACTTTGTTGTTCCAACCAAACACATGGCATTAACTATATCTTGAGATTGTTGTAGTAAGGCATGACAAAGTATATCGGTTATCCCCATAATCTCTTTCATCAAATGCAAGATAAATATAAAATCAAACGCCTTCAAATAATTATAGGCACTATCAGCATCCCCACGTGTAGAATAACTTGCTCTTTCATTTGTAATTTTTTTTAAAACAGTACAAGTTGCCTCATACATATTTATCAAGCTACAAATAGAAGAGAAATGTGATCCCCAATGAGTATCCCCAGCTTGTTTCAAAGTGCCAATTTGATTTGTACCTTTACCAGTTACAATCTCATCAATTTCTAATAAATGTGCAATTTCCTCTAATTGAGCAGCTTGTAACTCATCATGACGCTTAGTTGAAGAACAAACAACATTAATAACAAAAATTAGCTTCTCAAAAAATTTATGAATTGGAACAACTTCTCTTGATGCAGTAACCAAAGCAAGTTGCAATCGATGAGCAAAACAATGGACATAGTATGCATAAGGACAATCTTTCATAAATAATGCTTATAAACCGTTCCATTCTCCTATCATATTACTAGCACCATCATACCCTTGACCACGCATGTTAGAAACATCAAGATTATGTCGAGAAAGTATATCACATACTTTCTTCTTTCAGAGTTAAAGCTGTAGTGTTTTTAACATGTGCCACAAAAAAAAATCGTTCTTGTATTAAACCAACTTTGTCAACAAATCTTAACACAAGAGACATTTGTTCCTTTTTGATTCATCACGAGCTTCATCTACAACAATGCAAAAATTTAGAATCACCAGTTTCTTCACAGATATGTTTTCTCACCCTACTAAAAAGAATATGCAAGAGCTCTTTCTGAATTTGATGTGAAGTATACTTGGAATTATATGGAGCATTTTCCAACACAACTTTTGCAACTTCATCATTGTAAGTTGCCAAGAGTTTTATCAATTGAAGAAAATTACCTTGATTTTTTGACCTGCTAGTTTCATCATGTCCCCTAAAAGCACAAGCTTGAAGTGTTAACCAACGAACAATGTCAATTGATGTCACGTGTTCGATTCTTCAAAATTTGTTCCGAGCTTTGCACTTGAAAAAAATTCATAATATGTACATCCTGATTCAACAAGTCTCGACAAGCTTTCATTGCATTGTTGTATGGTGAGCAAGGATCCATCCCTATGTGTTTGAGAAAGGCGCAATGTTTTCCATCTTTAATTTTCTTCCAATTTCTAAAACCGGTACCAATGAAGACATCTGATCTGGGATGTCCACTTGGTCTTTTGCTAAATAGATAGCATGGTAAGCAATATGCAGCATCTTTAGAAGGTGAATATTCTAGCCATGAAGAAAAGATGTTAAACCAGGCATATTGAAACCATCTTAGATAAAGCTCGTTGCCAGATAAAGGATATTCTTTTAAATTTATTTGATAAGGACCAAATTTTAGATAGGCTCTACTTATTGTATCCAATTGATTTGGTGGATATTCCCAAATTTGAGGGCACTTCCGGGGTCACGTTCTAAACATTTCTCAAAGTCATCTTCGAAAACTCAAGGAACCTTTGAAAGATGATTCTCGTTTTCTTCAATCCTTGGATTCTCAGAGATAGTTTCAGATGTAGAAGTTATAATTTCTTCATCTCTTTCACTCTCACAAATTTTCCTCTTGAAAAAAGAATCAATTCTTTTACTCTTCTTCGTTCTCACATACTTCTTTAAATCAACAAATTTAGAAAACATATAACATATTTTTAGTGAAAATTAAATGGAAACAAAAATCAAACATTTTATTTGCAACAAAAAAACTCAATTCATTCAACATATCAATTTATAAACTTACAGTCATAGAGAGCCAAAGGGGGTGATGGTAACAAACCTGGAAACAAACTTGAAGGCTGAAGGAAGGTAACTGATACGGTGATACCAGAGGCGAGGCGACGGCGCGGCGCGACGCAGAGGCGATAATTAAAAAACAATTAATTTGCACCCCAACCATACAAGAATCCCATATCTCTTGAATCTTCAGCAGTATACTTCGAGTTCATTGAATCTCATATCTCATTTGCTTCCTTGTATCCTTCTGCTACTATATGTGTTTTTTTTTTAAATTTCTGCAGGAATTTGGAGTTGATGATAGATATATTATAATTACTTCAAATTGAGCTTTATTTCTAGTAACTCTTCATGATTGTGACCTTTAACATGGTAGTGATTTTCAAATTTAATTCCCACATGCAGATGGCTATGCTCACAATATCATGGTATCAGCATTTTTTCGAGCCAAGCTTTTTCAAGAGGCAAAGCAGTTGGCCAAGGGTTTTAAAACTACCTTTAACAAATATGATGTAGTTATAATGAATTCAGTGCTCTGTGCTTTCTGCAGAGCAGCTGAAATGGAAAGTGTAATGGAAACTCTAAGAAAGATGGATGAATTGGCGATCAGTCCTGATTACAATACCTTCAATATTCTTATCAAATACTTCTGTAGGCAAAGCATGTATACGTTAGCTTACCAAACCATGGAGGACATGCATAGTAAAGGCTATCAACCAATGGAGGTACATTGTTTTATTAACGTACTGATAAGTAGCAACGGCAAACAGGTGGACCGTTAGAGAGAATAACCAAACCAAACCAAACCAAATCAAACAAGTCAAACCAAACTAAATCAAAGAGAAAAACAATTAAATAGAAGAACAACAAAACTGAAGAGTAAATAGAGGGAGAAGCCTAGTGGGAGAGAGGAACCAATGGAGAAAAATCAGCAGAGAAAGAGCAATCAAAGGAGTAGCTTCAACCATATCAAACTATCATAATCAAGAGTAGAACCAAATAGAAGCAATTGAACCAAATCTGATCATTGGAAGTGAAAGTGATTCTTTAAAAACCAGACTATTCACTAAAAGACATCAGTTTGTTTGGCTTACTCTCATTGATTGAGCCTACCTCTGTTAGTGAAGCATTGGCAGATGATAGATGGATTATTGCAATGAAAAGAAGAGTTAAATGAATTTAAGAGGAATGATGTTTGGGATCTAGTTCCAAGACCAGAAAAGAACATTGTTGGAACCAAGTGGGTCTTTAGGAATAAGCTAAATGAAAAAGGTGAAGTTGTCAAAAACAAGGCAAGACTTGTGGCACAAAGTTAAAGTCAGCAAGGAGATATTGACTACACTGAGACTTTTGCTTCAGTGGCCAGAATTTTCTGAATTAATGCAGCTCGAATTTCAAATGAGTATGATGGGAGAACTTAAGTTCTTCCTAGGAATACAAATTCAGAAAAGTCAAAAAGGTATATACATTCATCAATCAAAATATACAAAAGAGCTTCTCAAGAAGTTTAAGATGAGTGATTGCAAACCTATGGCTACTCCAATGCAACCTACCTGCTCACTTGAAAAGGATGACTTAGGACAAAAAGTTGATCAAAAATCCTACAGAGGAATGATAGGATCTCTACTCTATCTCACTGTTTCGAGACCTGATATCATGTTTAGTGTATGCGTATGTGCTAGATTTCAGTCTGACCCTAGGAAATCCCATTTAACTGCCGTTAAGAGAATCCTTAGATACCTAAAAGGCACTACCAACCTCACTTTGTTCTACAAGAAAACTCCTACATACAAACTGAGTGGATACTGTGAATCCGATTATGCTGGAGATAAACTCGAAAGAAATAATACAAGTGAAAACTGCACATTCTTAGGAGAAAATTTAATATCCTGGACAAGCAAGAGACAAAGCACCATTGCCATGTAGACAACAGAAGCTGAATACATTTCAGCAGCTGGCTGCAGCTCTCAACTACTATGGATGAAGCATCAACTTGAAGACTACAAAATATTAGAATCCAACATACCCATCTATTGTGGTAACACCTCTTCAATTTGTCTAACCAAAAACCCGATCCTACACTCAACAACCAAACACATAGAGATCAAACATCATTTTATAAGAGGTTATGTTCAGAAAGGAGTACTCAACATTCAGTTTGTAGACATTGAAAATCAATGGGCTGATATATTCACTAAACCACTACCTGAAGATAGGTTTGAATTCATCAAGAAAAACCTTAATCTTATCTTCATTCCTAACCTAATAACTTAGTTTAAATTTTTTGTATGTTATTTTATTTTTCGTGTACTTTTATAATTAAAAAAAAAATTAAAAAAACCCAGAAAAAAAAACAGAGGATCTCTTTTTTTCATTCAATCCTTTTTGTCTGATGACAAAGGGGGAGAAGATGTAATATTTGATAAAATATCCGAGCGAAGAGATGATGTATTTGAAAGGAGGATAAGATGATGTATGATGTATTTGATATGATATCTGGGCATTAGACTTAGGGAGAGAAAATATAAAATGAAGCTTAGTCTTAGGGGGAGTCAAAGTCAAAAGAAAGAAAAAGTATTATAAAAAATACATTGTTTGTCATCATCAAAAAGGGGGAGATTGTTGGAACCAAGTTGGTTCTTGCAATTAAAGTTTTGATGTTAACAAATTTATTTTATGAAAATTACATATTTGACTTAGAAGAAGAATGAAAAATGTCACCAGAAGAATAGATCAGAGGATGGAGTTACTAGAAGCAGAAATCAGAGGGTAACGTCACCAGAGAATTTCACCAGAAGATGACATCAACAGAAGCAAAAATCAGAGGATGATGTCTCCAGAGGAATCTGTGAGAGAAATATGCTCAAAACAGAATCTACGAAAAATGCTCAAAACAGAATCTAAGAAAAATGCTCAAAACAGAATCTGAGAAATATGCTCAAAACAGAATCTGAGAAATATGCTCAAAACAGAATATGAGAAAAATGCTCAAAACAGAATTGGAGCAAAAGACTCGAGAAACAGAATCTAGCTAAAAGTATGCTCAAAACAGAAGCGGAGAAAAATGCTCAAAACAGATTAATCGAAATACACTCCAGAAGTAAAGCATCAGTGAGCAAAAGACTCAAAACAGAATCTGAGCAAACTACTCTAGAATATTCTCAATACAGATTAATCGAAATACACTATAGAAGTAAAGCATCAGTGAAGTCCTAAAGTTCAACTATAAATAGAGACTTAATGCTGAAGATTAGAGTATTGAAAAACACAAGAACTCAAGCTTCAATTCAAAGTTATCTGAGAGTTCAAAAGAGAGAAACACAAATGAGGAAGAGAAATATTTTCTAAGTGTTTTCGAGAGAGAAATACAATGCAACAATCAAATTTCCATAAGCAATAAAAGAGTGCCAGAATAAGTGCAGCAAACCGCTTTCCAGAAGCAGCGTTGCAAAGTTTCAAACCTTTATTATATAACCCGATAGTGGTGTAGATTCCTTTTTCAATCTGGGGTTGTCAGATTGGTAGGAGAAGACTTGACTTGTAGAGTGAAGGTGTTGTTATCGTTCCTTAAAAGTTTGGGGTTGTGAGGCTGTTTGAGAAGACTTGGCTGGTTTAGTCAAGGTGTTGTTGTTCCTCAAAATTCTGGGGTTGTTAGGCTGTTTGAGAAGACTTGGCGGGTATAGTCAAGGTGTTGTTGTTCCTCAAAAGTCTGGGGCTGTCAGGCTGTTTGGGAAGACTGACTTGAACGGTCAGTGATGTTGTAATTCGAAGGAGTTTGAATTAGTGAAAAGGCCTTCTGGAGGAAGGGACTGGACGTAGCCTAGTTGATGATGAACCAGTATAAATTGTTGTGTTATTATGTTATTATTATCCATTGCTGAATCTGATTAGTTATTTATCGAATAATTCAAATCAACATTTAACAAATAAGCAAAAGTAATTAAGTTTGCAAACACAATTCAACTCCCCCTTCTCATGTTTGCACCTTCAATTGGTATCAGAGCTCGGTCTCAAAGCTGAGCACTTTACAGTGTTTGAGGAAAGATCCAATGGATCAACATGTCTGGATTCAATGAAGAAGCTATAGGAGGAAACATCAACAGACCACCTCTCTTTGATGGAGAACGATTTGAATATTGGAAGGACAGGCTGAGAAGTTTTTTTATTTCACAAGATCCTGAACTTTGGGACTTGGTGGAAGATGGATATACTACTCCAGAAGATTCTGTTGGTGTTAAAATTTCCAGGAGAGATATGGATGCTGACCATAAGAAGATGTTCAGGTTGCATCACAAATCCAGAACGTTCATGATCAATGCAATCACGTTCAAGGAGTTTGACAAATGCACTAACAGAGAAATAGGGAAAAGTATCTATGATAGTCTAATTCTGACTTACGAAGGCAGTAAGCAAGTCCAAGAAGCAAAGGCTAACATTCTAGTCAAGAAGTACGAGTTATTCAAGATGGAAGAAGATGAAGACATTGAAACTATGTTTTCCAGATTCCAGACTCTAGTATCATGATTAAGGGTACTAGAAAAGAGCTACACTACTACTGATCATGTAAGGAAAATACTTAGAAGTTTGACAATCAAGTGGAGTCGAAAGATTACTGCTATTCAGGAAGCTAAAGATCTAAATACTCTAAAACTGGAAGAATTAATCAGCTCTCTCAGATCACATGAAATTGAGTTGGAAGAAGATGAACCCAAGTAGAAGAACAAAACTCTAGCACTGAAATCCAAGCAGAAGAAGGCTATGAAAGCAACATCAGAAGATAGTGATTCAGACGATCAAAGTCTGAGTTCAGAGGAAGAAAAGATTGCTTTCTTATCTAGAAATTTCAGAAAGATGTGGCACAACAGAAGAAAGAAATTTTCCCAAAGATATTCCAAGCAGTCCAACAAAGAAAGTGATGATACACATGTCAAGAAAGATATCATCTGCCACGGATGCAATGAATCTGGACATATCAAGTCAGAATGTCCAAATATGGAGAAAGGGAAGTACCAGAGGAAATATTTCAGAACTAAGAAGAAAAGCATGATGGCTACATGGGATGATTCTGATGAATCTTCTGAAGATGAACATGCAGATCTGGCTATGATGGCTCACACCAACTCTGGATCCAACACAAAATCTGATTCTAGAAGAGATTCAAAAGATGATGAAATTGAGGTATATTCTGAATTCACTCGATCTGATTTGATTACTGCTCTGAATGATTTTTTAAACAGTAATTACAAATTATCTTTAAAACTGAAAACTCTTAAGAAAGAAAATACAAATCTAACAGAAGAAGTTAATGTTTTAAAGAATCAGATTGCAGAATTTAAAAAGGAAAGTGTCATTCTTGAAACTGATATTGTAGAATTGAAAACAGAGAATGTATGCTTGAAAAACAGTTTTGCTGAACTTAAAGATGAAAGTTTAAATCTGAAAAATAATCATAATTCAACAGCAATTGAAAATGCCACAAGTAATTCTGATATGCATGAACAAGTTCTTCAAGAATTTCTTGATAGTGGTATGGAAAGAAGCAAATATGCTTCTATGATTTATGGAGTCAGTAGAAACGGTAATAGAGGTATAGAAACGGTAATATGTTTCGTTTGATATAGTATGTACTAGTTGTTACAAGAAAGATCATTCCAAAGTGTCTTGTCCTATGCTAAATACAACAAAAAACAAGAAATTTTTCAAAACTAACAAACCTGGACCCAACTAGATTTGGGTACCAAAAGATAAAATTGTTTATGTTGCAGATGTTCTGAGCAACCAAAGTGAAACACCAGTCATGGTGCCTGGTCAATGGATGCTAGCAATATATGAAGGGAAAAAGGTCTTTGTTGCAACATCTACCAAATAGAAGCCAATTGACTCTGGTAGAAGAAGAATTGGTCAACACAATACCTATTAGAACCAGAACCAGAATCATAGGAGGAACAATAAATATCAAATAAATCACACATATCACACAAATCAGAACAGACAGAGAAATCACTCATATCAACAAACCTGGAACTACCAGAAGAATCAGAATTACCATCAGTTCCAGAACCAGAAGAATCGAATTATCATCAGTTCCAGAATTATGAGAGGAACCTGATATATCAGCAGAAAGAGAAGAATCAGAATCAGGAGAGTTCTTCAAACACTCCAGTAAAATTCATCAAGACTACAAACCAGGAAGGGAATTCAAATCCCTTCATCCAAACCATCTATCACAGAACATACAGATTCAGAATCTGAAAATCAAAGCTAGATAAGTATTCTGCAGGTTTTCAAACTGTCAGAGGAACCAAGTGATTCACATGATGTGAACACTTCAACAGAAACAGTATTTTAGTGGTTTTAAAAAAACAAGCAAAAACCACCAGAAGCAGAATTAATGGTTTGGCTGTATTGAGTTCATTTTTAAATTATTTGATTTGTATATTTTATATGACAAATAGCTTGACCTGAAAAGTTAAAGCAAGATGAAACTGATGCTGGTTTACCAGAACCAGAGGAAACTGAAGCTGGTTTACTTGAAGTAGAGGAAACAGATGCAGGTTTACCAGAACCAGAGGAAGCTGATACAGATCTACCAGAACTAGAAGACTATGCAGGCAAAAGAACTTGAAAAAGCAGAAGATACCAACAAGGATACGACAAGTCTTTAGAGGATAAATCTGAAGATAAGTTAGAAGAAAGAATAGATGACTCCAAGACATGGCCAGAACTATGTTAAATGATTTAAATGTTGCAAAACAATTTTGGGCTGAAGCAATCAACACTGCATGTTACATTCAGAATAGAGTACATATTAGACTTACAAGAACCAGAGAAAGTAGAAGTAGATAAACCAGCCAAACATGGAGAAGTGGAGGATACAAGCAAGTCAGAAGCATGTGACACATTTTCAAAGGATGAATCTGATCAAATCAGAACCAGTCATGAGAAATCAGAAGAGAAATCTGGATGGAAATATCAATCATCTCATCCTGAAAATCTGATCATTGGAAGTGGAAGTGATTCTTTAAAAACCAGATCATCACTAAAAGACATCAGTTTGTTTGGCTTACTCTCATTGATTGAGCCTACCTCTTTTAGTGAAGCATTGACAGATGATGGATGTATTATTGCAATGCAAGAAGAGTTAAATGAAAAATGTGAAGTTGTTAGAAACGAGGCAAGACTTGTGGCACAAGGTTAAAGTCAGCAAGGAGATATTGACTACACTGAGACTTTTGCTTCAGTGGCCATAATTTTCTGAATTAATGCAGCACGAATTTCAAATGAGTATGATGGGAGAACTTATGTTCTTCCTAGGAATACAAATTCAGCAAAGTCCAAAAGGTATATAAATTCATCAATCAAAATATACAAAAGAGCTTATCAAGAAGTTTAAGATGAGTGATTGCAAACCTATGGCTACCCCAATGCAATCTACCTGCTCACTTGAAAAGGATGACTTAGGACAAAAAGTTGATCAAAAATCCTATAGAGGAATGATAGGATCTCTACTCTATCTCACTGTTTCGAGACCTGATATCATGTTTAGTGTATGCGTATGTGCTAGATTTCAGTCTGACCCTAGGAAATCCCATTTAACTGCCGTTAAGAGAATCCTTTGATACCTAAAAGGCACTACCAACCTCACTTTGTTCTACAAGAAAACTCCTACATACAAACTGAGTGGATACTGTGACTTTGATTATGCTGGAGATAAACTCGAAAGAAATAATACAAGTGAAAACTGCACATTCTTAGGAGAAAATTTAATATCCTGGACAAGCAAGAGACAAAGCACCATTGCCATGTAGACAACAGAAGCTGAATACATTTCAGCAGCTGGCTGCAGCTCTCAACTACTATGGATGAAGCATCAACTTGAAGACTACAAAATATTAGAATCCAACATACCCATCTATTATGATAACAACTCTGCAATTTGTCTAACCAAAAACCCGATCCTACACTCAAGAGCCAAACACATAGAGATCAAACATCATTTTATTAGAGATTATGTTCAGAAAGGAGTACTCAACATTCAGTTTGTAGACACTGAACATCAATGGGCTGATATATTCACTAAACCACTACCTGAAGATAGGTTTGAATTCATCAAGAAAAACCTTAATCTTATCTTCATTCCTAACCTAATAGCTTAGTTTAAATTTTTTGTATGTTATTTTATTTTTTGTGTACTTATATAATAAAAAAAAATCAGAAAAAAAAACAGAGGATCTTTTTTCTTCATTCAATCCTTTTTGTCTGATGACAAAGGGGGAGAAGATGTAATATTTGATAAAATATCCCAATTAAAAGATGATGTATTTGAAAGGAGGAGAAGATGATGTATGATGTATTTGATATGATATCTGGGCATTAGACTTAGGGGGAAAAAATATAAAATGAAGCTTAGTCTTAGGGGAGTCAAAGTCAAAAGAAAGAAAAAGTATTATAAAAAATACATTGTTTGTCATCATCAAAAAGGGGGAGATTGTTGGAACCAAGTTGGTTCTTGCAATTAAAGTTTTGATGTTAACAAATGTGTTTTATGAAAATAACATCTTTGACTTAGAAGAAGAAAGAAAAATGTCACCAGAAGAATAGATTAGAGGATGATGTTACCAGAAGTAGAAATCAGAGGATGACGTCACCAGAGAATGTCACCAGAAGGTGACGTCAACAGAAGCAGAAATCAGAGGATGATGTCTCTAGAGGATATCATCATAGGAATCTGTTAGAGAAATATGCTCAAAACAGAATCTGAGAAAAATGCTCAAAACATAATTTGAGAAAAATGCTTAAAACATAATAAGAGAAATATGTTCAAAACAGAATCTGAGAAAAATGCTCAAAACAGAATATTAGAAACATGCTTAAAACAGAATTGGAGCAAAAGACTCGAGAAACAGAATGTAGCTAAAAATATGCTCAAAACAGAATCTGAGAAAAATGCTCAAAATAGAATTGGAGCAAAATACTCGAGAAACAGAATCTAGCTAAAAGTATGCTCAAAATAGAAGCGAAGTAAAATGCTCAAAATAGATTAATTGAAATACACTCCAGAAGTAAAGCATCAGTGAGAAAAAGACTCAAAACAGAATCTGAGCAAACTACTCCAGAATATTCTCAAAACAGATTAATCGAAATACACTCCAGAAGTAAAGCATCAGTGAAGTCCTAAAGTTCAACTATAAATAGTGACTTAATGCTAAAGATT
Source organism: Cicer cuneatum (assembly GCA_037974295.1). Lineage (NCBI taxonomy): Eukaryota > Viridiplantae > Streptophyta > Magnoliopsida > Fabales > Fabaceae > Cicer > Cicer cuneatum. Next base: position 26,381,105 of record JBBPBO010001984.1, on the reverse strand, counting down.
AGAGTATTGAAAAACACAAGAACTCAAGCTTCAATTCAATGTTATCTGAGAGTTCAAAAGTGAGATACACAAATGAGCAAGAGCAATATTTTCTAAGTGTTTTCGAGAGAGAAATACAGTGCAACAATCAGCTTTCCAGAAGAAATAAAAGAGTGCAAGAATAAGTGCAACAAACAGCTTTCTAGAAACAACATTGCAAATTTTCAAACCTTTATTATATAACCCGATAGTGGTGTAGATTCCCTTTTCAATCTGGGGTTGTCAGATTGGTAGGAGAAGACTTGACTTGTAAAGTGAAGGTGTTGTTATCGTTCCTCAAAATTCTGGGGTTGTCAGGCTGTTTGAGAAGACTTGGATGGTTTAGTCAAGGTGTTGTTGTTCCTCAAAAGTCTTGTCAGGCTGTTTGAGAAGACTTGGCGGGTATAGTCAAGGTGTTGCTGTTCCTCAAAAGTCTGGGGTTGTCAGGCTGTTTGGGAAGACTGGCTTGAAGGGTCAGTGGTGTTGTAATTCAAAGGAGTTGGAATTAGTGAAAAGGCCTTCTGGAGGAAGGGAATGGACGTAGCCTAGTTAACGGCGAACCAATATAAATTGATGTGTTATTATGTTATTATTATCCGCTGCTGAATCAAATTAGTTATTTATCGAATAATTCAAATCAACATTTAACAAAACAACAAAAGTAATTAAGTTTGACAAACACAATTCAACCCCCCTTCTCGTGTTTGTACCTTCAGGTTTATCTTCTTTGTGTGTCAAAATAACATTATGTGTTTCTTCTTTGAAGCAATGGATAAGTCATGGATTATGAAGCCACACACATCATATGAATATGATCAAGGGATAAAGGGATTTATTAATTTTTCCTTTCGAGATGAATTAGAAAACGGCGAAATAATATGCCCTTGTAAACGCTGTGGTTTCAAAAAACCGTAGAGTAGAAGTGTAATGTACGATCACTTAAAGTGCAAACCATTTCCAACGGGATATACAATTTGGGTACATCATGGGGAGTCCATAGGAGAAACTAGTACTATCTCACCTAGTAGTGTTTCAAATATAGTTCAAGACACAATTGTCGTTGATGATCATATTTATAACATGATCGACGATGCTTTTGGAGTTGAAAAGCATGCAAACGAAGTACCCATTGAATCAAATGTCGAGATTGATCAGAATGAAGATACGGTGCCAAATGCAAGTCAGCAAAGGTATGAAGAGGCGAAAGAGTATTATGATTTAAGTAGAGAAGGAGAACAACCTTTGTATGAAGGGTGTGTTAAATATTCAAGACTATCTTTTTTGGTAAAGTTGTATCACATCAAATGTTTATGTGGAATGACTGATAAAGCCATTACAATGGTTTTAGAGTTATTAAAAGATGCATTTGAATTTGCAAATATACCAAAATCATTCTATGAAGCCAAGAAAACAATCACAACGCTTGGTTTAAATTACGAAAAGATCCATGTTTGTCCGAATAATTGTATGCTTTATTGGGGTAATAAGGAAGATGTAGAGATGGAGTCCTGCAAAATTTGTAACACTTCCAAATGGAAATCAAAAGCAAAAGTTGGTGCTGTTGGGGTGTCTGGTGATGGCAATAAACGAAAGAAAGTTCCTGCAAAAGTGCTTCGTTATTTTCCATTAAAACCACGGTTACAAAGATTATTTTTGTCCTCGAAGTCGGCCGAGGATATGAGATGGCATGCGATCGATGGTAAGAATGATGGAATGTTGAGGCATCATAGAGATTCTGAAGCTTGGAAATTTTTTGACTTGAAACACAGTTGGTTTACAACCAAAATGAAGCACCTGCGGAGACATGGTTTACAACCAACAGTCCAAACGACAAGTGTGCCACCTACCCAGGTGACAACACCACCAGTAATGCAAGTGATAAAACCACTACCTTGTCCAATGATAGAACCACCAACTACAGTGCAATCAACAAAATCACCACCTTCTCAAGCGACAACACCACCAGGAATGCAAGCGGTAGAACCACTACCTTCTTCGATGATAGCACCACCAACTACAATGCAATCGAAAAAATCACCACCGTCTCAAGCGAGAACACCAAGAGTAGTGCAAGTGATAGAACCACTACCTTTCCAAGAAACATCCTCTCACTCTGAAGATGTCGTTGAAGATGAGCCAGAAATTTCTCAAAAAAGGAATTCTACATATTGGGATGTAGAAGTTATTAGTATGTTATCTAATGTCTAAATATATTTATATAATTTAATTGTTTTACATGGTTGATGTATGACATATTTCATTGAATTATGTGTTAGATGAGGCAGGACATATTTCAAAGACACACCTAAGGGTAACAGACGTGCTTGAAGCTCCTCCTAATGTTAGCGGGATAATAACTAGATGGAATTCAGATGGGCAACTGATAGGATCAACTGCTGGTTTGTTAGGCGGTTTTTTGAGTGAAATTGCAAGGAAATTTAAGGATTTTCCTATAATGTACGACAGTTGGAAACAAGTTCCATCGGCAAGAAAAAATGAAATTTTTAGGGATAAAATAAATGTATCAATGATAAACAACCGAATATTTTTTATTTAATGTTTTGATTGTAAACTAACTTTTTTTTATGATTCTGTTAGTCAAAATTTGTTGTTGATGATGGATACAACAAAAAATTTATCCTTACGAGCCTTGGAAAGAAATGGCGAGATGCACGATGTAGGTTGTTTAAGAAATTTTATAAGTGGGATCTTTCTTTGGAGGAAAACCTACAAAATTATCCACGTTCTATTAATCCAGATCATTGGACTGTTTTTGTCCAATATAGGCGCAAGACAGAAACAATGGTAACCATTCTTCTGTTCCTTTGTCATTTGTTGTTTACTAATATGTTTTCTGATGTCATTTGTTTTCACTACAGGAGAAAGTTGATAAAAATGCTACAAATAGAGAAAAGATAACGATCCTTCATACATTAGGCTCTAAGCAATTGCAAGGAAGAGGGATGAGTTGGTAGGATTCACTCAGTCTACTTTTAATTGCATGCTTAATTGAACAACTACTTATTACATATGTTTATGTGTAGGAACTGAGAGATGGTCGAAAATACAGCAGGGGTGAAATGTATTCAATTTGTCATAAAAAATCTGATGGGTCATTTGTCAATGACAAGGCCAAGGAAAAATATGTAAGTGTAGAGAATAGAAGTGTTAATTGTAATTATTTCTTATTGAGTTGCAAATTTACAATATTAGTTATTTTGGTTGGTAATAGTGAGTTACAAAGTTTCAAAACTATAACATTACTTATATGGGAATACATGTAGTTAGCTTAGTTCCAATTTCGTCATTGAATACACTAAATGTATTGATGTGCTTGCTTCAATGTTACATAGGCTTGATTTGGTGCATTATGGTTGGATGTAGTTAGTTTTGGTGCTTGTACCAATATAGTTCATCTATTTATTGTCTTAGATGATATCAAATTGATTGTTCTTTTGCAATATATACTTGAATGTACTACATGGCGTTTTTTTGTTGAAATGGTTGAGAATTCTAGACCTTTCTGCTATATAGAGGAATTTAGTTTGCTTCATTTGCTTGTGCAAGAACAATTGCAATATGAAATTGGGAAGACTCATTCTTCAAATGAAGCATTTGTTAATGTGTTTGGAAAAGAACATCCAGGATATGTTCGTTGTATGGGACTTGGAATAACACCGTCTCAATTCACTACATCTACTTCTCACTGTGTAAGATCAATGTCTTCCTCCGAAGCTAATGAGAAGATGGAGAAAATGCAAGCTGAAATCCATATGCTTAAGAAAAGGGATTCTGAATTTGATATGTTGAAGGAGCAAATTGCTTTCTTGTTGCAAATGCAAAATTCTAGAGAAAAAAGGTAAAATTATTTTCTTAGGAAACCTGTTTATAAAATCCCATGAGATCGAACTGTTTGTCTTTGATTAAAAATATCAATTGTGTAACAATTAATGTTTGCTATATGAGAAATTTAGTTAATTAGTATTTGACAATGTTTATCAACATTCATTGAGATTAATGTAATTTTTTTCCAGGCAACAGACATAGAATCGCTAATAGATGGTAGACGTTCATCTGTTTCTAGCCACCAACCTGATGATCGTGGAGCAACATCATTAGGGACATATTAGATATTTTCATAAACTTTTATCTTTCATGGAGTTGTTTTGTATGTTGAGCCACTCCACTAATGTTTTGAATATTTAAATTACTTTATTTATTATTTTAGTTAAGTTCAATGTATGAATTTGTGTTATTTATTTTGAAAAAATTATATAAATTGAATTTAGCTACAATAGTTATTTAATTGTTTATTTAAATTATATGGATGATATTAATTTATAAATATTTTTTATTTTATTTAATAAAAAATCAGAAAAAATTGTATAATAATTTTTTAATTTAAATTATTAGGATTGTGACGGTTGATAACTGTCGCAATGTTTTGGATCAAATTGTTCAAAATGAATATAGCGACGGTTGATAACTGTCGCGATAATTCAAAAAAAAAAATTTTGAACGTGTTTTGCGACGGTTTGAACCGTCGCAAAAAAAGGTAAATTGAGGCGGTTGAAACGATGGTTTTCAGAACCGTCGCAAAGTTGGTGACGGTTGAAACGTTGGTTTTCAGAACCATCGCGAAAATGCCTCGTGACGCACGAATCTGCGACAGTTGACGAACCGTCGCAATCTAACATTGGAGGCGGTTTTAACCGCCGCAAAAGACCTCCAAAACCGCCGCAAATTTTTTTTTTCTTGTAGTGTTTCTCTCTTGTTATTTTGGGCTGCTTTTTCTTTTGCCGTGCGGCTGCATTTTGTCTTCTTCAAGTGGCACTATTTAATTATTCGGTAATTTACATGTTCATGGCATGAAAATATATATGATATTTGCTTTTTTTACTGTACGTGAATATTGATCATATATGCATGGATATTAATAATGCACTGCCTTATTATTTCATCCCTGTATAATTACGTAGTTGTTTTCAACATTTGGTTCTAAATAATTTTTACATGTTAAACTTGGATTTCATGTACTGAAACAAATTAAAAATGGAGAAAGATTATATTAAAGAAACCTATATATATAAGAACTACTTCAAGAACAAATATATTTAGAATACAGATTTTCTTTGATTGATGTGTTCATGAATCATATTCTCGATGCATGGCATGATTGGTTGTTTAAATATTTATGGTTTAAAATGAAAGAAGAATATAAGAAAGTGTAGTATACATATGACTCTTGTATATTAATATTTTGCAAGTTCTGTCAATTAAATGAATGATTTAGAAACTACAAGTTTGAGAATTTTATTAGTATGGATATCTTTGGTTTATGATGTATACTTATATGTTGTTCTATTTTAAAATAGTGCATATGAATTTTTACAAATATCAAGTTCATGCTTAAATTTAAATTGTTACTTCAACTGAGAAGTTGTTACATGTAGAATTGATTAACTCATATTATATATCCATGATAGTTGAAAGTAATTGTCAATTTCTTATTTTGATATTAAAAATAATTTGGGTATATATTTTTTAAAATTATTGTAAGTTGACAAATATTTGAAAGTACTTATTTGGATTTACTATAGAAAATATTTAAATATGAAACTTGAATTAACAAATAGAATTTATGATGCATGTATTAGTTATAATATAACTATGAAGAAATGATTTCTTTAATAGAGATGAATTCTTATTTGTAAAGGAGTAGATGATCCTTACATGTTTACCTTATGATATTTGATTATGAGAATTTTTTATGATCATGTTTTGTTAGCTTGTGGAAATATGTATTTAATGCATTCAATGTATTATATCTTGGACTTGAATATATTGAAAAGAGAATTGTAATTTTAAATTGAGATGCTTAATTGTATGTGATACAATGTGAAGAGATTAAATGACAAAAGTGTTATGGTTTGGTGATAGTTGGTCAACATTATCAATAATATATAAAAGGTGTAGCTATGTGGATGAATGCATATTCAAAATTTATTGAAGTTGAAACAAATCTTGCAATTCATTAACGAAAGAGTTGACAAGGATATGGTGTCTTCGGATATGATGTTGAAGTCATTGAACACATCATTAAGGATGTGATACAAGCTCATATCTAAATAATCACCAATGGTGGAAACGATTAACTAACACTTGAGTAACATCAAGTCTTGAGTTAAATGATAAAAGTACACTATTAGTGTGATTGAAGTACTTAACAATAGAAACATCCCAAAGGTAAAAGTACTTGGACGATAAGAATTAATGTAGTAGGGCGAGATTTCCTCTTAATAGACATATATCATATATTTGTTGAAATGCATAGTTACATTTTTGATATAGTCTACCTATATAAGAATGAAGTTGGCCGCATCATAGAGTTCAAGGGGTTGACTCTTAAATTCTCATGAAAAGGATATGAGACACACAACCTTAACAAATGTGTCATCTTTATAATTTGATCAATGGTATCGAGATTTCATGTGTGAGTTATGCACACTTGTTTTAATGAATGGTTGATTCAACATTTATCTACCAATCTATTCGGGGATGAGTGAAAACATAATTTACTAAGAAATTAGTTCAAATCGTAAGATACCTTTATATGAAAGCATGAGATTTCTAGAATAATGAATTTAGATATATTTTGAAAATGGTGGAGGATTGTCAGAGACATTTCCAAAATATATACATTTGGAATGATATAATTAACTCAACTATTTCATATATACTTTCATTGATGGACAACAACATCGTGTTGCTTATGGTGTAGTGGTTAAGTCTAATTGATATTAATCACTTTGCACATGTTCGATTCTTGGGAATATCAAACGAGACTGGTTGGATTCGAACCGCCATGCTCTACTGAATTAAATGAACACTAACCACTTAACCAAACATCACAATGTGTCAAGATAGACAGTTAACACTATACAATGCTTGTGGTTTAATATTGCAGAAACCTATCCAAGAGTTGTTTCCTTTCACTAAGTGACACGAGAGTAAATAAAGGAACTTTATTCTATAAACATCGATAGGGTTGATGTGAATGTGAAATTTACTTCAAGGATTCCCAAGTATCATGAATGGGATTCGTCGGTTAACCCGTTTACATCCAATATACATAGATTAATGTGATTGATACACACGTTTTGAAATTTATTTTTGCAACTTTCATCATTGTCAATTTCATCTTCTTCTTGTTTAAGAATTGCAGTATACCCCCAACAAAAGATCCAACATCACTACGCCAAAAATTGCCTTTTACAGCGCTTTTTTTAAGCCCTTTACAACGCTTTTAAGCGCTCTAGTATGTAGTGCTGTAAAAGGATACAACAGCGCTATTGAAAATACAAAAAAACGCTGTAATAGGTTCCGTATATAGCGCGCTTCATATATTAGGATTATAGCGCTTTTTCAAAAGAGCGTTGTAATAGGTCCCATATATAGCACGCTTCTTATATTAGATTTACAGCGCTTTTTGAAAAAAACGCTGTAATAGGTCCCATATATAGCACGCTTCTTATATTAGGTTTACAGTGCTTTTTCAAACAAGCGTTGTAATAGGTCCCATATATAGCACGCTTCTTATATTAGATTTACAGCGCTTGTTCAAAAAAGCGCTGTAAAATGACTTAAACAAAGCGTTGTAAAACGTTTAAAAAAGCTCTGTAAAAGAAATTTTTATGGCATTTTTTAAAGAAGCGCTATCTTTTTTATTACATATTATGAACATCAAATATCACATTCAGATTCTTCTTTTCAACATTAAAATTCACATCACAACAACAACATCATATTCACATTCAACAATATCTATTACAAGTGTTTCACAGCAACAAATTACATATATTATCAGAACAAATTACATTCAACATATTCACAGTATGAATTACATATTCACAGTATCAATTACATATTCATAGAACAACTTACATCATGACAGTAGCAAGATATTCATAGTATGAATTACATATTCACAGAACAAATTACATCATGACAGTATATCAACAAATTAATTACAAATTATATAACGTTCATTTCGAGGACAAACTGGCCCCATTCTTCTTTCATTTCTTTGAGATCATTTTCAGAGTAAGTTGGGTTGAAGTTATCAAAATACTGAAGCAAAATAAGTTAGAATCAAATATATATATATATATATATAAATATATATAGTTTATTTATGAATATCAAAATATAATGAAAATAACGTACCGTTTCTGGAATTATATGTTGATTCAGATCAACAATCTCCTTCATGAACCCTATTATATAGTATCCGCAGTCTATGTTGTTAGTTTGACGCGAACACTATAAAATAAAACATGTATGCCAATAAATATTTATGCATTGATTGTAAATGAAAATTTAAAGGCATATAATTAAGTTCTATAACAAAAATTTCAAACCTTTACTGGAAGCCATGTGATGTTGTTTGACTTATTCTTCGACATTGAAGCACCCCTTTGAGCGCGGAAAACTTGCAGAGCACTATCAAATAAATGTGATTATTATTCAATGACCAAACACATTATTTATATATGTAAGAAATAAATTATTATTACTTACATGTCGAAGATGTTGTTATTTATATTAGGGTGATTGTTGAAATGACCGTGCAATGGGTCTAAATAATATACAATTTTAGAAGTCGCATTTATGGAAAACAACACCCAATGTTGCCTACAACAACACAAATTTGGTTGGCAAATTTGTTTACACAACTCATAATATCATAAATTAAAAAAGATATAGATAAAGTATCTAATTACGTACCCTGAATTGTATGGTGCCAGAAACAACTTGTCATTCTCTTTATTTTCTATAAGTATATCAACTACAAATTTATTTACATTATCTAGATCAAGTTTAAACATGGATAGATTATGCGGAGATAAGAATGAAAATCTACTTGACAATTTCCGCGCGCACACCAACTTTTCGTACAAAAACATTCAAATATAAAATTAGATTATAATATCAATAAATTAATGTGGCAGTGATGCAATTAAAATGTAATTTTTATCTTAAATAAAGTATTTATATAACCTGATGTATATGCTGATTACACTAGCACTCAGCTCTTTATGATCGAGAAGTTCATATATTTGCTCTTTGTCAAGTATTTGTAAATACTCTTATCCGAATATACTTTTTTCCGTGTTTAGCATATGTGCATCATTGTTGCTCTTCATATTTATCTTTGTTGTTGTGTCAAGACACGACCCAAATCGAGCAAGGCGTGGTTGACTTATTTTAGGAAGAGCAACTGATTTTCCTCGATCTAGGTTTTGCATTTTGGAAGGTTTATTTTTACCATGGACCTACACCCGCGGTGCAGCGGGTTTATTTTTTGGTTTAATCTGAAGAAAATGAGGTTGATCAGTTTGTTAGTTATTATAGTAAGCTAATCATTTCGTATAAATGAATTGATATATATGTCAAACCTTTTCTTCCTTTTCTGGTCCCTTTTTAGGTGAAGTGACAGACTCGTTGCGAGGGATATTATCTTTCCCTTTATCAATAATCTAAATAAATGTGAAATACAAAAGCAGAAAAATAAGCAATTACATATAATCAATCATAATCATACAACTAAACTTACATAGCAATTAAAACATACCTCATGATCGGTGCCAACAAGATGTTTCGTCCATGCCACATAGCTACCTATTGCTTCTCCCGAAAGTTTCATATCTCCGTTGTTGTCGGGGATAGGCAACGGTGCAAGTGGTTCTAAAGCCACCACAGGTAACACTTTAACATCACCGGCAGGGATATCTTTGTTGTGCAATACTTCTCCCAAAGTATTGTACAATGTTCCTTTCCCAACCATGCGGGTATGGGAAGATAAGTATAGGCAGCAACGTGAAACACCCTAAATTAAATCAACGGTTAATACATAAGTATGTGAAACAATTAGGTTGAATGAATTTCTTATTTCGTTAATTAATTAATTCCCTTCGGTAGACTTTTATGACCAATGTTGCAACTTCCATCTTCACTTTCTATTTGCATTTCACGTTGAAGTTGCTTTTCCTTATCTTTTTTAACCAAGTATGCAACTTTCTCCGATAGTGTTTTTAGTGCTTCTAATACTTGATCATTTGAGGGATTTGTGCGCTTCTCATGTGAAAAATAACTTTTGGGAGTCATGCCAAATCCCTTACCCCTCACACGGCCAGAATATTCAAGAACATTGAATACCTTGCAGAGAATGTCCCTGCAGCTAACTTCTTTATTTCCATCTTGATTTTCAAGACATTATTCCAAATTTTCCTAAAATACATGTAGTATTAAAAAGATAAGTTCAATATCATTTTTAAAAGGCAATATTAAAAAATATTAAAGTGATGGTATACTTACACATTCTTGAACAACTTGTTGAATATTTTCGTTATCCACTATTCCATTTTATTTACGCGAGCCACCTTCCACAAGATATGATGACCCAATGGTTGATCGGATTTCGTCTCTTGCAGCTGTTCATTAAGACATAAACAAAATATTAGTTATAAACTATAGTTTATAATCTACTACAATTTATAAAAGTGATGTTTACTTACAATATTTTGCTCTAAACGCGCATACCCCATACGCGATCTTTTGTATGGATGCACTGGGTTTTTTGCTCACTCCCGATTTGCTGTTCTTATATTCTATATATAAATAAAAAAATAACGATCATGTAAAAAATATAAGATATGAATAGGAATAAAACACACATACTAATAAAATAAATATTACCACAAATGCGGGGTCTGAGCGTTTAGCAACAAAAGAGGTCCACTCTTTAGGTGTTATGTAGTGTTTGTAAATGTTTGGAGCTTTAACATTCACATTTTCACACTTGTCTCTTAGGTAACAATTCGACAGATGAGATCTAAATCCTTTGTGAATGTTACCAGCAACTCTAAGTACATTATTTTTACGCACATCTTCAATGTTAAAAGCGCTCAGAAAACCAAATAAATAAAGAGTTTGAATAAAAGTATTTTAATGGAAAAAATTATAATTAACAAAAAAGTGGAGTACAAACGTTAATTACTTGTACATCACTCCACAAGATGTCTTTAGCATCCTTCAATGTTTTGTCTCTCCAGTCATCGATTGTTATTGGGATATTTTGGCGGACAACAGCACCGATGTAGCTTACCATCATTGAACTTTTGGGCTCAATCGGCTGGCCACTTTCATTCCACCCCACCTAATAAACTCATAGCTAGAGTGTAAGTGATTGCTTTCAAAAAAGAAAATCTAAACAAAAGTATAGTATATAAACCTCAAATTTTATTCCAGTACTTCTTGTTCTAATGACTTTTTGCATTATAGTTGCCCCACGCTTCACTTTGCCTTCATAGCCTTTAGCGTTGACAGCTTCATTGTTTGCAATGTCAGTATTTACAACTTCTTCGTTTTGACGACCTAAATCGTTGTTGGAATCCATTTATCTACACATTTCACACAATATAAGTTTAACATGCAGTATAAGTTCAACATGTAGTATAGTGACAACAACAGATTGAATAAATACAACATGCACAATAAGTTTAGTGACAACGAGATATGAATAACAATACCTGTAGTTTAGGGTTAAGAGGTCGCAGAAATACAAATAGAAATGTCTTGTGCAACAAGAAGATAGCAGTAGGTTCAACAGAGCGCTTTAAAAAACTGAACAAAAAGCGCCTTAAAAACCTTTATGGTCGTCGGGATAGAACGTAGTGAAAATGGAGAATAATGAAAACATAGAGTACATAATGAATATGGACAGAGAGAAGGTTTCGCACTAGGGAGAAGGGTTCGTATATGGAGAATGGTTCGTATAGAGAGTACGTAATGAATAAGGGTTTCACACTGCCAAGTTCGTAGGGATGAGAATATACGTAATGAAGAAGAAAATGAAGAGGCGGTTTCTTATATTATCAATTTACATAATATTATAAAAAAAACTCTTTTACATCGCTTTTCCAAAGAGCGCTTTAAAAGACTAAATAAAAAGCGCCTTAAATAATATTTTATAGCGCTTATACACACACTATATAAAAGGTGCTATATGAGCATTTTACAGCGCTTTTTCCATAAGCGCTATAAATGTTTTATACTTGTAATTTATGTACTTGTAATTTACAGCGTTTTTACCAATAAGCGCTGTAAATATTTTGTACTTGTATTTTATTTTGCATTTTACAGCGCTTTTTCCCATAAGCGCTGTAAATGTTTTCTCTTGTAATTGTAATTTATTTTTTTGAAACCATTTACAGCGCTTATGGGCAAAAGCGCTGTAAATGTTTTTTTCTTGTGATTGTAATTTATTTTTGTAATCCTTTTACAGCGCTTATGTGCGAAAGCGCTGCGATATAATATCCATACTCATGGATACCAAATTGTTCATATCAACTGATATGATGAGTTCAGATTATAGTTAATAAATTTATCAAATTGTCATCTCTAAAATAATTAAATAATATAATTAAAAAAATTATATGATGAATTATATAAGCATAAAATCAAATACTCAGTTCTGGCAGGTCAAGTTACATGAAATTTTACACAATGAGTACATATCATTACATGACTTATATAAAACACGTAAACACACTTAAGATGCCCTTCTTCTTTTCCTAGTGGGATTCACATTTGTTTGTCCATTAACGATACGAAACGATGGATTAATCCAAATTCTCTCATCATGATCATCTCTAAGATATAAACCATCATCAGTTGAATCAATTTCACATGGTTGTGATGTCGCAAAGAAAATATCATTACCAACATCTTCAACGTTGTTGTTATCATCACTCATTTTATTGGTCGATAGGACAACAAACCATTTATCATCAGCAGGATCAGTGACATAAAACACTTGTTGAGCTTGCGATGCTAAAATAAAAGGTTCATCTTTGTATCCCACCCTCCTAATATCGACAAGGAAGAACCCGGACTCATCAATCCGAACGCCATTATTATTATCGACCCACTTGCAACCAAATATGGGAACACGAAACATTGTGTAATCCAACTCCCATATGTGCTTGATAACCCCAAAATGTGATAGATTTGCAAATATTGGATTTTTGTCTTTTGCACTTGAGATATGCATCGCTTTAGCTACTAGAGTGACTCTGTTATTTTGCATAGTGGTTTGCTCATCTTGTTTTGTGGTATAAAATGTATAGCCATTAATTACATAACCGGTGTAAGAAAAGACATGTAAACTCGGTTGTTAGGGTCCGTTGGAGGTAGGTTATAAATCAACAAAATCACATGCCACATGTTGCGTGATATGCTTTGAAGGCCATGTGGATTCATTCCATCAGTAGAAAGTGCAAGTCATAGATTTCTTGACTCTCTACCAAAATTAAGATACTCGTGATCAATTTTTGCCCATTGTGGAGAATCTGCAGGGTGTCGTAACTTTCCATCTCTAATTCTTTCATCTGCATGCCATGTCAAGTGTTTTGAATCTTCTTCAATGCGATAGATTCGCCTAAATCTTGGTATTATAGGAAAATACCATACGACTTTTGCTGGATTGGATTCTTTCTTCTTATATCGAGAGACATTGCATTTCAGACACACACTTAGTAATTCATATTCGTTTCGAAATAAAATGCAATCGTTAGGACACGCATGAATCCTTTCCTAACTCATGCCAATAGAGCACAAAATTCTTTTAGCCTCGTAGGTTCGACTGGGAAGTTCATTATCATCTGGCAACATATCTTTTAGGAGTGTTAATAATTCTGTGAAGCTTTTATCAGACCATCCATTTCTCGCTTTTAAGTTGTACAACTTTAATATCGTCGAAAGTCTTATGAATTTAGTACAACCATTATATAATGGTTTTTCTGCATCACTCAACAAACTATCAAACATTTTAGGACAATCCCGAAGATCTTCTTCAACTACTTTTGCAATATCTTCAACTCGGTCCCGCTCATATGTATATGTGTCGAAATCATTTGAATCATATGTCGCATCATGTCAAAATAAGTGTTCCCTTTTTTTTTCTCACCATGTTTTATCCAACATGTATAACTTTTATCAATTCCATGCGATACTAAATGTCATTCCAATTCATCTGCTCTAACGCGTTTTCCAAAACAACATTTTAAACAAGAACAAGTGATTCAATTTGGGTCTTTTGCATTCTTCACTGCAAATTCAACAAACTCCTTAACTCCATTTTCATACACTTTTGACAATCGATTAGCAGTCATCCATTTCCGGTCCATTTTAATTATATGACCTATATGAATGCAGTAAGAACAAATCAATCTATAACAAATTTATCAATCTATAACATTATATATATGCATACAAGTTATATATATTTCAAAACATAATAGAACAGATCGAACAGATTTTATATGATTTATCATGTAAGAATTTATGAATGCATCTTATGAATGCAGTATATATGAATGCAGTGTTACACAAATTTATCAATCTATAACATTATACAAATCTATAGTATATATAGACTAATATTGGAAAATGGAAACCAAGGTCCAAGGTCATGCATTAAGTCTGATTTCAAAACAGAACAGATTTATCATCTAAAATCTTATATGATTTATCAGATAACAATTTATCAGTTTAAGAGACAATAACAAATTAATAAATACAGTACTTGAGACAACAATTACTCAGTAAAAATGGGCGCAAAGTAGAGAAGAGGAAAGTTCGTAATAGGGTTCGAAGAGATAGAACGTATTAAATATGTTTTTATTTATTTATTTATATGTAACTGCTTGTACTTTTACAACGCTTTTATCCATAAGCGCTGTAAACGGCTTTTAAAAATTAAATTTCAAAACATTTACAGCATTTTTAAACAAAGCGCTCTTAAAAAATTGCTGTGGGTGCTATATTTTACAGAGCTTTTATCCATAAGCGCTGTAAAACGGCTTTTCAAAATTAATTTTTAAAACATTTATAGAGTTTACAGCGCTTTTATATTAAGCGCTATAAATGTAGCGCTCTAACCGCATTGTAAACTTTATATGAGAGCGCTATATTTTACAGCGCTTTTACGCAAAGCGCTCTAAAAGCGTTGTAAACATTATGTGAAATCGCTAAGACCCTACAACAGCGCTTTTCTGTAAATGCTAAACCCTTCATGACCCTACAACAGCGCTTTTGCTAAAGCGCTTGTCAATAAAACGTTGTTGTATCCTCCGTTATTTTTAAAATATTTTACAACAGCGCTTTTAGTCATTGAGCGCTTTAAAATGCGCGCTGTAAAAGGCCATTTTTGGCGTAGTGCATCCAATTATATGCACAAAACGATTTGAAACGTAAAATAAAAGACCAATAAATTGGCAATCCATATCCGTAAATTGTAATATATATGCTTCATTCAAATATGGAACTTGCTAAATCTTTATAATCCAAAAAAAAAAGATCCATGATTTGTGAAACTTTGGGTAGAACAAAAGACCAATATAAAGATTACCATAGAACAAAAGTTTGAAATGACTAAATAAGCAAATGTCACGTGAGTGCTATTTTGGATTAAAAAAAAAGAATGCTATAGTTTAAAATTTCACTCTTAAAATAACTCCAAGAATGTCACTCTTAGAAATCTCTCTAGCTCTCTTGAAATTCTCTCAATGTTTGGATTCTCTTCAAGTTGTAATGAATTTCACTCTTCATCCATCTCTTGAAGTTTACTTCATGGCCAAGAAACTTCCTTCATGGTTAAGAACTTGCTTCTTGGCTAAGTCTTCTTACTTGGTTACTAAGTTTACTTGGTAGCTAGGTTTTATCTTGACTTTAACACTTTACACCCCTTGCAAACTATTTAGTGGATGTGGCCATATGTGTTGAGACAGAAGCAAACCCGAAGAAGAGGTTGGAATGCTAAGGTTTTTGAGAGGAGATTGGGAGCTAAGTGATTGAATGAGGTTGTTAATTTATTTTTTGGAGTTGCCTGTGATATAATATAACATCTTGAAAATATACAATTTTGAGGATTTTAATTGTTTGAGTAGATTTGATGAATAAACTTTTTGTTGTAGTAGAAATTGGTGGAGCTTATGGAACCAAGCCTTTGGTTTGTAGATTCTTTACTTTGAGTATGAATAATGTTAGAATTGGTGGATGTGGATGGTTGGGAATGGGGATAAGCTAGTGGTGTAAAATTGGTGGATGCAGGAACTTCCATTGAAGGAGTAGCAAACTCAGCGTAAAAATTATTGTTATAAGGATCAAAGACAACAACAACAAGGGTGTTAGTATCAACAATTGCAATATCATTTAATCAGGATGCGTTTGAGCAAATAACTACAAGGATGCTAGGAAGATAATCAGGATCAACATAGTCATGTGCAAAATTATCATGCAAAGATAAGATTGCATAATTTAATTGATAGGGAAATAACAATTCATCAAAACCTGACATGTCTGCAAATATAAATTATGCTTGGGGTTATAGCCAATGAAAACACACTTTGTTAGAAAAAAATTAGTTTCAAGAATTAGAACCTATTTGTTTTTATGATAGCAAAATCAGTTTATGGGAACAATTTAAAGTACTAATGTTTTGATTACATGTGTAGTTCCCAGATCAAGTGTATTGTGTAAGATATCATGCTATATCCTATGATGATCAGACTAATACAAAGGAAACCAAGACTTTGCATCATTCCGTAATCTAAGTCTGGTGACACGCGCCTCTGATAATGCAAGCATTGTTCTGCTTCAGCTGGCTTCGAAGATGCAAGCAATGTTGTGCTTTGGTTGGCTTTGATAATGCAAGCAATGTTCTAATTCAGTGCCTCTGGAGATGCAAGCAATGGTCTGATTCAGTTGCTTCTAATGAATGCAGCAAACATCTATTTGTTTGCCTCCGATGACAACATCAAGCGTCTGATTCATCTGTCTCAGGAGAAAGTTAACACATTTGAAGAAAGTCAATATTCATGAAGAAGTGAACACTATGAAAAATTCAACACCTCTGAAGAAGTCAACGTCCTGATAAGAGTAAATGATTTGATGGTTGTTAATGCTTTGAGAAGACAATGTTTTGTGCATCCTATGATAATCACCATGAATCTATTTGGTCTGATGGTCTATGAGACAGTGCTTTGATTATTCTGTCCTTTGCCTATCGTATCTTCTACTTCCATACTAGATACGACGAGTAATTTCTTGGATTAAGTTCTGACATGAGCTCAATGAAAAATCTATTTTCAAAGATTTAATACGGAAATCCATGAGATACATACTTTCTTTCTAGAGTAAGTACAAAAGCCTTACCCTAAAGATATCTATAAAAAGGACATGATTCCTCACTTGAGAAGACACAACAACTACCAAACAACACAACAAGCAATACAATTGTTTTGTGTCATTCAAATTTATCTAAGTGTTGAGAAAGAACATCTAAAAGTATTAATTTGTAAATAACCTGTTGAAAGAGATTTTTTAGAACAACCTAAACTCATTCCTTTGTAGCCAAGCCCGGTAGTGGTTATCTTCATAAATAGCCTAACTGTACTAAGCTAGAAGGTTTAGAAGACTTAATCGAACTTGTAACCTAGTATGAT
The DNA here is from genome assembly GCA_037974295.1 of Cicer cuneatum. Taxonomy (NCBI): domain Eukaryota; kingdom Viridiplantae; phylum Streptophyta; class Magnoliopsida; order Fabales; family Fabaceae; genus Cicer; species Cicer cuneatum. Next base: position 26,363,520 of record JBBPBO010001984.1, on the reverse strand, counting down.
AGTGACTACCTTTCCTCAACAACTTGATCGTACTAAGCTCAAAGGTTGAGAAGATTGAACACAGTCAGTTTGACTAGTTGGTGTTCGAGTGTAAGTTCAATTCAGTGGTGATTTAGTGGATTAAATCCTTTAGGTTGAAGATAGCACACTAAGACTTCTGTTGCAAACTTCTAACACTCTCCCTAAGATAGCACACCACTATCTTAGTTTACAATACTTGAAGAAAATTACACCACTTTCTTCAATAATAACTTGAATGATTATACAATAATGATTTTGATTGAACTTAAGTGAATACATAGTTGATATGCTTTCTTTGTACAATGGTAACAATCCAAAACTATTGTACTTCAAGTGTAGTAGAGAACTTTTGCAATGATATGACAATGTAACAATATGCACTTGAAATATGAAAGTTTGACTTTTAATGGATCTTTAAAATTTTCAAAGAAAGTTATGAAGTTGTTAAGTTAAATCTGAAACTAAGAAGTATTTATACTCCTTAGACATCACTTCAAATCAGTGGCAATCGTTCCAAGAAGTTTGATGAATATATGCAATGATCTAGGATCAATATGAACTAAAAAATCACATTGTTTCACAGTTGTATTCGACTACAACATAAGTGTAGTCGAATACACTTCTATAACGTTCAAATTTATTTCAAAATTTTAGGCATGTATTCGAATATGAATCCTTGTAGTCGAATACAAATAAGCGAATTTTGCCACTGACTTGATTTTGTATTCGGCTACATTATGCTTAAGTCGAATACAAATATGCTATTTTAGATAATGACTTGGTATTTGTATTCCGCTACGACATCCTGTAGTCGAGTACAATATGAAATTTTTGCTACTAACTTGAGTTTGTATTCGGCTACAATATGTTGTAGTCGAATACAGATGTGCGGTTTTTGCTGCTGACTTCATTTGTATTCGGCTACACATATGTGTAGTCGAATACAACTTTAACTTTTGTCAAAAACTTAATTTTCAAACATCGTTCATGCATTTTGACACATTGAAAATTCTTTTGATGCATAAATAAACGTATAAGGTTCTCATGTGCATTTGAAATATAACAATATTAGATTGCATCATATACCTTAAACTCTAAGTCTTCTAGCATATTGACAATAGTTGACTTGATTGTTGACTTCATTTTCAATTTGCAACTTGATCACTTTGCTTTGTCTTTGTCTTCATCAAAAACATAAGTATGCTTGCATATTTACATTCTCCCCCTTTTCGATGATGACAAATCCTTGTTGTTGAAATTTCAATGAGTTTTGATTTCTCCCCCTTAATTCATGCTTACTCCCCCTTTGAATTTGAGTTCATGCCATCATGTGTTGAAAGTTTTGAAAACCTAAATTTTTTAACAACAATAGCATATATACCAATTTTTCCCCCTTTTGACATGATCAAATAGGAAGAAAACAATAGCATATATACCAATTCATAGATACCACAAATATCCAAAGTATATATAGAGGGGCTAACAAACATCACACAAGATAGAATATAACATGAGAAAATCCATAAATTAAGAAAACGATGTCTAAGTCAAAATAAACAATTTTTACAGACCATTTGCAAAAAGTCATAGATAAAATAATATGAAGCTTTTTAAAGAAAATAATTAGAAACTACAGTGGCAAACTACATTTTATCATCTGTTGGGTTGTGAATTTGGTCAATTTTAAGGGGCAGGCCATTTAGTTCCTTCAACAGGAACTCCTGGTTCTGGGCAATGGTCATCTCAATGTTTTGGAATCAGTTGCTAATGGCGGTGTTCATAGTTTGAAAATGTTCAGTGATGAAGGTTTGAAGGGAGTTGAGCTTGTCCATAACCATGTGATTTGAAACGTGATCATCATCCGACGCAGTTTCTTCTACATCTTCCTCATTTTGGGCAGTAGAGGATGATTGACCAAGATCGCATTTATGAACGTACGTTTGAAGTGACTCGCTCCACACAATCTTCATACTAGACAACACATTTAAGTCCAACACATTTAAGTCCAACACATTTTCTTTGGACGATGTATACATGACTTCTCCTAAAAAGTCTACTTTAAAATGATCGAATATCCTGGTGATCTCTTTTGCGTATGGTAAACCTATGGCATCTTTGGAAGTAAACATAACAGAGCGGACAAAGTAGGACCAATTGAGATCAGTTCCTTCTAGCATAAAGAACGTAATCTGAAGCTCAAATTCAGTTATTTGAGAGTAATTTCTTGCTTTAGGAACCAGAATATAACTGAGGAAATAATGCAACAACCTGTTTTCAACGGTCAAATTTCCAACACCATACCGTTGCCTAGCAAATTCAGAACCAGCCTGTGCCTGTTTCCTTTCCATACCGTTTTTTTTTTGTCAAAACGACACAATGAACTATAAGCATCATATTTTGTAACATTTTCCCATTCACACAAGTTTCCAGGCCTAAGTTTCTGACCTTCATATGGTAACTGCAAAATTTCTCCAATGGTTTGAATATCTAACTCATTGTATTTTCCTTTCAATTCCTTTTTCTTAAGGTTGTAGTAAAACACCCTAACTAAGTTAGCATAGATTGGACCATTATAACTTATGAAGGTTCCAAATGTTGTGCCCTAAGCAACTCAGGAAATTTAAAAGCTGAAAAGGAATTAAGTGTACCATATTTTGGAGTGATAAGTTTTCTATCCGAGTAGTAAGTTCTGAACCGGTCGATTTCTTCGGGTGAATGAAGTAATCTGGACAGGTCTGCAACATTGTCATTTCTAGCCCTCCTTTTTGAAGGACCCACTGAAGCATGCTTGGTTCGGGTACCTCGTTTTCGTGCATCCATAGTAAAGATTAAAGAAGATGAAGTTTTTCGGATTTAGGGTTTTGATTTTGAGTTTGAAGCAATCTTAGATGCAATTGATGATAGGGTAAAGATTTGGTAATGTTTGCATGTAAGTTTGGATAAAGTTTTGGAGAAATGGAAGTGGATGATTTTCTGTATTCGGCTACTGAAGTTTAGAAAAATGACCTAAACCTGTCAAAAAATGTATTTATAAAAGGAAAATTCTGGAAACGATAAGGAAAATTCTGGAAACATGTATTCGAATACATTCTATGTGTATTCGGCTACGATAAGAAATTTTTTATTTTTAAGTCAAATTTTTACTGAAAAACAATATTTAACAGACATAATCATGTTGAGAAAACACTTATTCATACATCAAAGATTCAGTTCTATCAACTTAACAAGTGAAGATTCAAGAATTGAAAAGAAGTGACTTACAAATCATCAATACCTTGCATTAGAGATCTTTTTCATTTAGAATATCAAGTTCTGTTCGTATCTTATAGAATGAATCTTTTGGAAAAGGTTTTGTGAAGATATCTGCTAGTTGATTATGTGTATCCACAAATGTTACTTCAACATTACCCTTGAACACATGATCTCGTAGAAAATGATGGCGTATGTCTATATGTTTGGTTTGAGAGTGTATGACTGGGTTCTTTGTGATATTGATAGCACTTGTATAGTCACATCTTAGGGGGATGCATCCGAGGTCAAGTCCATAGTCACATAACTGTTGTTTGAGCCATAAAATATGTGCACAACAACTCCCTGCTTCTATTATTCTGCTTCAGTAGTGCTTAGAGCCTCACATGCTTGCTTTTTACAGGACCATGACACCAAAGCATTACCTAAGATATGCCAAGTGCCGCTTGTGCTTTTTCGATCTGTTTTACATCCTTCATCGGCTTTCTCATTAAATTTACCAAGATTTTCCTTACCATTATTCAACACAAAGCATTTACATCCAAATATGTGAAGTGAGAGATATTTGGCTTTCTACCTTTATAGAGTTCATATGGAGTCTTCTTTAGGATTGGCCGAATCATTACCCGGTTGAATACATAACAAGCTGTACTTACAGCATCTGCCCAAAAGTATTTTGGTAGACTTGAGTCGCTTAGCATGGTCCTTGCAAGTTCTACCAATAATCTGTTCTTTCTCTCAACAACTCCATTTTATTGAGCTGTTCTTGGTGCAAAAAATTTATGGAAGATTCCATTTTGTTCACAATATTCTACAAATGAAGCATTTTGAAATTCTCCTCCATGATCACTTCTTATTGATACAATTTTGGTTGTTTGTTCATTTTGGACTAGTTTGGCATAATTTTTAAATGCGCATAATTTTTAAATGCTTTAAAAGCTTCATTTTTATTTGCCAAAAATAAGGTCCAAGTGAACCTTGAGAAATCATCAACAATTACTAGTCCATATGAATTTCCACCAAGACTTTTAGTTCTTGATGGACCAAACAAATCCATATGTATTAATTGAAGTGGTCTTGAAGTTGATACAATGTTTTTGGGTTTGAACGAAACCTTAGTTTGCTTACCCTTTTGACAAGCATCACATAATTTATCCTTAATGAATTTCATCTTTGGTAAGCCTATAACAAGTTCATGCTTGACTAACTTGTTTAAATGATCCATATGGATATGTGCAAATCTTTTATGCCATAGCCATGCATCATTGTTGTCACTTACCATTAGACATTTCATTCTCAAAGATAAATCATCAAGATTAATTATAAAAATATTTTTAAAACGCTTACCAACAAAGTAGATTTCATTTGATACCTCATTTCAGATAATGCATTCATCCTTGTTGAAAGCTATTTTGTATCCCTTGTCACAAAGTTGGCTAATGCTAATAAGGTTGTGCTTTAATCCTTCAACATATAGAACATCTTCAATTGAAGGAGATGGAGCAGCACCAATTTCTTGAATGCCCAAAATTTTACCCTTGTTATTATCTCCATAAATCACATAGCCTTTTGATTCAAGAGTAAGTGTTGAAAATTTTATTTTGTCACCGGTCATGTGTTTTGAGCATGCACTATCCAAGTACCACATATTAGAGGTACTTTTTATGCATTCCTACAAAACAGGATCTTAATTTGTTAGGTACCCAAAGTTCTTTGGGTCCTTGAGTATTAGTACCTTTCTTGACCCACACATAATGCCCATTTGGAACACCAATATTCCTAAAATGACAAGCATTAGTTGTGTGGCCATTTAGACCACAATAAAGCATGTAGGAATGGATTTATTTCTGTATTTAGGCATAAGAGATTTCTTTTGAACAAAATTCTCTTTAGAATAATGATGATCATTTTGTACAACTATAACTTTTTCTTTGTTGGATTGATCACTAGCTTTAACAAAGATGGTTTTACTGAAACTTGGTTTATCAAATTTTGAATAACCAAGACCACTCTTGTCATTGGAATATCTTTGCTTATTAAGAATATTTTCCAATCCAACTTGTCCTTTTTCATATCTTTCAATGACTCTATTTAGTTGGACAATTCTAAAATAAAGGGAATCACACTTATTACATGTAGAATTCTGTTTTAATTTTTCAAAGTCTTTTTCCATAGTGTCAATTTTCTCTTTAAGAGATGAAATATGTTTCTTTTGAGTTGACATTGTTTTGCATAGAATTTTACACTCCATAAGTAATTCTTCTATTGCATTTTGAGCATCACCATTATAAAGAGAATCTTTGTTACTAACCGCTTCTTCGTCGGAATGATGTGAAGCCATTAAGGAAACATTTGCACTTTCGTCACTCTCCTAATTTGAGGATGAACTGACTTCGTTGTCCTCCCATGCTATATAGGACTTTTTGAATTCTTTCTTCTTATGAATACTTTTCTTTACAATATTTGGACATTCCGCCTTTATGTGCCCTTGCTTTCCACACTCAAAACAAGTGAAATTTTGACTTGAAGTGGAGACATCCTTCTTCCTAAAAGTTTTCCTTTTCTTAAAAGTTTTATTGTTTTGAAGGAACTTACCAAATTTCTTTACTAGGAAGGTGATGTTCTCATCTTCATCTGAATTCTCATCATCGATTTGCTCTCTTGACTTCGCTTTTAAGGCAATGCTCTTTGGCTTCTTTTCTTGACTTTCATTCTTTTCTAGCCTTCCAAGTTCAATTTTATGTTCTTGAAGCATACCGAAAAGCGCATAAAGAGACATCTTTGATAGGCTTTTCCTTTCAGAAATTGTTGTTACTTTAGGTTGTCATGCCCTTGTTAATGATCTTAGAACTTTAAGGTTTAATTCATCATTAGTGAAAATCTTACCAAGCGCCATCAAGTGGTTGGTTAGATGAAAACATCTTTTCTGTAAGTCCAAAATAGGTTCTCCAGGCTGCATACGAAACAGTTCATATTCTTGAGATAAGTTATAACGTTTAGAACGTTTTGCCTCAAAAGTTCCTTCATGGGTTGCTTCAAGAGTATCCCAGATTTCTTTGGCAGTTTTGCAATGAGATATGTGGAAGAACTCGTCCATTCAAAGTGCTGATTGTAACATGTTTTTGTCCTTTTTGTTAAACAACACATTCCTTTTGTCATCATCTATCCATGAGGATTTTATCTTTATTTTCTTTTTATTGTTGATGACTGTCTTTGGAACATAGGGGCCATTTTCTACCGCATCTCAAATGTCATCTTCTTGTGCCTCAAGATATGCTTGCATGCGTATCTTCTAGAAGTCATAGTGTTCTCCATCAAAGCAGGGTGGTTTATTACTACTACCTCCGTCTCTCAAAACTATATGTGTGGAAGCCATGAATAAGGATCGAGGAGCAAGTTACCTGAACCTGCTCTGATACCAATTGTTAGTGCAAAGGCGCACCTAAGAGGGGGGTGAATTAGGTGTTTAGAAATTTGCTGGTTTTTAGAGACTTAGTGGATTTTTTTTTCTGACTATGATTGTGTATAGTAAAATGTAAATGGTAGAAAAATAAAGAACATAGAATTTATCCTAGTTCCCCTTATAACCAAGGTTACGTCCAGTCCTCTTGCACACCACAAGAGATTTCCACTAATGTTAGAATAAGTACAAGTCTAACACTAAGACTTCTATTACAAACTTCTAACACTCTCCCTAAAATAGCACACCACTATCTTAGTTTACAATACTTGAAGAAAAATACACCACTTTCTTCAATAATAACTTGAATGATTTTACAATAATGATTTTGATTGAACTTAAGTGAATACACAGTTGATATGCTTTCTTTGTACAATGATAACAATCCAAAACTATTGTACTTCAAGTGCAGTAGAGAACTTTTGCAATGATATGACAATGTAACAATCTGCACTTGAAATATGAAAGTTTGACTTTTAATGGATCTTTAAAATTTTCAAAGAAAGTTATGAAGTTGTTAAGTTAAATCTGAAACTAAGAAGTATTTATACTCCTTAGACATCACTTCAAATCAGTGGCAATCGTTCCAAGAATTTTGATGAATATATGCAATGATCCAGAATCAATATAATTGACAAATCACATTGTTTCATAGTTGTATTCGGCTACAACATAAGTGTAGTCGAATACACTTCTATAACGTTCAGATTTATTTCAAAATTTCAGGAATGTATTCGAATGTGAATCCTTGTAGTCGAATACAAATGAGTGAATTTTGCCACTGACTTGATTTTGTATTCGGCTACATTATGCTTAAGTCGAATACAAAAATGCTATTTTAGCTAATGACTTGGTATTTGTATTCCGCTACAACATCCTGTAGTCGAGTACAGATATGAAATTTTTGCTACTAACTTGAGTTTGTATTCGGCTACAATATGTTGTAGTCGAATACAGATGTGCAGTTTTTGCTGCTGACTTCATCTGTATTCGGTTACACATATATGTAGTCGAATACAACTTTAACTTTTGTCAAAAACTTAATTTTCGAACATCGTTCATGCATTTTGACACCTTGAAAATTCTTTTGATGCATATATAAAAAATATTAGGTTCTCATGTGCATTTGAAATATAAAAATATTCGATTGCATCATATACCTTAAACTCTAAGTCTTCTAGCATATTGATAATAGTTGACTTCATTTTGAATTTGCAACTTGATCACTTTGCTTTATCTTCATAAAAAACATAAGTATTCTTGCATATTGACAGTCTAGTCAAGTTTTTGCTGAAACAAAAGTTCTAAAGGATTGGAATTTTTTATAGTAGGAGAGGGTAGTCTATTGATAATATAGGCTCCTATTTTAAAAGCTTCACCCCAACATTTAAGAGGTATAGATGCATTAGCCAATGAAGTAAGACCTAATTTTTAATGTGTCTATGTTTTCTTTCAGTAGAACCATTTTGTTCATGTGTATGAGGATAACTAATCCTATGTGCAATGCCATGAGTACCAAGAAAATTAGAAAATGCAACATAATCTTTTCCACCATCAGTTTGAATGCATTTGATTTTAAGGTCTAATTGTTTTTCAATCATATTTTTAAAATGAACAAAACATGATAAGGCATGAGATTTAGTTTGCATAAGATAGATCAATGTATTTTTAGAAAAGTCATCGATAAAATGAATATAGTGTTTACTATTATTAATAGAAGCAATAGGCGCAAGACCCCAAATATCAAAATAAATCATTTGCAATGGCTCATATTATAAAATGACAAATAAGGAAGCATGTCTAAGCCTAACATGTGTTAGTACAAAAGTGATTTTAGCTGCAATCATCTAATTGATGTTTTGATGATAACAAACAAATAAGGAACAACTATCCCCTAACAGTATTTGCTAAGTGCAGATTAAGTTAGAAGACAGAGATTTGTATTATTGACTATCTATTTTAAGGTACCATAAATTATGAGTAAGTTAGAGATAATAATCTAAGTGTTTCAAACACAAAGAATATTATCACCTAATAAACAAGTAATTATGTTTACTAATAGAGCAAGTCATAATATAACAATAAGAAGTATTGCAATATGTGAGCTACAGTCCGAGTCAAGGAGTTAGAAGCAAAAAATGCAAGTCATTGTTCTTGTATAAGCTAGATCCTCTTATGAACAAGGAAAATATAATCTACCAAATAAAGTTGTGTCTGACTCTAATGAACGCGCTCTCAAACATGCCTTTGATGAATCCATTAATACAACCAACGATATGTATGTTCTGCCTCTAATAAGTGTGTCAAACAAAATGATTGCTTGCCTTTGATGACTACAACAAGCATCTGATCATTGTGACAAGCAAGTGGTTGTATGCCTCTAATAAATGTGACAAGAAAATTATTGTTTGGCTCTAATAAGTGTGACAAGCAGTTGACTGTCTACTTTCGATAATCATGCCAAACATTTGATTTTCTGACTCTATGGATCCCCTGTAACACCCCAATTTCTTATTATTATATTTTAATTATAAGATATAATGCACAACTATTATTATCTGTATGTTAACATGTGCGATAATTTCCTTCGTGTTTGTCCTATGTGTTCGCCCTAATGATTTATTTAAATTATTAATATTAATAATATTCAATTTATTTTAATATATATATATATACATATATTTATATAAAAAGAAAATAAGAAGTAAACGTGTGTGTTGCTACATTAGTCTATTAACTTAAGCACTGGTAGAGTGGGTTTATGAGTGTAATAATAATAATAATAAGGGTCATGGGCTAAGTGTATAGGTCTGATAATAAGCCTAATATTATACCTAATACTACTAGTACGTATAGATAGGTATATAAGTGAATGAAAGAGGTTGTCATGCATCCCGTGTCTCTGTTTCCCTGTTCTATTAGGAAGAAAAAAAATTGAATTGACTACTGCCCTGTTGCATCCAGCCGCAACTCTTAATACCAAATTCATACATTGATTTCAAATACTGAGCTTTTAGAGACAGTGATTGGTGAAGACGCGACACATTACATCAACGGATCAGCTTCGTTGAGAAAAATCTTCAGCCAAGGTAAGGGGTGAGATGAGGTTCAATATTATGAGTATAAAATGACATGAGATGAACGGGAATACTAAAATTCCCAGATATTCATCTGGGGCTTACTACGTATGGTCGAGCCCTATTGAGTGATAATAATTAATTAATAATATATGAATGGTAATAGTGAGGACTAAAATATATTTTAGCAACCTATAGAATTGTTGTGAATTTATGTATATGAAGATTGCATGTTGTCTAGTTTTATGAACCTTATGCTGATTGTTATTGTATGAATCATATGTACTTGAGTGTCCTTGTAACTTGATTGAAATTATGATATTACTTGAATGTGCCACCTCTAGGGAGGGTTTGACAAACCTAGTAATTCGAGGAAGTACAACTGAATGAGCCTAATCGTGGAGGGTTACAATCGAACCGTAAGGTAAGATTGATAGACCTTGGGGGTACATCTAGTTGGGAATTCCTAAGTGGATTAGTGGGTTATTCCCTAAGGCCGGGAGCTACCTTGCAAAACAAGAGTACCTCGATCATCGCGTATATGTGTCGCGTAAGGTAACATTGATAGACCTTGGGGGTACATCTAGTTGGGAATTCCTAAGTGGATTAGTGGGTTATTCCCTAAGGCCGGGAGCTACCGTGCAAAACAAGAGTACCCCGACCGTCGCGTATATGTGTCTCGGGTTGAGTTGAGGGGATCTATGAGGACTTGACCATTCATGAATTGTCCGTCCACTCTTGTAATGGCATAGTATCAGGCCTCCTAACCAAGTACTTCAGAGTAGAATGGTACCAAGTGATGAAGAAGTATAGAGTATAGGACATTCATAACATTTTCTCCCTATGACTGTTTTATTGTGATTGAATTAGATTAACCTTTGCTATTATGTTCTGGAATGTTTCTCAGGTTTGTGTTAATTTGATTACTTACGTATTCTTATCGTTTACATTATACTGTTACATAATTTCGATACTCACCCCTCGTTGTTTGTGTTTGGCGTTTGCGATAGACGTAGACGAGCTGCAAGCTACAGGTGAAGATTAATACTCTCATAGTGTAGGAAGCCGTCTCATCTTGAAGACTATTATCATCTTCCTTCTGTTAATTTCATATTTGAACGTCTTTTATTTTGGGAAATTTTGCTCTGATAGTGAAATCAGGTTGGAACTACATTTATAATTATCAGTAACTTACTTATGTACGTGTGCTTCGAAAAGAATTTAATTTGATCACTGTTATGACTTTCAAATTGTTAAGCTAATGGAAACTTTGGATTATATGACTTGTCCATGATTAAGTGATACTTTTGCCTTAAAGAAATCCTTCAAAAGTTTTATTTATTTATCTATTTATTTATTTATTTTATATTTTATTATTTTTAAATTAAAATTTGAAGAAAAAAAATTAAATAAGTTTGGGATTTAGAGTGCCACATCCCCTAAAGTGGACGAACAATTCATGAATGGCTATGCCTTATAGATCCCCTCAACTCAACTCAAAACACTTATGCGCAATGGTTGGGGTACTCTTGTGTTGCACAGTAGCTCCCAGCCTTAGGGAATAACTCACTAATCCACTTAGGAACTCCCACCAGAGATACCCCAAGGTCTATCAGTGTTACCTTACAGTTCGACTGTAGCCCTCCACGATAAGGATCATTCAATTGTGCTTCCCCAAAATTACTGGGCTTATCAATCCCTAACTATATGATGACAAGATAATCTTCACGTCAAATACCCCTAACATCTGGTTTCTCCCCTCGTTGGCCTAAGATACTCCATTAAGAGCATCATCTCAAGCACAAGTTGGAATCACCACTATTTCATCAACTATGGGGTTACTTCAATATTCTCATCACAAATTTTTAACTTCACTATCATCAATCATACATCATCAACATCACATAAACTTATATCATACAATGCATCCATCTTTTATTATCACATACATAAATTCTTCTAATCAAACATATGCACATAATTCATTCGACATCCAATATCACAATAATAGCAAATACCACACATTCAACAAAATAAAATCAATCAACACCTTATAAATGTTTCTATTCCACATTTTTAATCTCACAATTTCCATATTTGCACATTAATTAATTTATCATTGTAAGGACTTTTTCCATACGTAACGAGCTCTGGATGAATCATTGAGAAATATGGCTTTCCCGTTCATCTCACAATATATTATATTCATGAATTCAAACAGTCTCTCACCCTTTAACTTATTTCTACGCTTTCACACATGAATATGAGTCCACAAGCAAAAAACATTTGTTCTTTGACTCCTTGTTCTTCAATCGATCTAACTCGACAGTTTATGGGTAAACGTCAAAAATAAATTATGAGAACATACTCTAAAAGGGTCAATTACGAAATGGAATCAAGTAAACTTACCCAAAATTGAAAACAAGTCAATGGAAGTGAGAACACATGGTTATTTTGGCGTTGGTTTCACTCAAATTGGACCTACGATGAAGAAGAATGATGCAAAATAGTGAAACTTATAAACAGAGAAGTTGAGGATTTAATAGAGATTGAGAGGGCTAAAAATATAGAAAAGAGTGTTAAATTAACTGAATCAATGGAGAAAAGAACATATTGAAATTTGAACAAAAGCCGAGAAAGTTTTCTGGAACAGTAATCAATCACCGATGCCCAACGATAGGTTACTTGTTTTGTTTCCTCTTCCTTTTACGCCGGTTGCGCATATGTCTTTCTCCAACTCCTTTTTTTATTTTTTTTTATTTACACAATTAAGGATTTAAACCCTTCAGACACATGAGCTAAGTCCATTGGTCTCCTTATTTATTTTATGTTTTACTATTACTATTTTTATTTTACTAAAATAAAATTAATAATTATTTAATCTCATTTTTAATACTCCTCCAAACACCATTTAATTTTCAAAACATTACTAATATTTCATAACTAATATATTATAAATTAGAGTAATTAAAATAATTAACTTTAAAAAAATATTATTAATAACTAAAACTCTCATATTCAAAATAATCACTATAATTATACTTATTTTTCAAACACAATATTACTATTATCTCAAAATAATTATTTATAAAATAAATAACTAAAAATAGAAAATAGTTAGAAATAATTATAATATAACTTTGTGCACACTTAACATCAGTCAAACGCACATGAAATCTTATTGTTAAAAATATTACATTAAAATACTATTATTTTTAAAAAAATATATAAAATAATAAAATATAATATTTGTTATTTATATTACTCATTTAGTCCACCATGTACAAAACTAGCATATCATAGGAAGCACTCATATAACGAAAATTACTCACAAAATTTATCATCATATATTTTAAAATAAATTTAACACCAAATTAGTTTTTTTTAAAATCCTATTTCATTAATAATGTTGTTTATTATCAAATATGGGGTGTTAAACTGACTTTGATGAACGCGCTCTCAAATGCGCCTAAGGTGAATCTGTTAATACATGCAACGATTTGTATGTTCTGCCTCTAATAAGTGTGTCAAGCAAAATGATCGTTTGCCTTTGATGACTACCACAAGCATTTGATCACTGTGACAAGCAAGTGATCGTTTGCCTCTGATAATGGTGACAAGAAAATTATCGTCTGGCTCTAATAAGTCCGACAAGCAGTTGACAGTCTGCCTCTAATAGTCACACCAAGAATCTGATCGTCTACCTTTGTAATATAGTCAATGCTCTGAAGAAGACAACATTTGTTTATGCTCTAATCAACATCTTGAATCTGTTATTTGTCTGAAAGTATTTATGACATCCTCTGAAAGTAAGCTCCTTTGATATTTGCCTTCTTCAATTGAAGATGCGTAGAATCAATTATGAAGATATATATGGATACGTCTTAAAGATCGATCTGCCTTAAATGGTGATCGAAGATCTCCAACGGTAATATTTTCAATGAAGAAATCATCCAGTCAATCCAATGACATAGAGAGAGAGAGAGAATGAAAAAGGCAATGTGTTAAGAAGAAATTTTGAAAAAGCCAAGAACACATCCAAAGAAAAGCATGAATGAAAAATCCTCTCAATAAAGAATTATTAAAATTGATGTAAATCAGTCAAAGTGTTTTCACACACTGGCACTGATATAGAATTTGTTATGTAACATCCTCTTATTGAGATTTAGAATCCTGGATACACACTTTCTGTCAATTCAAACACTAGTTAGAACAGACGTAAGTCATCCCAATAATGGTAATAACTTCCTCACTCCTAAGAGGTACTTGAAAAGGTTCAACAATACGCATAAACCTCAACGGCAGGTTGCCAGAAAATTGTAGAAGGGTTCTGACAATGACAACATGGAGAGGCTAGAGAAAAATACTCAAAGCCCGAAAAACCAGAGTAAAGAATATTTGTATGCTATTAATTGAAATCATGGATTACGAGAACGATAAATAGGCGCTGCACCATTCTTGCTGCTATGTACGTGAACCTTGACTTGAGAGATTCATCCAATGGAACCCACACTCAAAGGAGGACCACAAGCTCGGGGCTCGACGAAACAGAAAATATCAGCATTAAGAAACTTCTTGGGGTTAGCTGTGAAAGAAAGAGCCCGACATCTTTATGTTTCTTTCCTTTCATTTTACCGGGGGAATGCCGCAACAAAAGGGGCTATGGGAGTAGAACCCAATTCTGCCAAAACCCCCGACAAAAACAAGATGAAAACTGGCATACCAGTCTCATTTACCTCTCTTTCTTCATTCAATATCTGTCTAGCCTACTAACTAACCCTTATACTCGTTCCATTTATTCCACACCTACGTGCCTATGACTTTGTTTCTCAAGAAATCCGCGCAGCGGAAGATCCTGAATTTGAGACTTTCTACACCAAAAATATTCTCTTAAACGAAGGTATTCGTGCGTGGATGGCGGCTCAAGATCAGCCTCATGAAAACCTTATATTCCCTGAGGAGGTTCATCAATTGTACTGAGGCAAAATCTCTCTGTAAGGGTTGGACTAGATGTAGCAACAGTTATGCAATGGACTAGTATAAAACTATATGTGTTTTGATAAAGAACATTTTGTGTAAAGAAATTGAAGTATCTTTCAAAAATGGAAAAACACAATTCAAACCTTGCTCTTTCTTGTGTTTGCCAGCACCTTCAACATGCCATATGATATAATCTAAAGTTGACTTATTAAAACAATATTCTATATATACTATGAACTTGAACGATTTACAAGGACCAAATATACAATTTATTTGCCTAGTATTAGGAGTTTTCATTTTTAGAAAATCAAAGGCATGCAGTCCATCCCTAAGCTTCCTTACCAGCAGGGTTTTATGGGTGTCCTAACATTTCACATAGCAAAACTTAGCATTGAATAAAAGTAGACATTGTTATCTTCAGCAAATTTAGAAACAGTTGGCATTTTTTTAGAAATAGATGGAACATGTAAAAGATTGCTAAGAAGTAGAGGTTGTAAAGACTGTGAAGGAACAAAGGAAGATCATCAATATGATGAATATTTGTTGAGTCTTTAAGGACCAAGTTAGTTTGAAGAACAATAACCCTTAATTAAGTTTTGATGATAACAAAAGTATATGTGGGAACAAATTATGCTCTAATGTATTTGTCTAAGTCTGCAAATTCTATTACATGCTCTGAAAGTATTAATTTGAGTAAAAGACTTCATTCACTATGCAAGAACTCCCTCATATATTAAGACTCTGATTAATGTGTCTCATTATGAATTTGATCAACGCGCCTCAACAATCACTCTATTTGTTAGACTCTAATAAGTGCAACAAATGAAAATCTTGATGTTATGATTTTACTCAATGAAGATAGTCAATCCTCTAATAAGCACTCTCTGAAGAACTAGTTTGACTCAAGTCAATCATTTGACTAAAGCATCTACATGAACCCGTTATGAATTGTAAGATTATGAATTTTCAAAAATATAATTTATGCAATTTTAGTGTTTTTTGTGTTGAATTGCTTAGGCTATTAGCCCAATTTTTATTTTATGAATTAAGTAACAAAAATATTTTTTGTTAGAGTTAGTAATATGTTTAATAGATCTCCAAATATATATATATATATTTGGAGATCGGATTAAAATTATTTATTAGAGTATAATTTAATTAAGTTACGGAGAATTTCTTATCGACAAAATTTTTACAATGTCACATGTTGTTGATAAATTCATCTGTCAATTGAGTTGCAACGAGAGTAGATATTTTTATTAAATTAGATTAAGAAGTGAGTGATGTGATGTGTGTAAAGGTGATTAGATGATATAATGATTATTTTAGTTAAAAGCTAAATATTTAATTATATTAATTATTTCTTTTAGTAAGTTATAAAAAAAAAAAAAAGAAACATGCCTTTGAAAAACTGCAGCGACCCTCCCTGGACTTCTCCTTCTCCTTCTGTTTCTTCCCTTCTTTTCTTCTTCTTTCTCTTTTTTTTAGACAAAAAAGAAAATAAGATAGTGTTGGTAGTTAAAAAAAAAACACAAACCTCCATTTTTCTATTAGATCTAAGCTTCCATTCAAGAAGTGTTAGGAAGCAAAGTTGCTCCCCAATACAAGGTGGTGCTTGTGAGCTAATTTATTTGAGATGAGACACTTACTTCCTTCCCTTTTTTTCTTAAATTTGTAAAATTTTATATATGGGGGGATGAGTGAAATTTTTGAGTTCTTAACCAATTCTTTGATGTTTGTTGTTGTTGTTGAGAAAAGTGAATGAGTTTCCTTCTCTCCCTCTCAAACCAAAGGGAGATAATGTTTTGTTGGTTTTGTTTGATTAATTTGGTTTAATGTGAAATTAGGGAGGTGTTGGTTTTGAGGGTGTTATTTAAAACTAAAATAAAATAAAAATTTTATCCTTGTTATTGATGTTGTTAGTAATGGTTAGAATTTTTTTTTTTTTTGATGTGTTTGAGTTATGTAATGAGTTATTTTCAAATAAAAGAGTTTGAGCTGAAATTGAAACTTTACAAGAAAAGTTTAGCGGTGAGAAGAACTCTGAAATATTAATGTTGTTGTGGTGATTAAAGAAAAATAATTTTTCTTAGCTTATGTCTTTCCAAAAATAGTTGTTATGATTGATGATTAAGAATGTATACATGTGGTTATCAACTATTTGAACTTGTGTTTTAAGGAAAATTAGTGAATTGTGGACTCAAGTTTTTATATGTATACTTTCAATCTTTATAAAAGTTTGCATGATTTTAATTTAAGTTTCAAGTTTATAAAGTAAAGGTTAAAGTCTTGAGTTAGAATTTCATTTTTTAAAAAGATTCCAAGTTTCATGAATTAAAATACAAACTTTGTTAAACAAATATATATTTTGAAAGGAATGAAACTATTTCAAATAGTAGTTAGAACTTTGAAACTAGAAAAACAATTATTGATATTCTTGTATGTGGTTAAGTTGTTATGAGGTAAATACTTTGATTGAGGATTTAGTCTTTATAAATGTAGTTATTTGAAACAAAAAAAATGAGTTATGACAAATTTTAGAAAATTTGTAGTTATGTGAAAAATTGAGAAAAAATAATTTATGACATTTCGAATGATTATTAGTGAATACTTTGAAAAATTGAAGGATGTTGATTTCTACAAATATATTTTTATATGTTCAAAATGGGTATTATGAATAACAATACTATTAGTCCTTACTCGTTGTAAACTTTTTTAGTGAAATATACTCTAAAAGGGTTAGGAGTAAAAAATGGGTTGTAAGGTAGTTAAAGTCTCAGGGACTAATTTGACTAAGTCAAACACTATTTGATCGAAGGTGTTGGCACGAGCGAGATTTTCGTTGTGTTTGATTGTGGTAGCAAAATTTGTTGAAAAAGCTATAATTGAGGTAAGGGATCTTTCCAAGTTTTTAGTTTGCACATAGGGACCTTATATGTGTATTTGATGTGTGAATATGTGATGATTAATATTGATGTGGTTATGCATTCTTGAGTGATAATACGTGTTGCTACATGTTATGAATTTTTATTGATGAGAACGTGTCTTGAGTATGCTCTGTGAAAAGTTTAAAAAAGTTGTTAGTGTTTAATGAGTATTAAAAGGGAAGTCTTTTAATAGCTACATTTACATAATGATTGTTGTGAAAGAGTCAGAGTATGTTCATGCATTTCATAATTAGTGGTGATCGCGATGGGCCATAAGATGGTTCCATGCGTTGATTGGTCCATCTTATCCTTACGAGGATTTCTAGTCGTGTAGGTCTGTGATAGACTGCACTCTAGTAAATCGTGCTGATTTGTGATAGGTGACACCTCGGTAATTAGTACTGGTATGTGAGAGGCGGTACATTTATGATTTACACCCCTCGAGGAGGGTTTTGGAAATTCCGAAATCATGTGCATTGACATGTAAGCATTGCAATAGGGTGCTTGGTGTTGGAACCAAGTTGGTTCTTTCACTTAAAGTTTTGATGTTAACAAAAGTATTTGATGAAAATAACATATTTGACTTAGAAGAAGAATGAAAAATGCCACCAGAAGATGACGTCACTAGAAGATGAAGACGACGTCACCAGAAGATACAAATCAAAAGCAGGAAGAAGTCACCAGAGGATGGTCATCAGATGACGTCACCAGAAGATGAAGATGACGTCACTAGAGGAAGTCATCAGAGGATATCACCAGAGGATATCACTAGAGGATATCATCAGATGATATCATTAGAGGATATAACCAGAGGATATCATCAGAGGATATCACCAAAGGATATTACCAGAGGATGTCATCAGAGGAACCTGTCAGAGGATATCATAAGAAGATCCCATCGGAGGATATAATCAGAAATTCCTATTAGAGGATCCGTCGAAGGATAATTCCAGAGGATCTCATTAGAGGCAAAAATCAGAAGCTACATCATTAGAAGCTGAAAGTATTCTCAAAACAGAATATGAGCAAAATGCTCAAAATAGTATCGGAGCAAAAGACTCCAGAAACATAATCTAGCTGAAAGTATGCTCAAAACAGAATCTGAGCAAGATACTCCAGAATATTCTCAAAACAGAATCAATCGAAATACACTCCAAAAGTAAAGCAACAAATCAAAGTGAAGCTCTAATTTCAACTATAAATAGAGGCTTAACGCTGAAGAATAATGCATCGAAAAATAGAAGAACTCAAGCAAAAATTCCTAAGTATTCAAAGAGTTCAAAGGAGAGAAACACTTGCTTAAAAGATAAATATTTATTAAGTGTTCTTTTTTTTAGAGTGTCAGACTGATTGTCTTCATAAATTTTTTAGAAGCAAACACTCAAAGTTCAAGTTAAGCTTATTGTGAGTATCAACTTTCCAAAAGTAGTTACTCAGTTTTAATTTCGATCCCTTGTATAAAATCCTATAGTGTTGAAGTTCCTTCTAAAATCTGGGGTTGTCAGGTTGTTAGAAAAAGACTTAGCTTGTAGGTTTAAGGTTGTGAAGTTCCTCAAAAGTCTGGGATTGTTAGACAGTTTGAGAAGACTTGGCTGGTATAGTCAAGGTGTTGTTGTTCCTCAAAAGTCTGGGGTTGTCAGGCTGTTTGGGAAGACTGGCTTGAAGGGTCAGTGGTGTTGTAATTCAAAGGAGTTTGAATAAGTGAAAAGGCCTTCTGAAGTAAGGGACTGGACGTAGCCTAGTTAACGGTGAACCAGTAAAAATTCAAGGTGTTAACTTTTATTATCCGCTGCTTATTTACTCTAATTGCTCATTATTCAACTAATTAGCAAAAAGAATTGAAGTTTGTCAAACACAATTCAACCCCCTTCTTGTGTTGCACCTTCACTTGGCATGCAAGTCATGTTTGTTATGATTTACACCCCTCGGGATTAGTACTTGGGGTGAATGAAGCATGGGAAAATGCAGGGGATACTTCAGTTAGAGGTGAGACGAAGGCTACCGTAGGTGTGGTGACTCCCACCGTAGGGGCGGGGGTCTAGGGTTTTGTTGATGGATCAGTTGTACCTGGGTCGAAGCCACCACAGGTCGAGTCAGAGCTTCCACTTTCGGTGAATGATCCTCTCCCGATTGCCACTGATGTAGTGAAATGTTTTGAGATTCCAGCGCCGCCGAAGCCACCTATCTCGTGGGTGGACTTTACTTCTAAAGAGACTGATCCCTCCATGGCTAATAAGGAGGAATAAGTTACTTCGAAGAGAGATACTGCGTCAGAAGGAACTTGTGCAGAGTGTGGAGGTCACCCTTGTTACTGTAGTTGTTAGTGGATGATCATATTAGTTTTTGGTTGTATAGGGTCTTAGTGTTTTTTTGTTGTTGTACTTATTTTGTTTCGGGATGAATGTATCTATGATATACCTTGACAATTGACTTTTTTTAGTGGGTCCATGTTCTATTTTTTTTACGTGACCATGGGGGGATAACATTCTAGGAGCAGTACTTCTGTGTAGGTGTCTGCCGAAAATACCCTAGTGGTACAACTGATGTCTGATAGGTCTCATAGCCCCGATGTATTTTCCATTTGCATACTTTGGATTATTGTCCCAAAAACTATCTTAACTTGTTTGTATATATGGTGTAATTATTTATGACTCTTGTCTTTTTGTGCTACGACGTATTATTTTATGACATTTTAAAAAAGAATGCATTCGCCCTATTAAAAATCGGGGTGTTACATGAATCTTCTATTTGAAGTGTCTATAAAATAAGAATGCTCTGATAATTGCATCCTCTTATCATTCTAACGTGGCATGCATAGATATTTTTTGAAAAAGGAATGAAGTGAGAAAAAGGACAAAGGAATATTTTCAAAATTCATGTCAATTGTCCTAATACTACAATCATTTTAAATCATATCAATCATCAATGAACGAGAATCGTACAAGCAATTTCCTGTAACGCTTAGAAAACTATAAAAGAATCAACTTGCTATAGAAATAAATGCTTTGTTAAAATCACTTATAGTTACTAACCAATAATATTTTTAAAAGGAAAAGTTTTTAACCTTGAAAAACAAAATTTAAAGCCCCATGTCTTGTGTTTTTCAACTTTCAAATGGCATCAGAGCTCGATCTCTTGGTTGGGTATTTCATCGTGTTTGAGAAAATATCCTATTAGCATACCTCATTTGTTAGATGGAGAGAGATTTGAGTACTGGATTGATAGGCTGAGAAGTTTCTACATCTCACATGATCATGAACTTTGGGATATAGTTTAAGATGGTTTTGAACCTCCCGAAATGAAGTTGGGGTTGAAATACCTAGAAAAGAGTTAAATGATGTTAAAAAGAAACAATACAAAATGCATCATAAAGATAGAACATTTATGATGAATGCAATCATCTTCACAAAGTTTAACAAATGTAGCAATAAAGACACGATAAAAGGCATATTTGATGCTCTATGTCTTATCTATGAAGGAAGCAAACAAGTCCAAGAAGCAAAGGAAAATCTATTACTCAAAAAGTATGATCGTTTTTAGATGGAAAAAGATGAAGATATGGAAGAAATGTTTTCTACATTCCAAACTCTGGTTTCTGAGCTGAAAGTCCTTAAAAAAAAGCTCTACAACAATTGATGATGTTAAAAATATTTTTAGGAGACTTCCAAGCAACTAGAGACCAAAAGTAACAACCATTCAAGTAGCAAAAGGTCTTAGCTGATTGCCTCTCGAAGAGTTGATGAGTTGATGAGATCTCATGAGATTAACTAGTTGAAGATGAACCAAATAGAATGTTTAAATCCCTTTCTCTCAAGGTAAAGGGGAAGAAAACCTTTTCGAAGGCTCTACAAGCAAAGAAAGAATTAGAGGAAAGTGAAGAATAAGACGATGAAGAGTTGTATTTCATTTCTAAAAGATTCTAGCATATGTAGAACAATTTAAAAAAAGCATTTCCCATGAACGACTTCAGACAATCTAAAGATAGTGGAGACAAAAAAGATAAAACACAAAGAAACAAATCATTTGCTATGAGTGCAAAAAGGCAAAATACTTCAAATCAGAATGTCCTAAGCTTGAAAAGAGAAACTCTATTGTAATCCTAATTCTGGAAATGAATCAATTGACGAAGAGATAGAGCTATTTTGTAATCATATAAGCAAATAAGCATTTATGATCTATAGTATGAGCAAAAACAAAAACAATGGTTTTGGTTTTCAAGAACTAGAGGAAGATCTGCAATTCAATAAATATGAAGTTACATGTTCTTACTATATTAAGAAAGGTCATGCTAAGAAAACTTGTCATATATTGAAAACATGGAAGAAGAAAAAAAAGAAACCTTTCAGAACTAACAAACAAGGACCGAACCAGATGTGGGTACCTAAACAAAATAATTTATATTGCAGATATTCTTAGCTGAAAGATTGAAACACTAGTCATGGTACCTGCACAATGGCTGCTGACAACACATGGCAAGTGAAAAATGTATGTATAAGACCTATTCTAAATAAGACTCCTTATGAGTTGTGGAAAGAAAAAAAAAACCAACATATCTTACTTTCACTTATAAGGCATACAGAGTACTCTGAACGCTCTAAGGCAAAATATTGAGGAATCAATATATAACAAATTTGATGACAAGAAGTTTGATCATAAAAAGTCAAAGCAGGATGAGCATATAGAAAATTTACAATTTCTAGAAGATCTAGAAAAATTAGAGGAAACAGACAAGTCTCCCTCTGATAAACCAGTAGATGATTCTGATGACGAAGAAGCTAACAACAAAGTTTCATATTTTAATCAAAGTCAACCAGAACCAAAGAATAGTTGGAGACATCACATCCAAACACTCTAATAATAGGAAATGTAGTGATCCTAGACAATGTCTACACTCAAAAAAAGATCAATGTTTGAACTTTTGTCTGACATTGAACCCTCATCAGTAGGTGAAGCCTTATTAGATGATGGATCGACTATAGTAATGCAAGAAGATTTAAATCAATTTAAGAGAAACGGTGTTTGAGATCTGGTACCTAGACCCAAAGCAAAGCAACCTATTGGAACCAAAAGGATTTTTAGAAACAAACTAAATGAAAAAGGTGAAATGGTAAGAAATAAAGCTTGGTTGGTAGCTCAAGGCTACAATCAACGGGGTTAGAGGCTATCATAATTTTACTTTGTTTTGCCACATTTAATAATATTATTCTTTATCCATTGGATGTGAAAAGTGCATTTCTAAATGGTTATATAAATGAAGAAGTGTATGTTAAACAACCTCCTAGTTTTGAAGATAATGAATTTTCAAATCATGTTTTTAAGTTATAAAAAAAAATCTTTATCTGGCCTTAAACCAGCTCTTAGAGCTTGGTATGAAAGCTTGAGCAATTTTCTATTAAAAAACAATTTTGAAATAGGCCAGGTAAACACTAAAGGTGCAAACATAAGAAAAGGGGTTGAATTGTATTTGCCAAAGTTGGAAACTTTTTGCTGATTTGATGAAGGCTGGTTGGTTTTTATGAACTACTTGGATAAGAAGCAATCGAATTCATAGGCAGCAAATAATGAAAGCATAAATATTTGGACATATTGATTTATCCTGGTTCACCACTAACTTGGCTACATCCAGACTGCTCATTCACAAGGCTTTCATCCACTAATTCAAATACCTTTAATTTCAAAACACCTGACCCTCCAAGCCAATCTTCTCCTAACAACCTGACAACCCCAGATTAAAGAAGGAACTAAACCACTATCGGGTTGGATACAAAAGATTGGAACTTGAGTTGTTGCTTCTAAAAAGCTAATAATGACAATAAATCTCAAACTCTAAGAAAAGAACACTCAGAAAATATTTCTCCTTCGAACAAGTGTTTCTCTCTTTGAACTCTAAGATGAATTTGGAATTTGAGCTTGTAAGACCCATTGTCAGTTGTCTAGAATATGACAATTGGACCCATACACCTTAATAAAACAGAAGTAACTAATAACAAATAATAATTTAGAATCACCAACATACTGAAAACTACATTTATAAATATAGTTCACAACTTGATTAGTAGATTCATAAAATATTACATCTTAAAAATAAACTACGATTTGTCTGATTACATCTAAAATAAAATAAACATCAAATTTAATTCCCTAAGTTTGGAACTGATCTTCTGATGCTAAATTCATGTCTCAGGTTCCTCCAGCTGCTAAATAAATAAAAAAACGGGGTGAGATAAAAATATCTCAGTGAGCTCTGAAAATAAAAGGGGAAACAATCTCAAGGAGTTTCTTTCATAAATATGTATAAAACATGAGAACAATTATACATATCAAGTTAAAACTCTCACTTTTAATTTTTATAAAACTTTTAGTTATAATAATAATATTATTATTATTATTTTCTTAAATTCTGAAAAACATATGAAACATATGTATGACCTCAAATCTTTTCCTTTGGAATAAGGAAAAGTCGCCCAATATCTTGAAGTGGGTCACCAAGATAATTGAGTCCTGATTGGTAAAGGTGGTCTGGCCAAACCCCAACCAGCGTTCTGATTGTTCTCCTTTACCTGTTATTCCATGCCTAGAATAACCTGAATGTCCCACCGTGCATAAGACCATGTATGATATGATTAATGATGTAGTACTGAAATGTTTTGTATGAAATGTTTTTATTATGTTATATATGCAATATATCATTCATCCACAACAATCATAAATAACTTAGCGATACACTAAACCCATAATAATTTGATCATACGTCCTTAATTCAAACGGAAATCATAGGCAGGGAGAAAAAAAATATAGAAACAACATTGGAGTCATGAAACTAGTAACAACATCAAAGTCATAAAATTAATAACAACATATGAGTCATGAAATTAATATCAACACAAGAGTCATGAAAAATCATTTGGATGCGATCTTCAAACACCTATATGCGAAAATTCTATTTCCTCACACTTTAATTCTCCTAATCTGTAATAACCCAAAATAATTTATTTAGATAATTTCAGTGTCCTAAACCCTCACACAAAATTTAATGTAACAAAGTTCAATTTCACATACACATCACACATCAGAGACAGCAGAGACAGCAGTAACGAGCAGAAATCGTGCTCGACAAGCATCCTAACCTTAATCTATTTAAAACTAATAATGAAATGTTTTTTATGATGATGGCCAACATGCAAAACCACTAAAAAATTGATTTCACCAAAAATTTTAAAACTAATAAATTATAAAAATTCATATACGATGATTTTCATTTTCTTAGCAAATTATTTGCATGCATAGAAATTTAGACTAAACTTAAACATGTAAATCAAGATACTTATCAAAATCAAACAGATATATGTCCAAAAGTTAAAATCAAAGGAAGAAGGAAAGTTTGTACTCACATGTGTTTGGGTGACTGACTTAGAAATGTGTTTGAGATAAATAGATGAACAACATAAGCTTAAGATGAGTAGTTGAAGGATATGAGAAGATCTTCAACATGCAAGTAGATGCGCGAGGGCGTTTTCCTTGTTTTGGCAGTTTCAAATGCAAGGAAATTTTTTAGGAAATTCCCTTTTTGCCTTTCATTTACCTAAACATTACCCTAGTGCCCTTTCCTTAATTAATCAAATTTTAAACTACTTATTTTTTATTTTATTTTTTTTTTGTTTCTAAAT
The DNA here is from genome assembly GCA_037974295.1 of Cicer cuneatum. Lineage (NCBI taxonomy): Eukaryota > Viridiplantae > Streptophyta > Magnoliopsida > Fabales > Fabaceae > Cicer > Cicer cuneatum. The sequence goes on along the minus strand of JBBPBO010001984.1, from coordinate 26,338,139 downwards.
TAATAGTTTTATTAATTAACTTCTAGACTTAACAAAATATATAGGTTGTTACAAAGCTTGAGTTCTTCTACTCTCTTTTGATTTTCGATGCACTTCTTCTTCAACCTTGAGTATCTATTTATAGTTAAAATATGGGCTTCAATTTAGTCCTTGTTTAATTTTAAATTGTATCTTTTTTACATTGAGTTTGTATTTGTTCAGATTGAGTTTGTAAATTCTTCAGATTAATTTTGTTCATATTTTGCTGTAGATAAATCTTGATCAAATCTTCAACAAATCTTCTTTGAATCTTGATCAAATATTCTTCCAATTTTGATCAAATCTTTTTCAAATCTTGATCAAATTTTCTTCAAATCTTGATCAAATGTTCTTCAAATATTAACTAAATCTTCTTCAAATCTTAATTAAATCTTCTTCAAATGTTGACCATATTTTTTTTTCAACATGGTCAGAGATTTTCTTCAATTATAAATTTGAATCAAATCTTATTTTAGATTTTCTTCAATTATAAATTTGAATCAAATCATATTTTAGATTTTCTTCATAAACATGAATTTTTTTCATACTCTTTGAAGTCAAATATATTGTTCTCATAAAATATTTTTCTTAACATCAAAACTCTAAATGTAAAACCAACTTGGTTCCAACAAACACTACTTTGTTAAGAAAATCATCAAAAATGACCTTTTCATTGTTCAAGTATCTGTTGATGACATTTCTTTTTTGTACTAATGCAAAACTACGTCAACAGTTTTCTAAGCTTATGTAGACTGAGATTCAAATGAGTATGATGCAAGAGCTAAAATTATATCTTGGAATTCAAATTCAACAATGTTTTGAAGGTGTCTACATTCATCAAAGAGCTTCTGAAAAAGTTTAAGATTGATGAATGCAAACATATGCTCACTCCTATGCACCCTACTTGTGCTCTTAGTAAACATGATTGGTTCCATTCTCTATTTCACTACATCTAGAGAACAATTGATTGAGATATACTAGGTACAAAACTTTGAGTGGAAAATCCTTGATAAAAGAACAAACTTTCTATGCAACAAACTTTTGTAAAATTGAAAAGAGAAAAGTTCTTGAAGCAACTTTACTGAGTAATTTCGTTGTAATGCCTTCTTGAAAAAGGTTATCCAAAAACACTTCAAACAATTTCTTACTTGTACCTTGGCCCATAAAGGTTGTGATCCTGAAAAGCTTGACTATACTAAACTAGGACTTTGAGAAGACTAGAACATAGTCAAATGACTTGTAGATGTTCTAGTGGTTGAAAGAAATCAATTTTGATTTACTAAATTAAATCTTTTAGTGAGAAGGAATTGGGTGTAGCTATTGTGTTGCTGGTGAACCATGATAAATCGGTTTTGTGATCTCTCTTCCTTATCTCACATTCTTTGTTTTGGAGTTATTTTTGTTAAAATCACTTTTAGTTTTTAACCAACAATCTTTTTAAAAGGAAAAGTTTTTAAACTTGAAAAAAACAATTCAAACTCCAATTTCTTGTGTTTTACAACCTTTTGAGTCGCCATTAAGAGTCTTCAATGTCAGCAATTATGTAAAAATCTTTGCGTGCAAGAATGAAGCGATGACAGAATCATATTCATCAGGAAACCATCAAGACTGACTTTAATGTGCTCAATCTCATCAATTAAGGATCCCACTGTTGCTAGGGTATCAACCATTTTATGAATTTGTTGAAGGTATTCGATGATTCTGCCTTGTTTCTTAGAGTTGTGTAGCTAATTCTTAAGTTGACTTATTTTATCCTGTGTTTGGGATACAAAGAAAGTGAGCAGATTTTGCAAGATTTGAAACATGTTGGTTCTGTTGAGCCAAGTGAGAGCAATTTGGTCATGTTGTTCCCATGTTTCAAACTCATTACTAATCTTGTTTTGATTCTTGTCTTTATTATTGAGAAACTTATAGGGTTTTCATCCTTCAGTCGTTGAATCTATGTACTTCTACAATTTTACTCCTTTGAGAGCTCATATAGATTGTAGTTTCCAAGCGAGGCTGCCATAGATTGAAGATAAATGGATCAAAGGTTTTAATACCATATTGGATAATTGTATAAGTTGGATAATATTCATTATTGTGTTTTCAATTGTATAAGATGAGTAGTTAGTTCTAACTAACTTCTTTGCTAATAACTAACTTAACCACATTGAATGGATATACCCTTTACGGTCAAACAAAGCAAAACATAACACTCAAATATATTGTTATATAAAAGATATTGCATAGCTTTTATTGAATATGATTTTGAGAGAAATTGAATAAGTAAATAGAGAAAGAAAGTTGGGAATATTTCAGTTTCAGTAATGATTCAATGAATCACTTACAAGCCTTACATTGGCTACCTCATTAACATTGATGACATTCTATTATAGAGGAATGAAATAATTAATCTCCCCCTAACTTCCTAACTATCTCTTAAGTCTATAAAGTGTAAAGCCACCATTAATAATTCTCCACCTTGGCTTGAATTTATGCTACATAATTTATAAAATCATCAAACAATGTTTGAACTTAGGCCTTGATAGTGCCTTTTTGAAAGCATCAGTTGGATTGTCATATGTGCCAACCCTATCTAGAATCAACTCCCTTTTTGCAGTTTCCCTCACAAAATGGAGCTTGATATCGATGTGTTTCATTCTTTCATGGTAGACTTGATCACGGTAGAGCTTGACATCAGTTGGATTGTCATATGTGTCAACCCTCTCTAAAATCAACTCTCCATTTACAACAACTTCCCTCACAAAATGGAGCTTGACATCGATGTATTTCTTTATTTCATGGTAGACTTGATTCTTAGCCAATTGTATTGAACTTTGGTTGTCACAAAACACCTTAGGAACAAATGTATTTGCCTTCAACTTGCAGCCATCCCTTTCATCCAGATCACTTCCTTTATTGCTTTAGTAACAACAATAAAATTGGTTTCAGTTGTAGATAACAAAGATTACATGTTGAAGATCGCACTTCCAACTAACCATGTTATCATAAAACTTGAAAACATATAGTATCAAAGATCTTCTAGCATCCAAACAACCAACATAATCAAAATAAACAAAACCAGTAATGGTTGCATCAATGCCATCATGCATTGAATACAATCACCCAACTTTAGAGGTTTCTTTCAATTATCGAAAAATCCACTTCAGACATTCTGCATGTACCTACTTACCAAACTTATGGCATATGTCAAATCTGGCCTAGTGCAAACCATTGCATACATGGCACATCCTACATCATTTTCAAATTGAACCTTCTCCATATGAGTTATTTCCTCGTCTATCTTGGTGACTTCTACTGAGACATTTTGAAATTGAACAGTGAAAAATGTAAGAATGGGGTGTTTGAATTGTGTTTTGTTTTAAAATCTTTTTTTCAAAACAGATGCTAAAAAATTTAAGATAAAGCAACAAAAAGTAAAGAGATAAAGAAGAGAAACACATAGCCAATTTATTTTGGTTCACGACAACTAGGTGGCTATGTCTAGTCCCTTCACTATGAAGGACTTAATCAACTAATCAACAATATTTTCACACGTACACTAAACACCTACAAGTCTAACTCACTATATTCAACTCTTCTCAACTTTATAGCTTAGTGTATTCAAGCTGTTGAGGATAGCATCTATGATCGGGCTAGGTTACAAGAAAATGTTTAAGGTTTTTTATGAATAACTCTCACAAGAAAATGTTACAAAGTATTCTTTTAGAATATAAGTAATTTTTCACCACTACAATGATAGTACAGGGTTTCTGAGGTTGCTGTGTATTTTTGTAGTTGGTTTTTCTTGTGTATATTTTGCAGTGAAGTTCACAATTACTTATATAAAGAAACCCCAAAGCAACTAGGATTTCTAACCATTTACATGATTGCATGAAATTCGTACGTAAAAATGAATCTTATCAATCTTTAGAGATCTTGAATTAGTAGTTAAAACTTGTCCATATATGTCTTCATAATTGAGTCAATGTATCTTGATTTAAAACAACCGGAATATCACTAGATGGCATATTTAGAAGATATAATTTCACTTCTTCAATCAAAGTATAAGTCTAACTTTAATGAGCAGAGGATGTTGAGATGCTGACTTCTTTAAGTTCTAGGCTCAAAGGATTGACTTTAGATCATTGACTTTTAATAGAGTGTTGACTTTATCATAATGTTGACCTGATGATAAATTGGGTTGCCAAAATAGTCAGATGTAGAATATTCAGAGTGAGATTGCATTAGTTAGATTCACCAGAGCCATGTTGATTAAGTCTAACAAGATTTTGATTTTCTAGAGTCACAATACATTTGCCTTGATTTGTTAATTCTCTTTCTTTGTTCATCAGACGATACAACGCGGAGCCTTTAAACTATTATAAAAGAGAGTATGCACATTTACACATACTCATTCAAACATAAATTGTTCTCATAAAATAATTTTGTTAACATCAAAATAATTAAAGGCCGTTGTTCTTCAAACCAACTTGGTACTAACAATCTTCCAATTTTTGGTGATGACAAATATCTTTTTTCTATGAAAATTTTTTCATCTAAAATAAAAAAAAATGCAAGGTAATATAATAATAGGAATAGGTTAAAAAAGAAAGTGACATATGATATCCTAACATGTGAGTCTAGTTTCTAAAAGAAATTTTAAAGACATGAAAATATGAAATTGTCCTCAAAATATACTCCCTATTTTGTCATCAGATAAAAAGAGTGGAAATAACTAGAAGTAATAAGTCATAGTGTAAAAACGTAAAAGGAACATTTTAATTTTAATTTACGGCGGATAAAAATATAAAGCCAAAAGACAAAGAAAAATTGGGTTGGTCGTGTTAGAACCATGATGATTTGAAGAACTATGAACCTTATTTGTTTTGATGATAATCAAATTATTTTGTGGGAACTATTTAAAGCACTAGCGCTCAGTTTAAGTGTGAAGTTCGCATATTACATTTATTCTGAATGATATTATGTTGAATCCTATGATGTTTGGGCTGAGTTAAAAGAGCACCAAGATTTTGCTATAAAATTTGAGTCTGCTGAACGCGTTCTTATACGTGCCTCTAGTGATTTTGCTAATGCAAGCAATGCTTTGTTGGTTTGGATTTGATGACTACAACAAGCATCTAATTCTTCTACCTCTGATAAGTGTAACAAGCAAGTTATTGTTTTCCTCTGACAATTCGTGTCAAGCATCCGATCATTCGACTCTGATGACTCTAAAAAGTCAACGCTCTAATAAAAAGTCAACTCCATGAAAAAGAAAAATGTGTGCATCCGCTACTTAACACCCATAATATTTTATTTTGTATGAAGATCGTTGTGACATAACCTGATCATGATATCCTCTACTCTTTCTTTCTTCGTATCAAGATCCACATAATTAGTTACAATGATTATTTTTGGACAAGCTTTAATGGTGAATAAACTCTAAAGATTTGATATGAAATATCATTATACATGTTGATTTCTTGCAATCAGGACAATGGCCATGAACCGTAAAGCTCTCTATAAAAGAACGTGAAACCCTAATTAAATAAAAATAACAACAACGTATTAACACTAAGCAATACATTCGTCTTTGCGCTCTTTCTCTTAATCTTGTTTTGTCAAAGTGTTGAGAAATATTTTTTGAGAGTACAACATAGTAAACCTACTCTTGTGAGAGTTATTCATAAAACCCTTAATCCTATTTTATTTTGTAACCTAGTCCAGTATTGGTTGCATCCCTCAATAGCTTCATTGCATTAAGCTATAAGGTTGAGAAGACTTGAACACACTCAGATCGACTAGTAGGTGTTTAGTGGAAGTGTGATTTAGTTGGTGAATTAGTAGATTAAATCCTTTAGTTTGAAGGGACTGGATGTAGTTACTGTGTTGGGGATGAACCAAAAGAAATTGGTTGTTTGGTTATGTATTTTTGTTTTATCTGCTATGTTTTCATCACTTTGTGTTAATTTTGTTAAAACAGTTTTAAAAATAAAACACAATTCAAATCATTCATTTCTTGTGTTTTTGGTTCTACAATTGACATCAGAACTTGGTCTCAAAGTTATGCACTTAACCATGTTTGAGTAAAGATTTGTGTTTGTGTGAATAACTGTGGTGGTGAAGTTACAAGTGGAATAGTTAACATGGTTCCTCTGTTTGATGGAGAAACATTCGAGTACTAGAAGGATTGGCTTAGAAGTTTCTACATCTCACGTGATCATGTACTTTGGGACATATTCAAAGATGGCTTTGAGGCTCCAAAACATGCTGCTAGTGTTGAAATATCCAGAAAGGATCTCAACACTGATCAAAAGAAACATTACAAGATGCAACATAAAGCAAGAAGTTTCATAATGAATGATATCACCTTCAAGAAGCTAAAGATTTAAATAGACTTCCTTTGGAAGAACTGACGAGTTCACTTAGATCCCATGAGATTGAACTGGCTGAATATGAGCCCAAGAAGAAGTCAAAGTCCTTGGCTCTCAAATCCCAAGGAAATAAGGCATACTCCAAGGCCATACAAGCTACTAAGTACTCAAAAGAAAACGAATCAAACGATCAATGTGAAGACTTAGATGATGAGTTATTGTCTTTTATCTCAAAAAAATCCAATGCATGTGGAACAACACGAAGAAATCTTTTCCCAAAAGAGAGTTCAGACGAACCCAAAACAACAGGGAAAAAAGTGAAAAATCAAACAAGAAAAGAATCTGCTATGAATTCAAAGAACCATGACAATTCAAATCAGAATGTCCTAAATTTCGAAATGGAAGTTTTCAAAGAAAATACTTCAAGAAAATAAGGAAGGTCTTATGGTTGTTAGAACCAAGTTGGTTTGAAGAACTAAGACCCTTACTTGTTTTGATGATAACAAGATTATTTTGTGGGAACAATTTAAAGCACCAACCTACTGATTAAATGTGCAGTTCCCAAATCAAGTTTATTTTGAATAACCTTACGCTAAATCTTATGATTTCTCTGCAAGAAGTCAACCACAAGCTAGACCTTTTTATCTCTCAAATGGAGGAAATAGATAAACTCTTAAGATGTATCCTCATATGTCTCTTAAGTTGTTGTCTGTTTGTAATCATGCTTTTTAATGAAATTACCTCTTGCTTTACTTTTGCTCTTTATGTTCCATTTGAGCTTTTACTAATCATTTGTATGTGGCATGACAATTTAGTTTATCTCTCTTGTGATTCTTATGTCTATTTGGCTTACTAGAATCTCTATAAACTTACCTTTTTCGATAACGACAAAAGGAGAGAAAAGAAGAAGATATAGTAATACAATTAATTGTATACCATTCATTTATATCCTTTCATGATATCTTTGTGCACTCTTTACCCTTATGTGTCTCAAAAATAAAATGACTTAATAACGTTTGAAACGCTTAAAGAATCGTAGCTATCAAATTCAAGGGGAGCCCCAAATTATTGTTGCGAAAGTTTCTTTTACAAGATCAAACAATCATTAAATCGAACAATTTTTTGGAATACCACATTCAGGGTAGCTCTCTTTAAAACATTACTTTGTGAAGGAAAATTGTTCATTAATTGTATAGTTATTTGTCATCATAAAAAATGGGGAGATTTTTAGTGCAAAAGTGGTTTTAGCTACAATCCTCTAACTAATGTTTTGATGATAACAAAAACACACAAAAAAGGAACAATTATCCTCTAACTGTATATGATAAGTGAGAAAAATTAAGTTGAAAGATAAAGAGTCATATCAACGACTATCCATTCTAAAGTAGCATGTATTACAAGTATATTAGAGATCTACTAATGGAGCAAGTTATAATATAACAAACGAAATACTACAAAAACAAGCGCAACAAAGCATGTGTTCCAATATAAGATATATCCTCTGATGATTTGAAGAAGACAAAAGAAACCAAAACCTCACTTCTACTCTAAAGTCCAAAACTGGTGACACGCACCTTTGTTATTGCAAGTCTCAATTGCCTTTGGAAATGCAAGCAATGTTGTAGTAAAGTCACCTCTAATGAATTCAACATATGTACTGCATCGTTTGCCTCTAATGAAGTCAACATGTGTTCTATATCGTCTGCCACTGATGAAATCGACATGTGTTCTGTATCATCTGCCTTGGACAAATTCAACATGTGTTTTTTATTGTCTACCTCTCACAAATTCAACATGTGTTATGTCTCCTGTGCCTCTCATAAATTCAACATGTGTTCTATATCACCTACCTCTGACAAATTCAACTTATGTTATGTATCATCTACCTCAGATAAGCTTGACAAGTAAGTAATTGCCTCTACCTCTGATAATCACATCGAGTGTATGATCATCTGACTCAGAATGATTATGTATCCTCTAGAAAAATCAACGCTCTGAAATAGTTAACACTCCAAAGAAGATAAAGCAATTGCACAACCTCTAATAAACCTCTTGAATATGCTACTTGTTTAAAGATCTTAAGGCATGCTTTGATCATAGTATCCTCTGATTCCCGATCCTCAATACCAAGATACGCAGAATCATTCACAGAGATATACATGGATACTTATTAAAGACTTATCTGCCTTAAATGGTGATTAAAGATTTCCAACGGCAACATTCACAATGGACACTTCATCGCTGTATTTTAGAAGAACTCACTCAGTCCTTTATAGAAAACATGAGAGAGTGTGTCTGAAAAAGCCAAGAACAGATCAAACTAAAAGAATTAGTGAATTATCCTCTCATAGAGTTATTAGAGTTGATGTAAATCAGTCAAAGTGTTATCACACACTTGTACTAATATTTGACTTAATCTGTAATATTCTCTTAATGAGAGTTAGAATCCTAAAAAAAAAAACTTTGTTCCAAATCAAACACAAACTAGAACTCATGTAAATCAGCTCGAAAGTGGCCATAATCCTCTCATCCTTAAGAGGTACCTGAAAAGGTACGACGACCCTCATGAACCTCAATGGCAGGATGCCAGAAAGTTGAAGAAGGTTTTGGGGATGACAGTCTAAAGAGGCAGAGTAAAGAATACTTGTATTCCATTTATGGAATATAGTAGATTAAGCCATCGACTGTACTGAGGCAAAATATTTTTATAAGGGGAGGACTAGATGTAGCAAAGTTTGTTGTGAACTAGTAAAAAAATTTATATGTCTCCTTTATCCTCTTCTATTTCTCGCATCTTAGCTCTTTATGATTCAAACTTACTCTATCTAAACCTAGTTTTAAAAGTAAGTTGAATGTTTTGAAAAAAGAACAATTTTTGTAGGGAAATCAAAGTAGCTTTAAGAAATGAAAAACACAATTCAAATCCTCGTTTTCTTGTGTTTTCTAGCACCTGAATTGGTATTAGAGCACAATCTCTTGATTGAGCACTTTACCATGTAACAGCAAAGATCCTTATATGCTAGAATTACTAGGAAAATGGTTTGAATTACTGTATGCTTTTAAATACTTTCTTAAAATTGTTTATCTCTTTCAAAACATGGTTTGACAAAGTCTGATTGCAAGAACTATAATTGCTATCTGAAAAAATAGATAAAGTGCTCTTGTAGAACATTTATTTTCTTAAATATCAATTTCATCTCTTTCCAAAAAAATTTTTTGATACTTTATCTATTTTAGGAAAAGGTTTCTCATATTAAAGTTGCCCTTATGCAAATTACTATTCAATGACATGTTGAGTAGTAAAACAAAATATTTGTATTGAGACAATTGAATACTCCAAGGGAATTATAGACATGAATAAGGATTTTTACTTTATCCCTTGAAACAAGTAATCATCTCAAAGTCATATTTATACAAGAGATACTTTCTTAGATTAATTATCTAAGAAAATACATGTTTGTGTGATCAACTCTCTTTTGGACAACAAATTAATCCTCCTTGTGTATTTCCTCTATTAATATTTTTCTTTGTATGTTTTTAAAATTAATTTCTTCCATCCTTTCTTTTGGTTGTACCTTTTAAAACTCTTCAATGACAAACCAGACAAAACTTGCATGCCTCCATAAGGCATAATGAGTTAATGAGTGAGAAGAGTCTACTTACTAATATTGATATTCATCCTCTGCTAGGAAGTAGTATTAGTGGATACAATAGAATTATTAGCGCAAAATAATGGAAACATTATATTGCACTTAAAATTTGAATCTAACTAGTCAAGGAGAAGCCTTCTAAAACTTCTATGATCTGAATGTATGTTCAACGGTGCAGGTTCCCCTATAGAAGAAATGACGAGTAATGCAACCTCTCAATCAACAATTTTTGGAATATAAATCATCTCATCATATGGTCAAACTCATGGTCATGTCAAAACCTAGAATGAGCCACCTTGGCAATCCTCTAGCTACAAGGTGTGAAGCCTTTCCTATTTATGTTCAAGGACAAGGTTTTCGCTTATGGTGTATTGCGTGATTGACTCATCCTCTAAGACTCATATATGCTAAATCAAAGTACTACAACAAATGAATGCATATGTTGATTCAGAAGGAAGATCATAACCAACATAACTTTTCCTCTAGTTAGAAGATCATCTGATAGAAAAGTCGAACCAACTCTGGTAAAACAAGTGAAAGAACAATTGTTAAATTACCCTCGTCTGTCATCGTCAAGTACCTTGTACTTTATTTCATTATTTTATATGCACTTGTTTGCCCTACCTTATATGTTTTCGTTTTGTGTGCATGGCTTCCCTATCTGCCTTATTGTGCCTTTGTGTTGTCTCTTTAATTTGGGTCTGTGTTGTCTCTTCGGTCTGGGTCTATGTTGTCTTGTCCTTATCGCCTATTTTATTTAATTGTGTTCCATGTTCACTCTCATTAAACTCTATGTTTTTAATTCCTCCTATATGCTTATTTAAACCTATCTCCCTTTCAGTGTTTTTCAAAATCATCCCATTTGATAGAAGCTTTTCTCTCCCAAACTTTTCTAACCTAAAACCCTCTTGGAAAAACCAGATCTATATCTTTTTCTTTATTAAGTGTTCATCTTCTTAAATCATCCTATTCTAACATTGTACTCTCAAAAAGACTTCAGAATTTTCTTAAAGCATGAATTGCTCAACTTGAATATCGAAATGTTTAGAAATCCTTAATTCGTTACTTCTATGAACTACAGTCAACAAGATAACTTATATAAGACGAGTCACAAAATTCACTCAAAGGTTCACCTTGTGGAACCCTTGGGTATCATTGTCTCTTTCTTTCACCAAGTACCTTGAATACAAGGAGGAAGTAAGAAAAACAACATTGAGGGCATGTGCCCCATTTTTTTGAATCCTCTCAATTGGATGGAAATCTGAAAGTAATACGGAAGAAAGGTTAGAGCACCTACAATTTTATCAAAGATTTATCTTTGGAAAATTATATCTCCAACTCTATATTTAGAGAAAGTCCCACCAAACAACTCAAAATGATTAGAAAAAAGGGAAGATCGCATTATCTCATTTTCTTTGGTTACATGTGACAAGTCAGAAGGTAGGTTCCTGAATATGAAAACTTCGTCATTACTAAATAAGATGAAAGTTCAAAGAAGGAAGACTCCTATGGAAGATGATAAATAAAAGAACTTAGTTTATTTATGTATTAGGAATTCGTGATATAAACATGATATGTAATATAAATTAATGGATCTAATTTATGAATGTCCAAACACGAGAAAAGGGTTGAATTGATTCATTTTTATTATTTGATTAAAACCAGTTCGAATTTGATGACTTAGAGCAGAACCAATAACAGAAATCAGGAATGCAGGAGTAAAGTGACACAAGCAATTTATCCTGGTTCACCGCCAACTTGGTAACTACGTCTAGTCCCTTCACTTAGAAGGATTTAATCCACCAATTCAACTCCTTGAATTATACAACACCTAACCTTACAAATCAATCTTCTCAAAACAGTCTGACAACCCTAGACTTTTTAAAGAACACAAACGCCATGACTAAACAAGCCAAGTCTTCCCCACAATCTGACAACCACGTATTTTTTAAGGCACACAACACTTTGACGCTACAAGCCAACTCTTCTCCACACAATCTGACAACCCCAGATTATTGAAGGAACCCAACACCTTGAGCCAACAAGCCAAGTCTTCTCCATATAATCTAACAACCCCGGATTGTTTAAGGCCAACTACCCATTTGACCCTATAGATCAAGTCTTGTCAAAATAGCTTGAGATCCACATAATTCTTGAGGCATACCAAAGCCACTATTGAGTTGGGTTACAAATAGTTTAAAACTGATTTGGTTTTGCTTCTACTAAGCAAATTAATTACAATGATTTTCTCACACTAAAAATGAAGCACTAAGCACTGAATGGTATAAAGTTGAATGAGTGCCTTTGCTGAAACTGAAACCTGGAATTTATAGTACATCGAGAAATTTAAGTTTGTAAGGTTTTCTATATATTATTGTGCTTACTTTCTTCTTTATCCTTGATCCACTATTTATAACTGAAATAAGGGTTTGAATTTAGTTCCTTGTGAATTCTGAATCGTATCTCCATTCAATGATTTTCTTCAAAAATAATTCTGAAATATGTGTTTTGATAGTATGACCTTTAGAAAATTTGTTATTTCTGAATCTGATCTTGAGCAATTCTTCTAGAAGGATAATGTGTGTATTTGTTCAGATTACATTTACAAATTGATTTATTTGATTCTTTCTTCATACGCTTGATTTGATCTAGGCGGGAACAAAATATGGGCTTGTTTTTTTACCTTTAGAGGTAAAGATACAGCTTAGTCCAATTCACTATTTTGCTCAATCTATCAGAGCCATTGATCTTCCTTTAGAGTTGTTGAATTTTCTCCATAAGAATCAATGACTTTTATTGATGGAGTCACATGTCGTGTTGCTTGAATAACCAGAGTCACAGACAGATGTAAAATTGTGTGACTTAGAATTAGTGGCATGTGCAACTTCACCTTTAAGAAGATTTATCACAAGAAGATATGAATTCTTTATAAGAAGGTTTGATCAAGATTTATCTATAAGAAGATATGGTCAAGAATTTTTTGTTGAAGAAAAAATCTTTTTGGATGAAATTAATATCAATATGCTATTTGATAAAAATTCTTTTTGGATGCGATTTTAAAACACCTATATGCAAAAATTCTATGATTAAACTATGCTATAAATCAAAAGCAAGATCATTTGAAAGAAGCAAAATTATAAAAATCGAACAGAGAACGTTCTTGACAGAAATCTGGAAAACGGAGAATGTTCTCCAGGTTCAAATATGGTCATGACAGCATAAAGATCAATCAATCTCCATCAATTAAAAGAAGATATTGCCTCTGGAATTTACATCAATATTATCACTACATCACAAGGAACAAATGGGATCCATTCTAATCAAAGAAGTCATTCAAATCACAAAGGAAAAAAGCTATGAATCAAGTTGTTCCAACAAGACAGATCAGTCTCAAGAAATGTCTAGAATGATCATATCAATCTCCAGAATGTCCAGAATGATCTGCTGTCTAAAATGATATTCTATCTAGAATGATTATCATTCTCCTGCATGTTAACATCAATATCCAGCATGTTAACATTAATCTCCAGCATGTTTAACATCATTCTCTAGCAACGTATCATCAATCTCCAGATTGATAAACAATCTCCAGCAACAAACATCTTTCAGCATGATTAACAACTATCTCCAGAATGATCAAACATCATCCTCCAGTATGATAACATCAGTCTAGAATGATACAATCATTCTCCAACATACTGAACATCATTCTCCAGCGTTGTTACATCCTTCTCCAGCTTGACTGTCAAGAACATTGAACAATCTTGAAGTATATAAACATCATAGGATACCATCAGAGGATATCATCAGAGGATACCATCAGAGGATATCAATAGAGGATGACGTCACGAAAGGATGTCACCAGAGGATGACGTCACCAGAAGATACCTCCATATGACGTCACCAGAGGATACTTCAAGAAGATTTCACCAGAGGATACATCTAGAGGATACTTCAAGAAGATTTCACCAGAAGATGTCACCAGAGGATACCAGAAGATATCACCAGAGGATACCAGAAGATACCTCTAGAGGATACCAGAAGATATCACCAGAGGATATCACCAGAGGATCCCTCTACAAAAATTAGAGTATGAAAGAAGAATATGACCAAGAACAAAGGATTTCGGCCCAATCTAAACAGAACTTAATAGTAGTCAAAAGCTGGATTATTTTTAATTAGAAAAATTGGCTCTGGTCAAGCCTGACAAGAGCACTTCCAACGACTCTATTGACTTTCATTTACTTCTCTCAAGTCTATAAAAGGAAGCCAATGCTCAAGGAAAAATCAGAGCTTCAAGTACAAAGCAATACATCACTTACATACATCTACATACTTGAAAGCTTCTCTATCACAAACAAAAGATTCAGTTCTATTTTTCTTCTTCATATCAGAATCATTCTAACGAATTCTTTTGTCAAGAATCTAATCTCAACCACGAGTTGAGCATACTCAGATTCACTCACATTCATACTTGAAAAGTCTCACAAGAAATCAGTAACATTCATTCACGAATTCATTGTTATTAGCTTATTGAAATCTCTTGTAAATAATCTAAACCTCAAACAAGAGTTGAGATTTAATCAGATTCTGTAAAAACACTCTACATCATTATTGTGTAAACTCAAGACTATAAGAGGTGTTTATAGCTTGAGTAGTTTGTTTAGAAAATCCTTTTAAGGTTAAAAGGTGAAGTGTAAAATCCTATCAAGGTTGATAGGTGACCTGATTAAATTCCTTTCTGGGTGGAAAGGATTGAAGTTTGTAACAGATCAAGGTTGATCTGAGCTAGGTGCTGTAAAACCGAGAAGGTTCTTTGTTTTGAACACTTAGTGGAAAATCTCACTGTTGTGAGGAATGGACGCAGCCCGGGTTGGGTGAACCAGGATATATTTGTGTGTTATATCTCTTCCCTTATCTCTATTTACTTTCAGTATTTTAATTATCAAGTTAAATAGATAAACTGAACTGTTGATTTTAACTAACCAAGAACGTTCTCTGTTTTCTGGTGAAAACCAAGAACGTTCTGCATTTTCTGTTTTCACAACCAAGATCAATCTTGAGTTATTTTCTTAAGTTTTTAACAAGAATTTTAAAAGGGCGAATTTACAATTCAAACCCCCTTTTCTTGTAAATCGACATTGCTACTTCAATTTTTACAAGAAGAAACACTCACAAGAAGATACATTTATTATTTGTAAAGATATTATTTAGATTTTGACAAAAGACAAAACACTGAATTGGACTTAGTCATAAACCTACTTGCGAAAGTTCAAGAACAAGTCCAACACTATGTTCTTGCCCAGATCAAAGCAACAATAGGAACGAAGTTCCATCAGAAGAATTTAAGAAAGCAATCTTAACAAAATACGAACAATATCAATCTTAAGAATTTACAAACTCAATGTTCACAAAATATTAATAGTATCAATCTAAAGAATTTACAAACTCAATCATAACAAAATAAGAATAGTATCAATCTAGAAGAACTGCTCATATTGGATTCCAAAATAAAGAATTGGCTAAAGAACATATTATCAAAAAACACCTTCTCTGGAATTATTTTTGAATAAGATCATTGTTGACCAAGCTAGGAATGAAGATACAATTTAGAATTAAACAAGGTCTAAATTGAAGCACTAACTTTATTTATAAATAGATACTCAAGGATGAAGAAGAAGAAGATCATCGAAAAATCATAAAAGAGTAAAAGAACTCAAACTCAAAATTCCAAATTCATCTTAGAGTGCAAAGAGAGAAACACTTGTTCGAATGAGAAATATTTTCTAAGTGTTTTTCTTATAGTGTAATAATCATTTTTATAATCAGCTTGTTAGAAGCAACTACTCATATTCCAAAACCTTTGTATTCAAACCCAATAATGGTGTTAGTGTGGCTTCAAAAACCGGGGGTTGTTAAATTGTGTGAAGAAGAATTGGCTAGTAGAGTCAAGGTGTGTGTGTTCCTCAAAAGTTTGGGGTTGTCAATCTATTTGAGAATATTGGTTTAGAGGGTCACGTACTTTGTCATTCAAGTTGTTGAATTAGTGGATTAAATCTTTCTAAGTGAAGGGATTGGATGTAGCCATGTTAGTGGTGAACCAAGATAAATTACTTGTGTCACTTTATTTCTACGCTCATTAGTTTTGTTATTGCTTCTACTCCAAGTAAATCATTATGTATGAACAAGTTTAATAAAATAATGAAAAAGTTATCAACTTATTCAAACACAAATCAACCCCATTCTTATGTTTGCACCTTCAAGAGTGCCATTAGTAGATCCAAAAATAATGTCATCAACATAAATTTGAATGATAAATATGCAATCTCCTATTGATTTTCTAAACAAGGTGTGTCTGCTTGTCCTCTTTCAAAATTGTTTTTATGCAAGAAGTTATTTAGTTTATCATACCATGCCCTAGGTGCTTGTTTTAAACCATACACTGATTTCCTAAATTTAAATACATGGTTTTGAAATTCAGAACTTTCAAACCTGGGGGTTTCTTAACATAGAATTCTTCACTTATATACCCATTTATAAATGAACTTTTAACATCCATTTGAAAAAATGTAATGTTATCATAAGCAGCAAAAGATAATAGGATACGAATAGCTTCTAACATGGCCACAATGTCTTCTTGCTGACTATAGCCTTGTGCAAAAAGTTTTTCCTTGTTTCTGACCAGTTTACCTTTTTCATTTAGCTTGTTTATGAAACCCCATTTGGTTCCAATAATGTTTATCTTTGTTCTAGGTACTAGATCCCAAATATTATTCCTTTTAAATTCATTTAAACCTTCTTGCATTGCAAGGATCCATCCATTATCTACCAGTGCTTGATCAACAGAGGTGGCTTCAATTGATGAGAGCATACCAAACAAAGTTGTGTTTTTTAGTGATAATTTAGTCTTCAATGGATCATTTGCATTTCCAATGGTTGGAGTTTCAGGATGGCAAGACTTGTACATCCATCCAGATCTCCCTTCTGACCTATCTTTTTTGTCTTGGTCAAATTCATCATCTAATGTTTTTTCATATTCTTCTGATTTACTTATATCCTCTTATTTTTCAGGTTCTTCTGGTCTGTCTGCATCTACTTCCTCTGGTTCCAGTAAACATGCATTATTATCAACTTGCTTTGACTTTTTAAGGTTAAGCTATTTGTCATCAAATTTACCACGTAGTGTAATCATCTACTATCACAAAGTCAAACTTCTCTCCATTTAGTGAGGATGTTTTCACTAGCCCAAAGAGATCTATATGTAAGAGCTCAATGGCCTTTGAGGTAGAGACTATGTTCTAAAGGGCAAAGGAGTTCTTTGTTTGTTTTCCCTTTTGACAAGCTTCAAACATAATTATAGATTTGTAGCTAAGCTTAGGTGGACCTCTAACTAGTTGAAGTATATTCAATTATGAGATTAATCTATAGTTTGCACGACCTAAACTTTTTTTGCCAAATTAATTTCTCTTCATTTATTCACATTAGACACTTAACAACTTGTTTCTCTAAACTAAACAAATTTATCTTATATATGTTATTTTGCCTATGACATGTAAAGAGTACATATCCATCATTTTGACTAATTGTGTTGCATGTTTTTTGATTAAATATAATATCATAATTATTATCACTTAACTGACTAAACTTAATAAATTATGTTTAAGACCTTTAACAAACCAAACATCTTTAATAAAAGGAGAGGTGCCATTACCAAATGTGTCTTGCCCCATGAAATGACTTTTATGTTTTCCTCCATAGGTTATCGTGCCTCCTTTGATCAATGATAGGTCTTAGAACATAGACTTTTATCCCGTCATATGTTGGGAACATCCATTGTCTAGGTACCATGATTGGTGTTTTAACTAGGCTGCTGAAAACATCTGCAACAAGATAATTTTGTTCTTAGCTACCCAAATTTGGTTCGGTTCTGGTTTGTTAGTCTTGAAAGAATTCTTGTCATTCCTTGTATTTAACATGGGAAAGGATAACTTAGAGTGACCTTTCCTAGAGCAAACAGTACACAAAATATCAGAGGGAATAAGTTTAGGTTCAGTTACTATTTCTTCAAATCCTAGATCTCTTTTACCATTTCTACTAACTCCATAAATCATAGAAATAAATGTGACATTCTCTAAAGGTTTTGAAACTAAAGTATCTTTCACGGTTTTATTTTCACATTTAACCTCAACACTTTCAGTTTTTAAGGCAATGATTTCTTTAGTTAAGTTTGCATTTACTTTCCTAATTGCTTTTAGTTTAAGAGACAACTTGTGGTTTTTATTTAAGAAATCATTTACGACATTGATTAAATCAGCTCAAGTTAAGTCAGAAGGGATCTCGAAGGTGAGTGACATTCTTATTGAACAACTAGAAGCAAGAATTGCTCTACAAGAAGTCAACCATGAGCTGGCCCTTTTCATTTCTCAAATGGAGGAGCACCTGAACTTTTAAAGCATGTCCTTAGAAGTCTCTTTTAGAACTTATATCTAGGATTAACTTTTCTTTTAGTTACCTCTTTTTTAGTGTCTTCTTTGTAATCGTGATCTTCGTTTTAATGAAAAATTACTTTTTCTTTACTTTTACTCTTTTCTGTTTCCTTTCAGCTTTTATTTAATTTCACTTATGCTAATCATCTATATGTGACGTGTAATTTAGTTTATCCCTCTTCTGATGCTTATGTCTGTTTGGCTTACTATAAACTTTGAAACATACCTATTTCGATAATGACAGAGGGGTACAAAAGTAGAAAATATATTATACAATTAATTGTGTATCGTGCATCTGCATCCTTTCACGATATATTTGTGTACACTTTACCCTCATATGCGTAAAAAACAAAATGAGTTAATAACGATTGAAATGCTTAAAGAATCGTAGTTATCAAAATTCAAGATGAACCCCAAAATATTAATGTAAAAGTTTCTTTTAGAAGATCAAACAATCATTAAGTCAAACAATTTTTTTTAGAGTACCACATTCAAGGGGAGCTCTCTTTTAAAAATTTATTTTGTGAAGAAAAATTGTTCATTAATTGTATATTTATTTCTCATCATCAAAAGGGCGAGATTGTCAGTTCAAAAGTGGTTTTAGCTACAATCCTCTAGTTGATGTTCTGATGATAACAAAAACAAACAAATAAAGAACAATCATCCCCTAACTGTATTTGCTAAGTGTGCGGATTAACATGGAAGACAAAGAGTTATATTAATGATTATTCATTCTAAAGTAGCATATATTACAAGTATATTAGAGATCTACTAATGGAGCAAGTTGTAATATAGCAAAAAACATACTACAAAAACAAGCGCAGCAAAGCATGCGTTCCAATATAAGATATACCATTTGATGATTGGACGAAGACAAAAGAAACCAAGATTTCACTTTTACTCTATAGTCTAAGTCTGGTGACACACGTCTTTGTCATTGTATGTTTCACTTGACTCTAGGATGTGAGTGACGTTGTGTCTCAATTTTCAATAGAAACACAAGCAATGCTTTGTTTCAATAACCTCTGATGATGTAGACATTTTCAGTTTCAGTTACCTCTTATGAATGCAAATATGTTTTGGATCGTCTTCCTCCAAATACTACAATTCGCACCGGATCGTTTGCCTCTGATGAATTCAACAAGCGACTATTCATCTTAATCTGAAGAATTCAACAAGTGTCTATCTGTCTGCCTCTGATAACCACATCAAACGTCTAACCGTGTGACTCTGAGTTATAATGTTTCCTATGATAAAGTCAACACTCTGAAAAAGTCAACGCTCTGAAAAATTCAATGCTATGAAAAACTCAAAGTTCCAACGATGACAAATCAATTGCACATCCTCTAACAAACATTTTGAATCTACTATGTGTCTAAAAGACGTTAAGATTTGATTTGATCATAGTATCCTCTACTCCAATGTCCTTAATACCAAGATACGCAAAATCATTCACGGAAATATATATGGATACTTATTATAGCCTAGTGTGCCTTAAATGGTGATTCAAGATTTCAAACGGTAACTTTCTATTTTTGTATTGAAGAAGAACTCACTTAGTCCTTTACAAGAGAGAGATTGTGTGAGAGAGAAAACAAAAAGATGATATGGGTTAAGAAGAAAAACTGAAAAAGCCAACAACACATCAAACTAAAAGAATGAGTGAATTATCCTCTCACAAAAGTCAGATCTTCAATTAAGAAGTCAGATCTTAGAGGATGTCACACAAATTTTTTAGGCCACCAACAGATTCAAGATGTTAAGTAGAGGATAAATAGATTTGTCTCCTTTAGAGCGTTGACTTTTTATCATACCGTTGAGTTTTCATCAGTGTTGATTTCCATCAGAGCATTGAATATTCATTAGAGTTAGACAAATGTTTGATGTGATTTTCTTACTTGTTGCACATATCAGATGTAGACGATTACTTTCTTGTTGTACATATCATATGCAAACGATTACTTGCTTGTTGTACTTATAAGAGGTAGATGGTCATTTTGCTTGATCTACTTATCAGAGGCAGATGATCATTTTGCTTGACACACTTGTTAGTGGTAGACGATCATCTTGCTTTACACACTTATCAGAGGCAGATGATTCAAATTGTTACTTGTATTAACGGATTCACCAGAGACGCGTTTGAGAGCGCGTTCATCACAGTTAGACACAATGTTAGCAGCTTATTCAGAGTCACTGTGAACTTTCTTTAGTAAATCCTTATTTCTTTATTCATCATATGATTTAGCTTATACCAGAACAAGGACTTGTAACGCTTTGACTCGAACTGCATATCGTTATACTTCTTATTGCTATATTATGACTTGCTCTATTAGTAAACATAATTACTTGTTTATTAGGTGATAGCATTCTTTGTGTTTAGAAACACTTACATTATAATTTCTAACTTACTTGTAATTTATGCTACCATAAAATAGATAGTCGTTAATATAGATCTTTTCCTTCTAACTTAATCTGCACACTTAGCAATATAGTTAGGGGATAATTGTCCCTTATATGTTTGTTTTCGTTATCGTAAAAAAAAAACAATTAGAAGACTGCAGCTAAAAACACTTTTGCACTAAAACACCTTAACATTGATAGTAGCTACGGTGAACAATGGCTTAAGATGTTTTGTCATATCTATAGTTGGTTTCTAACAAACCTCCGACATGAAGGTAGAAATCACAAGAAAGAGGAGTTTGAATTGTATTTTACTATTTTTAAAATTCTATGACTAAACTTGGTAAGAAAAGAACAAATGAAAGAAGGAAAACATATAAGGATTTTCTCTAGTAATTCGAACTGAATTACAAAACTTAACTTCTACAAGTTTAGTCTACTCAACTTCTAGTTGGCACCTACAAACCGTTACATAAAATAACTAGCCACAACCAGGCTATGTTACAAAAATGTTTGGTTTGGTTTCTGTGCAACTCTTAAGAGACTATCACTTAAGAAAAAATAAAAACAATACAAGTGCTTGAATTTAACAAACAAAATTGTCTGAATTGCTTAGGGTTATTCGAAGCATTGTTGTTGTTCAATGTTATTCAATGTTTGCCATGTGTTCAATGTTGTTCAGGGTTAATATCTTTCAACTTGGTGCCAGACTGAAGAAATAATCAACTGGAAAATGTTCGAATCATTCAAGTCATAACAAGAGTAAACGTGGCATGGAGCATCAACCTTTAATATAATCTACTCTCGAATTTTTTATATTAAGACCAGAGGCTACATCTTCGGAGCATTGGCCTTTTCCAGAGTCATTGATTATTTCCATAGTCGTTGACTTTTTCTACATTCAATGACTTTTGTCAGAGTCAATATTGACCCCAACAAGAAAATCAGAATTAGACAATATGGTACGGATGTCAAAGGTAGATGCAATCATCTGTTTGTCTTGAATTAGTGGCAGAGGCAACTTTGTCATGCTGCATATCAGATCAGATGCAACTCGCTGCTTTATCAGCGGCAGCATATCAGAATATGTTGTATTCTCTTCAAAGTGAGTGCTTTAGAGTGAGCGCTTCAGAGCTGGCGGAGGGGGCGCACAATAGAGCGCATGTTTTTCATTTATAGAGCAAAGTTTGGGTGTCTTTTGTTCCGTTCTTTCGAATTATGTTCCTTTGCATTGACTTCGATTTTTGTTTCCTCTTTTAATTTTGTTTCCTCTGATCATAGCCTAGGTTCAAAGTCTGCATTTTTGTTTTAATTTCTACACACTCAATCATAACATTAGTGCATTAAATTGTTCCTACAAAATACCTTTTGTTATCATAAAAAAAAAAGATAAGGAATTGTTGTTCAAACCATCTTGGTTCTAACAATCTCCTCTTTTTGAAGATGACAAAACATCTATTTTTGTCAAAAATTTAATAATAAAAAATAAAGCCTAATTCACAAAGCTCCCCCTAACTCTAAGCATATTTAAATGTAAGAGTGCAGCATAATATTCTGACTTTTTCAGAAGATATTATCCCATTTTTTGAAATTCTCAAATAAGAGTATTCAAAGGATTGTTTTAAAACCTTTTAATATTATTCTCAAAATCTATTATCGCCATTTTTGTCATCGGACAAAAAGAGTCAATAATTGTCTGTCACACTATTATAAAAATAGACTTACACAAACTGCAGAGTATATCAGTTTCCTTGAGCAGAGCATACATATTTAACCTAAAAATTCTACTCTATCAAAGGTAAGGTATATAAAGATTGAAACATCATTCAGTTATGGAAACAATGTTAATATTTTCTTTAATAAAGTTGAACATTTACTCAGTAAGGGGTTTTGTAAAAACATCGACCCACTAATGATCAATGTCAACAAATTTTATATCTAAAGTTCTCTTTTGGAATAAATCTCTTATAAAGTGATGTTTGATTTCTATATGTGTTTCTCTATAATGTAAAATAGGATTTTTAGTTAAACAAATTGCATAAGTGTTATAACAAAAAATAGGGATTTTACTCTCATAAAGTTTGTAATCCTCTAGTTGATGTTTCATCCATAAAAGTTGACTGTTGCATCTAGTTGCATAAATGTATTTGGCTTCTGATGTGAATAAAGCAATTGTGTCTTGTCTCTTGCTTGATCAGAAGATTAGATTTTCACAAGAAACGTGCAGTTTCCACTAGTGCTTTTTAATTTAAGCTTATCTCTTGCTTAGTTAGCATTCGACTAACCTATACTCAGAGGATTCCTTATAAAACTAGCTAAGGTTAGTAGTGTCTTTCAGGTATCTAAAGATCCTCTTAACAGCTATTAAGTGGGATTCTTTTGGATTAGACTGAAATCGGGCCCACTCACACACTAAATAATATGACAGATGTAAAACCCTTAAATTTAATATTAATTTATGGAATTAATATTAAACGTATTTTGGGAATTTTTGTTAAATATTTAATATATGTATGTTTTGAGTGAATATATATATGTATATAAATATTTATTTTGGGAAGAGGAATTAAAATTATTGGATGTAGAATTAAATTAATTTAATTTCAAGTAATTAAATTAATCAGACCATTAAGTAAGGATTAGTGGCTAATTGCAAGACAATTAAAAGCTGGAAATCAGACAAGTGGCAAGTGAGGTGGCACCATGAGAGCCTATAAATAGGAGTGAGAAGGACGGTGAAGTCAGAACACCATTCCTTCCTCCATTTCTGTTTTGTGTGATTCTGGTGGTGTTGATGATTTAAAAGGAAAAGGGATTTTAAATGAGGGAAGTGTCTTCTGGAAAAAAGTGTTGAATTTGTTCTGTTGTTTGGTAGTCGTTTTAAAAGAAAACAGTTTGAAAAAGGTTGAATCTCAGGAAATTTTCACTGGTTTTCGAAGGTGTATTCGAATACAACATGTGTGTATTCGACTACAACCTGTAAAATTTCTGTTTTACTTAAGTTTTCAAACTTGTATTCGACTACGAGCCCTGTAGTCGAATACAGAAGAAGAATTTATGTTTCTGTTTCTGGTTCTGATGATCCTTGTGTGGATCATTTCGTTTCTATTTCTGGTTCTGATGATCCTTGTGTGGATCATTCTGTTTCTGTTTCTGGTTCTGATGATCCTTGTGTGGATCATTTCGTTTCTGTTTCTGGTTCTGATGATCTTTGTGTGGATCATTCCGTTTCTGGTTCTGATGATCCTTGTGTGGATCATTCCGTTTCTGTTTCTGGTTCTGATGATCTTTGTGTGGATCATTCTGTGTCTATTTCTGCTTCTGATGGTTCTGATGTTAACCATTCTATTTCTGCTTCTGATGGTTCTGATATGAAACATTATGTTTCTGCTTCTGATGGTTCTGATGTTAACCATCTTCTGATAATTCTGATGTAAATCATCCTGTTTCTGCTTCTGATGATTCTAATGTTAATCATTCTATTTCTGCTTCTGATGATTCTGATAATCATCATGTTTTCTGTTTCTGATGATTCTGATCATCTTCCTGTTTCCTGCCTCTGATGATTCTGATCATCATCCTGTTTCCTGCTTCTGATGATTCTGATAATCATTTTGTTGTTTCTGCTTTTGGTGATTTTGGCATGAACCATTCTGTGCTTCTTCTAATCAATTCTGGATGAAGTCTGGGCGAAGTCTGAGTTATTCAAAATTCGATTGTCATGCCATGTTCTGGTCAAATTATCTTCTGGATTACTTCTTTCTTTTGAAAACTTATGGCCTGGAACAACTCTCCACATGGCAGGCTTCACAATAGTATGGCCCAAAGAATCTTCTGATATTTATTCCCTCTGATATAGTCCATCAAAGATATCCTCTGGTCACTTCTGAACAAGTATGGACTGTGTTGAAATTACACTGCCAGGCTATGTTCTGATCAGTATAACTTCTTGATTGCTTCTTATATTTGAATCATTCTTGTTTGGAGCAATTCATATTATGGCAGGCTTCCCTTTGATGTTTTCCAGATGTTCTTCTGATTTTGTTTCTGTTTGATATAAGCCTCCAAAGTTATCTTCTGGTCGGTTTTGGACATTCTGGTTTATCTTCTGATAATTCCAGAAATGCATCTTCTGTAAATTCAGAATGTATCCTCTGATACATTCATCTTTTGATGGTTTTTACCATAGTAATTCAAGTTCAAAATAAGATTCCATCAAGTGTATTTGTACACATCAAAATCCAGTTTATTTAGAACCAACTTGGTTCCAACATCACTCTGTGTTGTTTCTGATGATTCTGGATGAATCATTCTGTGTTGCTTCTGATGATTCTGGTGTGAATCATTCTGTGTTGCTTCTGATGGTTCTGGGTGAATCATTCTGTTGTTTTTGCTTCTGATGATTCTGGTGTGAATCATTCTGTGTTGCTTCTGATGATTCTGGGTGAATCATTCTGTTGTTTTGCTTCTGATGATCCTCATTCTGGTTTTGTTTCTGATGTTCTGATGTTAATCATCTCGTTTCTGCTTCTGACGATTCTGATTTTAGTCATTCTGTTTCTGACTCTGATGTTCTGATGTTGATCCTTCTGGTTCTGTTTCTGATGCTGATCCTTCTGGTTCTGTTCTGATGTTAATCATTCATTCTGGTTCTATTTTTGATGTTGATCCTTCTGGTTCTGTTCTGACGTTAATCATTCATTCTGGTACTGTTTCTGATGTTCTGGTGTTGATGATTCTGATTCTGGTTCTGATGTTAAACATTCTCATTCTGATTCTGTTCCTGATGTTCTGATGATTAATCATTCTGATTCTGGTTCTGTTTTCTGATGATCTGATGTTGATCATTCTGGTTTTGTCTTCTGTATTCGACTACAGGCATGCTGTAGTCGAATTCACAATGTTTAAATTGCAGATTTTCACTAGTTTCAGCTTCTATATTCGAATACAAGGGTTCTGTATTCGAATACAGATTCGTCTTTTTCCAGAAACTCAGTTTTTCGCTTCTGTATTGGAATACAAGGAAGCTGTATTCGAATACAGATTCGTGTTTTCCAGAAAATCAAGTTTTAAACTCTGCCTTGTGAATTTTAAAGTGTTGGGAAACTTTGAGAAGGATTAAAATGATCTAAAATGGAGTCCTTGATATAGTTTTGAAGAGGAGAGGATGATGTTTTGAAAACCTTTACTGATGTAGTGAAAAATGTTGATTTGTGCATTGAGACTGCCTCTGTATTCGACTACCAGGGGGGCTGTAGTCGAATATAGATTGTTATTCTGCACTGTTTTGACTCCTGTATTCGAATACAGAGAGGCTGTATTCGAATACAGATTTGTATTTTCCAGAAAACTCAGTTTTAAACACTATTTTGTGAATTTTAAGAGTTTGGGGAACAATGGAAAGACTTGAGATGATTAAGTATGGAATTTGTGAGATAATGTGAATTGTTAATGATTGCTTGACTGTTTAAATCATTGATGTGTTGATGATGATATTGATTATATTGAGATGTTTTGAAATATGATGGAAAGGCATGAATTTTCTGTTATTGCATACTGTTTTCAGTGAAGAGAAAACACTGCATATTCATACATTGCATAGTCAGGTGGTGACCGCGATGGGCCACAAAGTAATGCGGTAACCGTGATGGTCCGCGAAGTTAAGTAATAACCATGGGTTATAGAATAGTTCCGCGTGTATTAGACGGTCTGTTCTATCCATGGTCAGAGTAGTTCCGCGTGTATTAGACGGTCTATTCTACTCGGGCTACGGAATGGCCGCGTGTTCGTGGTGGTCCATTCTATCCGTGCGAGGATTTAACTTCTGTGTATTTGGCCTGTGAGAGGCTAATACATGTGAATGTAGTAACCGTGATGGGTTGTAGAGTGGTCGCGTGTTTGTGGTGGTCCATTTTATCCGGTTTCAGAGTGGCCGCGTGTTCGTGGTGGTCCATTCTATCCGGGCTACGGAATGGCCGCGTGTTCGTGGTGGTCCATTCAAATATGCGCAACCACGTGCTGATCTGTTGAGCGATTACACGAGTGCTGGACTGTTGAGCATCTACACTAGGTACTGATCTGTTGAGCGATTGTACCTTGGTATATGTCAAACGTGTTGGACTGTTGAGCATCTGCACTGGTGCTGATCTGTTGAGCGATTGCACCTTGGTCTTCAGGGCCGTTAATGTCAAACATATTGTGCTGGTCTGTGAGCGACTGCACCTTGGTAATTCCAAGAAGCTGAGTACATGAGCATATGCATATTGCATCTGGGTGTTTGACCGGTGAGTCACGTTTTGGATATTGTTGATGATTGGAAAATTGATGTGTGTAAGTACTTGTTGAAATATGAGTTTTCTGATGAATGTTTGTGATTGCTGAAGTGGTGATTGTACTTACAACATGTTTCTCCATATTAATTCGTTGCTGTTTTTAAAAGGCATACATGTCATGAAATTTCAAAATGAGCATCTTTTCATCATTATTATACAATATGCCATGAATATATGTGTTGTTGTGAGATATATGCTATGTGCTTATTTGTTAATTTCGGTCGGTGACCCTTGCTATTATATTGTGGACTTTGGGCTTTGCCCTCAGATGTTACCCAAACCCGTCCTACAGACAGATACACTAACGACAGAAGCGTCGTTAGTTTCCCCTAATCTTTACGTACGGAGTCTACGTGGACAATGCAGAGGGACGGACGGTTGGCTGAAGACGAGACTTATAGAGGATACGGTGGAGACCGTGCTACTGTAGCTTAGTGCATGATCAGTCTAGACTTTTGTATAGGGTCTTGAGTTTTGGGAAATGTAAATTTTACTTTGGGAATTAATGTAATACTTTTTCCGCTGTATTATTCTGCACTCTGACACTGATTGGGTGATAACCTTTGAAATGAACTGATTTTATTTTAATACCTTTGATATTAATTTTGGAAAAAACTCATTTCAATTATTTATTTGAAAAAAAGAAAATGCACCCGCGCTGTGTTTTAAACTCGGGGTGTTACAACAGGTCTTGAAGCAGTTAAGTAAAGGAGTGACCCGATCATTCCTCGGTAAGTTTTTTTGGTCAACCCGTTTTCCTAAATCATCTTTGTCAAGAGAACATATTATATGCATTAGGGTACTCATGGGCTTCCATTCATCCATCTTGAACTTCTTGAGAAGTTATTTAGTGTACTTGGTGTGATGAATCAACACACCATTTTTATTTTTTTTGGATTTGAATCCTAAGCAGAACATCAGTTCTCCCATCATACTCATTTGAAATTCCTATTGCATCATCTTTGCAAAATCCTAGCAAAGCTTGCCGTTAGTTGAACCAAAGATAATATCATCTACATAAATTTGAACTATGAGAAGGACATTGTTAGATGATTTTCTAAAAAGGTAGTGTCAACCTATCTTATTTCAAAATCATTTTTAAGTAAAAACTTTCTTAGTCTATCGCACCAAGCTCTTGGTGCATGTTTTAGACCATACAAGGATTTTTTAAGTTTAAAAATGTAACACCCCAATTTTTATAATAAACTATTTTATTAATTAAATAGGATTTTAAATAATTAATTTGATGTTAAAATTATTAGAGAGTATATGTTGATAAATTTTGTGATTAATTTTCTTTTTATGTGTGCTTTCTATGAAGTGCTAATCTTGTACATATTATACTAAATGACTGATATAAATAATAAATGTTATATTTTATTATTTTATATTTTTTTTAAATAATAGTATTTTAGTGTAATATTTTAAAGAATAAGATTTTATGTGTATATGCGTGTAAGTAATTAATGTGATGATTTCATGTACGTTTGACTAATGTTAAGTGTGCACGTATCTATATTTTAATTATTTCTAAGTATCTCTTATTTTAATTATTTGTTTTATAAATAATTATCTTGGAATAATAGTAAATACCGATATTAATTTTATTTATTTTTAATTACATTTATTTATTAATTTTATTCATATTATATTTATTTATTTATTTTTAATTTTGACTACTCTATAAAGATGATGTATTTTTATGTGATTATTTTAAAAAAAATTATAGTAATAATTATAATTATTATTTTTAATATGAGAATTTTGGTTACAATTATATTTATCTATGTTAAGGAAAAATAATATTATATTAAAATGAGTATTTTGGTGAAAAAGTTTCTAACTTAGATGACTAAAATAAATTATTTGTTTACTTTTAGAAATACTAAAAAATGGGCTTTGGACCAGACAACTATTTACACCCCTATTTTTCACTTCTGCAAATTAATTTGGGCTATTATTATTGTTGAATTGGACTTTTCTTTCCTACATCTGCGAGTTGCAATTTACACCCCTATTTCTGCCTCAGGCTGGACTCCCCTATGTTGGGCTTTACAGTATATTTTACTCCTGCACCTGTACATCTATTTTCTACACCCCTCCATCTGTAATAAAAATAAAAAATAAAAAAAAGAACGGCAGCGCAGCCATCAAAACCGCATCAACACCCTCTTCCTCTCAAATTCATCCCATCAATTCCTTGCAATTTGAATTGATCCCAACTACTATCCCACACAAAATTGGCCACTGAATCCATTTTTAGCATCAATTTTATCTATCATGGCTCCGTTTCATCATAAACAGCTGTGTTACTTTCCTTGGGTGAGCTGTTTTTAGCCGATTCCAATCACCATGTTTGTCGTATCAAAAAAATAACATCATTTTTGGATTCCTCTTGTCAAAACCTTCAAAAACCACTAGTCATTTGCATTTTTCGGTGAAGTTGACGTCGGACCCTTTCGGCGCTCCCACGAGTCGGTGAGATTTTTTCTGCAGTTTTTTTTCTCGTCGTTTTGACTCTATTTTTGCTCCAAAAATTATTATTAATTATTTAACATGGATTTTTATGCTCCACATAATTTATCAGTCATGTCTCAACAATTTTGTGAACTCGCCGTTTGGATTCGTTAGCTGTACGTTGTCGATCTACAGTTGATGTTGAAAACTTCCATTGATTAAAGCGTCTAAGGTAAGGGGTGTGAGAACGTTTGAATTCATGAGTATAATATATTGTGAGATGAACACGAAAACCTTATTTCCTAATGATTCATCCAAGGCTCGCTACGTACGGCAGTAGCCCTTTGAGAGATAAATTAATTAATGTGAAAATATGAGGATTATGAGGTTAAAATATTAAATGGAAATGTTTATAAGGTGTTGATTGATTTAATTGTTGATAACTAAGTGGTATTTGATATTTGATATTATTGTGATGTTGGATGTCGAATGAAATTATGTGCATATGTTTGATAAGACGAATTTATGTGATGTGATAGTAAAAGATGGATGCATTGTATGATATATGTTTATGTGATGATAATGATGATGTTTGATTGATGATATGATGTTATAAATTTGTGATGAGTTTATATGATGATCATGATTATGTATGATTAATGATGTTATAAAATTGTGATGAGAATAGTGATGTACCCCATAATTGATGAAATAGCGATTATTCCAACTTGTGCTAAAGATGACGCTCTTAATGGAGTATCATAGGCCAACGAGGGGAGAAATAAATATTGAGAATTTTTGAAGTGGAGATTACTTTGTCATCATATAGGTAGGGACCGACAAGCCAAGTGATTTTGGGGAAGTACAACTGAATTGAGCCTGATCGTGGCGGTCTATTATTGAGCTGTAAGGCAAGATTGTTAGACCTTGGAGGTATTCGGGTGGGGAATTCCTAGGAGACTTGGAGGTAACACTCCAAATGTTGGGACCTACCACGCAACACACGTTTACCTTGATTGTCGTGTATATGTGTCTCGGGTTGAGTTGAGGGGATCTATGAGGACAATGTCAATTTGAATTGTCCGTCCACCGGTGTAAGACCCTTAATTTTAAATTATTTTAGAAATTAAGTATCAAATATATTTTGAGATATTTGTAATACGTATAATATATGCATATATTTATATATATATATATATATATATATATATATATATATTTTGAGACCGACTAAAATTAATTGTCGAAGGATAATTTAATTTTATTACGAGGAATTTAATACTGGGCATTTTATCAGTTAATAAAGTTGCAACGAGAGTGGATATTTAACAAAATAATTTGAGATGTGAGTGAAGTAATGTGTGTGAGGATATTTAGATATTGGTGAGTTAGTTTTAATTGTAATATATATATATATAAATATACTTAATAAGTAAGTAATATATATATATATAAGAGGAAGCAAGCAAAAGAAAAAATCATTTTCCTTGCCCGCGAAACTACTTCTTCTGCTTTTTCTTTTCTGTTTGAGTGTTGGTAGAGAAAAAAAACACAAACTCAAATCCTAGATTACTTTGAAATCCAAGCTCCCATTCGAGAAGTGGCAAGAGGGAAAGTTACTCCTTTCCAAGTTGCGGTGCTAGTAAGCTAACTTTAGTAGCGACGACGCGAACGAGAGTTTCTCCATATTTGATCGCGGTAACGAAAACGGTTGAGAAAGCATAACGAAGGTAAGGGCTCCTTCCAACTTTTTAGTTTGCATGTAGGAACTCTATATGTGTGTTTGATGGATGATTAATGTGTTATCTTTGTTGAAAACGTTATGGATGAGTTGTTGATGATAAATATGTCATTATTGAGTTGTAATTGATAAAGACTCATTGTTGTTGTGATATTGTTGTTGATGATGTTGCTGCTATGTTGTTGTGTTAAAGATGTTCTTGTTGTTGTTGTTGAAAAGATTGTTGTTGTGTTGAGAGATTGATTGTTGTTGTGTTTATTGTTATTCTCAAATGAAAGAGTTTGAACTGAAGTGAAATTTACTTGAAAAATTCCACTATTTTCGAAGATGTATTCGAATATGGCACTAGCGTATTCGAATACACTCCTGCAACGCTCAGTTTTTAACTTCGTATTCGAATATGAAACCTCGTATTCGAATACAAATACGTGATTTTTGCTACTGACTTGTCATCTGTATTCAACTACGACTATTCGTATTCGAATACAAAACTAGAAATTTTGCTACTGACTTAGCATCTGTATTCAGCTAGACTTTTCATATTTGAACACAGAACTGAAGAATTTGCTACAAACTTAGCATCTGCATTCGACTACAAGAAGCTGTATTCGAATACAACCTTAATTTTTGTCAAAAATTCTATTTTTGAATATTTGTTTATGCACTTAATTATTTCGAAAACATTTTTAAGGCATATGAGGTTCTCTTGATATTGTTTCTTTAATGGTTATGAAGTATCCAGGTTTCGTAGTTGCATGTACGTACTGATTACAGTGAAGAGAGTCAGAGTACACTCATGCATTTCATAGTTAAGTGGTGACCGCGATGGGCCACAAAGTTAAGCGGTGACCGTGATGGGCCGTAAAGTTAAGTAGTGACCGTGATGGGCTACGGGGTGGTTCCATGTGATTAGATGGTCCATCTTATCCGTACGAGGATTTAACTTATGTGTAGTGCCTGTGATAGGCTACACTTTAAGTAAATCGTGCTAGTCTGTGATGCGATTGCACCTCGGTAATTAGTACTAAGGCTTGTGATATGCGGTACAATTATGATTTACGCCCCTTCGAGGAGGGTTTTATCGTTAAGTGGTGACCGTGATGGGCCACGAAGTTAAGTAGTGACCGTGATGGGCTACGGGGTGGTTCCACGTGATTAGATGGTCTATCTTATCCTTACGGGAATTTAACTTATGTGTAGTGCCTGTGATAGGCTACACTTTAAGTAAATTGTGCTAGTCTGTGATGCGACTGCACCTCGGTAATTAGTACTAAGGCCTTTGATAGGCGGTACAATTATAATTTATGCCCCTCGCGGAGGGTTTTGTTTTGAGAATTCCAAGATCATGTGCATTGGCATATACGCATTGCATTAGGGTGTTTGACATGCGAGGCATGATTGTTATGATTTTGATATGTGGAAATGATATGTGCAAGTACCTTAAATTCTAAATTCCTAATAAGTTGTTGTGATTCTTGATTGTACATGAGCTTGCAACATGATCTTTATTTTAAATCTTTTGTTTCATCGAAAACTTAGATGTTATACATTTTCAATAAGTGTGTATACTTATCTTGTCAATGTTGTTATCTTGCTGGAACTGCTATGTATGTATTGTTGACTTTGTCATATTTGGTAATTGTTAACTGTTATTTTTGGTTGGTGACCCTTTACATTATTATGGAAAATTAGGTTTTTCCCTCAGATGATACCCAAGTTCGTACCACCGACGATTACCCTGACAACGGAGACGTCGTTAGACTTCCCTGATCGTCATATGCCAACTGCTTGGGTATACGACCCCATCTCAAGCAGGGCTACTTATACGGGGAGGGTGGTGAGAACCAGTAGGATTGCTGAGGAAGTGTCGTATGTGGAGCACACTCACAGGTGGATCGACTTTCCTGTACCTTCAGGTTTGATACTCGAGGCGAATGGGGTGTTACAACCGGGATGGTGGCATAGTATCAAGCCTCCTAACCAAGTACTTCAAAGTTAGAATGGTACCACATTGTGAAGTAGAGTCTAAGCTCATGCATAACATTGTATCTCCTTGTGATTGTTTTGTTGTGATTAATATTATATCGCGATAATAATTTCTCTCAAATGATTTGATGTTATTGAAATGTATTGATTTCTCTTGAGTGATTGTGACTTTATAATGTGATGTTTTTCTTGAAGAATGTTTGTATAATGATACGGTTTATTATGATTAATTGTGTGTTCTTCTTAGTTATATTATACTATAAGCATGATTTCGAAACTCACCTCCTTCGTTGTTTGTGTTCGACTGGCTTGGCCCTGCGTTTGCGAAATCGCAGTTATTACAGGTTAATGAGTCTTGAAGTTCAAGTTTGGGAGAAACTCCGCTCTGATAGGTGATACCAAGAATAAGAGTTGTGAATTGTGTTTTACTTTTACTTTTTATTAGAAACGACGTTTTGGTATGAAAACTTTATAAGTACTAGTAAGTTTTTGAAATTAAGTTAAGAAATTACAGCTAAGTCAAGTTCGTTGAGATTGTACTATTTTAATTGAGGAACAAAGTTGAATTATTACCTGTGTATTTAGAGTAACGTGATATCCTAAATTAGTTATAAAGATTTTAATTTTATTTCGTTGGAAACATAATTTCTTTATCTGTTGGGAATTTTGTTATCAAAAAATCTAGTATAAATTATTATATATGTTATTTTGGGGTTTAGGGTGTCACAAAAAACATGGTATGGAAACTCAACATTTTCAAATCTAAGAGGTTGATTAACATACACTTCCTAATTTATATAACCGTTGAAAAATGCACTTTTCACATCCATTTGATATCAGATGATATTATTAAATGCAGCAAAAGATAATAAGATGATATCATTTCACATCCACTTGCCACCAGAGCGAACGTCTCGGTATAATCTATATCTTCCAGCTAATTGTAACCTTGAGCTACCAGTCGAGCTTTGTTCCTTGTAATTTCTTTTTTTCGTTTAGCTTATTCCTTAATACCCACTTCGTTCCAATAGGCTTCTTTTCTTCAAGTATGGGTACAAGATCCTAAACGTCATTCCTTTTGAATTCGTTGATGATCCACTATCACACAAAAGTCAAATACAAGTACTAAAAACGTAGCGTAAGGGCAACAACTCAAGTCATATCGCAAAGACTTCTGATTATATAGACCGAATTTGAAATCGATGAAAACAAAAAGGGGGTTTCGCATTTAGGTTCAAACATATTGACGGAATGAATTAAAGTCACGTATATTGGAACGACTAATCCACTAGTTTGGGAATTTCAGAACTTTCACAAATTCTATCAACAGGTTCAATTTCTAAATTGTGACCCTATTCTTGTTTGACTATACAATTGATTAAGCAAGCGTAAATCAATCCTATGTGAATTATGTTTCTTTAACTGGATTAAGCACCACACTAATTGATGGATTATAGTTAACAATCAAGCATCGGAAAACTACAGATTAGATTAGAAACAGAATTATGTCAAACTAAATTTATCAATCCTATTGAAATTCGAATTAAGCAACCAGAATAACAATATAATTAAATGAAAAGGAATAGAATCATCAACGTGAAATTAACATTACAAAATAAATCTTAGGGTCTTCATGAAATTCTGAAACAAACTATTAATCTTGGGAATTTAGCATTCCATGAAAATAAGAAAAATTGTCTATTGTATGTGAATCTGAAAAACATAATACCCTAAACCCTTAAAAAAGGTAAAAATATATAGTACTTGTTATGGGCTTCAAAATAAGTAGTCTGAT
The DNA here is from genome assembly GCA_037974295.1 of Cicer cuneatum. NCBI lineage: Eukaryota > Viridiplantae > Streptophyta > Magnoliopsida > Fabales > Fabaceae > Cicer > Cicer cuneatum. Next base: position 26,302,915 of record JBBPBO010001984.1, on the reverse strand, counting down.
ACTAAAAATTATTATGAAAAATATGGTCACGTAATCACCAGTTTTGACCAAGTAAAGTTCCAGTTTGGGCTTTTTCTTCAACATAAAAGTTACAACTTTGACTATTAGCTTTCCAAAGCATGCTAACAAGTTTTGATCTGACACGCATGCATCAATCCGACATCTAGAGCTCAAGTTATGATCTGCAGAGCGAACAAGGATCAATATGTAAATAATTACCAAAGTTTAGAAATATGCTAAAAAACTAATCTTAGGCTAAAAAAGGCTTTTAAAATTTCACAATACAAAGCTAGTATTATGTGCTCAAATGAATTGATCAAATTCCCCCACACTTAAGCTTTTGCACTTGGAGCAAAACAGGGCATGCATTTCCAAAGACTCCCAGGAATGCAAAGTCGTGAGCAAAATTTTTTTAAGCTTCAAAGAATATGGCAATCATGAATAGCTTTTTATCCCAACCAACGCAAAACAAATTAACTAAAGAATGCATCATATGTGAGAGTCCTCACGCTATATAAAATTCTCTCAACCACTCAAGTGTTTGGGCTACTATTTTCACTGAAAGCACATCATGAAAGCTAGCACTACCGTAGGCTTGACAAGCCTCTACCATCTATACTTGTAACACATGCATATATGATCAAAAGGTCTTTATTAAGGTTGTAACGCGGCCAAGGAAAAGTTGAGATAATTCTAGGGAACTAGGGCTAAAAATCAAATAGGATAAAGGAGTAATGATTAGGAGAGAAAAGTAACATTAAGAGGTAACTCTACAAAATATCATTGAATTTTATTCAGACACACTTTTTGCCAATCTGACAACCCCAGATTGTAGAAGGAATTACAACGCCTTGAATCTAATTGCCAAGTAATCTGCTACCCCTTCTGACTCCCTCAGATTGTAGACTCTACTTCAACAACTTAGATTTAACACAAGGGAAAGAAAATAACACCAGTGCTTGCTTCTGGAAAGCTGGAAAACTTGAGTGTTTGCTTTTGGAAGTGTATGACTCTTTTGTGATTTTCAATGCTAAGTATTCTGCCTTGAGCCTCCTTTTATAGATGCAGATTTGGGCCTCTTCCAAGCTTAATTTCGAGCTGAATCTTGCTGGATTCTCTTGCAAAAATAACTTGACCAATTAGGCTTTATTTAAATAAAAAACATATCTTTTATTAAGCTTCAGATTTTCTTTCAAAATAACTGGCCAATCAAGTCTTTAGTTCCTTCCCGCCAACAGCTCCTGAGTTCCACAATACTTCAATTTATTTTTGTAACAAATCTTTTTAATACTTTGATCAAAATAAATTAAAATCTCCACCGTTAATCCTCATGATTAAATCTGGACCATTTGATCTCCCTGCGCTAGTCCACATATGGACCATACTAATTGATATGTTGTGATCCTCTGATTTCGGCCATCCCTGGACCATACTTCCTAACCTTCTGATCTTCTGATCTCGGCCATCCTGGTCCAGCAAACTGATCTGTTGTGATCCTCTGATCTCGGCCACTGTTGGACCACACTTTCTGTCCTTCCGATTTCGGCCAACACTGGGCCATGGTCTGATCTTCTGATCTCGGCCAACACTGGGCCAAATAATTAAAACTGAACCATTGATCTAGAAATCTTCCCTCTGATCTGGACCACTTCTGGACTTGGACAGGATTAACTGAAATTAAATCTGGACAAGTAATATTTCAGTCTGGACATTTTACCTTTGATTTTGGATCAGGTCTGGATCAATTCTGGAAATCATTTCTTCTGGTCTGGACTTAGTTTCATACCCTGAACCATGCTATCTTCTGGTCTGGGTCAAATCTAGATTAATTCCTTTGTTCTGGACCAATTAATTCATCCTCTGATTAAGTCTGGAACAAGTCTGCACTATTTATCATTTCACTGTCAGGCCATCTTCTGGTCAGAATAACTTCTGGAATAAATCTGACATTTGATTCCTTCTGGTCTGGAACAACTCTCCCTATGGCAGGCTTCCTTCTGGTCTGGTCCAGGTCTCCTTCTGACTTTGCTTCCTTCGGATCTGGGCCAGCAAAGATATCCTCTGGTAGTGTTTTGACATCCTGGTGTATCCTCGGGTAATTCCAGAATGCATTCTGGATGCATTTTCTGCTTCTGCAATCTTCAATTTCTGGTGGTATTTAATGTAATAATTCAAGGTACAAAATAAGATTACATGGAGTGCTTTTGTAAACATCAAAATCCTAAATACTTAGAACCAATTTGGTTCCAACAGAAGCCAGCAGGTTCAAGAAGCAAGGGCTAACATACTGGTCAAACAGTATGAGATGTTCAAGATGGAAGATGATGAAGACATTGATGGAATGATCTGTAAATTCCAGACTCTGATATCTGGACTGAAGGTCTTGAAGAAAAGCTACACAACAGCATATCATGTCCAGAAGATTCTAAGAAGCTTACCAACCAAGTGGAGACCAATGGTTACTGCAGTTCAGCAAGGCAAATATCTGAATAACTCAAAACTTGAAGATCTGATCAGCTCACTCAAGTCTCATGAAATAGAACTGGAAGCAGATGAACCAAAGAAAAAGAAGAATCTGACCCTGAAGTCGAATTAGAAGAAAGCTGCAAAGGCAGCACCAGAATCAGAGGATAGTGACAGTGACTGTGATGATATGGCTTACCTAACCAAACAGATGGTTAAGATCTGGGAAAACAAGAAGAGGAGAGGTTCCAAGAAGAAACATAACAGCAAAGATAAGGAAGCATCTGACAAGAAGAACATCATCTGTTATGGATGCAATGAACCTGGACATATCAAGTCAGAATGTCCAAATCTGAAAAAAGGCAAACAACACAAGAAGAGTTCCAGATTTATAAAGAAGGGTCTGATGGCAGCCTGTGATGTATCAGAATCTGATGAAGAAGAGGCAGAAACAGCAATGATGACACACATCAGGTCTACTTCTGGACTTCATAAAGGCACAACTTCAGGAAGAAAAACAGGCAAAAGGAAGAATGATCAAAGCAGTCATTCAGGCAAGTTTGGAAGCACATCAGAGGAAGTAATTATGGCTTTGATGGCTCATACCAACTCAAGCTCTGGATACAGCTCAGGCTCTGGAACAGATTCAGAAGATGAAGACAATGAGGTATTTTTTGATCTCACTAAATCTGAATTAATTGATGCTGTAAAAGACTTTTTAAATGCAAACAATAAGATGTCTTTCAAACTGAAAACTCTTAGGGAAGATAAGAAAAGTCTGACCAAAGAAGTCCAAGTTTTAAAGAATCAAAATTCTGAGTATGCAACTGAAAACAAGAATTTTAAAACTGAAGTTGCAAGACTCAAATCTGAAAACCAAACTCTGAAAAGTAATATTTGTTCCACTTCCAAAACTGTTTGTGAATCTGATATGCATGAGCAATTTTTTCAAAACTTTATTTCTAATGGAATGGAAAGAAGTAAATATGCATCTAAGATTTATGGAAACAGTAACATTGGAAATAGAGGTCTTGGTTTTACAGAAACTATTGCTGAAACTGTTCATTCTGATGTTTGATGCATTGTTTGTGCTAAGAAAGGTCACTCTGAATTATCTTGTCCAATGGTAAAATTTGAACAAGATCAGAGAGCTGTTAAAACCAACAAACCTGGACCCAATCAGTTCTGGGTACCAAAAGATCAAATTGTCTATGTTGCAGATATTCTGAGCAACCAGAAGGAGACACCAACAATAGTGCCTGGACAATGGATGTTGGCAATGCACAAGCAGAAGAAGGTTTATGTTCCAACATCTACCAAACAGAAGCCAATTGACTCTTGTAGAAGAAGAACTGGTCAACACAATACCTATCAGAACTGAAACCAGTATCAGAGGTACAGGAACTGGAACCAGAACCAACGCTGGAACCAAAATCAGAACAAGAACTGGAACCAGTATCAGAGGCACAGGAACTGGAACCAGAACCAACACTGGAACCAGAATCAGTACCAGAACCCGAACCAGAACCAGAGCATGAATTATCAGAATCATCAGAATCACCAGATTCATCAGAACCCCCAAAATCACCAAATTCATTCAAATCACCAAAATCATCAAGGTTATCAGAATCACCAGATTCACCAAAGCTACCAGAACCAAAACATGTTCCAGAATCATAAGAGGAACATGGTTTATCGACCAAAGCAGAATCAAGGAAACTGCTCAAACAGGCCAGAAGCAGAACTGGCTCTGATGGCTCAAACAGAAGCTGAGTCTGACTCTGACTCTTATTCAGACAGAGAGAAGGCAAGGTCTGATCAGCAACACAAAGCATGGTAGCTTCACAGTTGATGCTCCAAACACATGACAGGAGACAAATCCATGTTTCTGAATTTGACTATGAAGAATGGAGGCAAAGTTTCCTTTGGAGGAAACTAGAAAGGTCAGATTATTAGTACAGGAACAGTTGGTAACAAATCCTCTTCCCTTGCTATTAAAAATGTTTTGTTAGTTAAGGGGCTGAAACATAATCTGTTGAGCATAAGTCAATTAAGTGATTGCAATTATGATGTTATCTTTAATTAGAAAACTTGCAAAGCTGTTAGTAAACTTGATGGGTCTGTTTTATTTACTGGCATTAGGAAGGATAATGTTTATAAAATTAATCTGTTTAGTCTTGCTAAGCAACAGGTTAAATGCCTATTATCGGTAAGTGAGCAGAATATGATTTGGCACAAGAGGCTAGGGCATGAAAACCCTAGACTTATATCCGAGTTGAGCAAACTCCAATTGGTAAAAGGGCTTCCCAAGGTAAGTTCCAAAACTGAGATTCTATGTGAAGCATGTCAAAGAGGTAAACAAACTAAAAGCTCTTTTAAAACTAAAAATTATGTTTCTACCTCTCAACCACTTGAAATGCTTCACTTAGATCTGTTTGGTCCTGTTCAAACAGCTTCACTTAGTGGTAAGAAATATGGTTTTGTGATTGTTGATGATTACTCAAGGTGGACTTGGGTAAAAATTTTAAAGAACAAAGATGAATCTCACAAAGTGTTTATTTCTTTTTGTAAGCAAGTAATTAATGAACAGGGTGTCAAGATCATAACCATCAAAAGAGATCATGGAGGTGAATTCAAGAACAAATACTTTGAAGAATTTTGTGATGAGAAGAGAAGAAAAGAAAGAGTGATTCAAGAAGGAGTTGAAAAGGAGAAGAAAAAGTCAGTATTAGACTTAGGGGGAGAGATTGGTCTGAGGGGGAGTATTTCAGGAACTTCGAGTTACAAGCTAGCAAAATAAGTTAAGGTTTTGTCATCATAAAAAATGGGGAGATTGTTGGAACCAAGTTGGTTCTAAGTACTTAGGATTTTGATGCTTACAAAAGCACTACATGTAAACTTATTTTGTACTTTGAATTATCACATTAAATGCCGCTAGATTAAAATGTACTAGGATTTAAATGCCACTGAATTAAATCTCTTGTTCTTGACCAATTAATTTATGCTCTGATCAAGTCTAGACTGATTATCAATTCACTGCCAAGCTATCTTCTGGTCAGAATAAATTCTGGACCAAGTCTGAATTATGATTCCTTCTGGTCTAGAATAAGTCTCCCTCTCGCAGGCTTCTTTCTGGTCTAGTCCAGGTCTCATTCTGATGGAGTTTTGACATCCTGGTGTATCCTCTGGTGCCTTCAGGATGCATCCTCTGGTACCTTCTATATGTATTATCTGGTGTCTTCTGGAGGTGTATCCTCTGGTCTGATTTTATCCTCTGGTAATTCATCTTCTGCCTCTGGTGTCTTCATCTTCTGCCTCTGGAAACTTCATCTTCTGGTGGCATTTAATGTGATAATTCAAAGTACAAAATAAGTTTACATGTAGTGCTTTTGTAAGCATCAAAATCCTAAGTACTTAGAACCAACTTGGTTCCAACAATCTCCCCTTTTTTTATGATGACAACACCTTAACTTATTTTGCTAGCTTGTAACTCGAAGTTCTTGAAATACTCCCCTCAGACCAATCTCTCGCCCTAAGTCTAATACTGACTTTTTCTTCTCCTTTTCAACTCTTTCTTGAATCACTATTTCTTTTCTTCTCTTCTCCTCTCCTTTTCAACTCCTTCTCTTTTCATCTCTTTCTGATTTATTTTTCTCTCTCCATGTTTCTTCTCCTTTTCAACTCCTTCTCTTTTCACTCTTTCTTTTTCTCTTTTTATTTTTCTCTCTCCATGTTTCTTCTCCTTTTCAACTCCTTCTCTTTTCATCTTTCTTTTTCGCTCCTCCTTTCTTTTTATCTCTCCTTTTCTGCTTATTTCTCCTTTTTCTCTCTCCCCTTTTTTGTCATCAGCCAAAAAGAAGTCCTACTATTTTTGTATTTTTGTTTTTCTCTTTAAAAAGTGTAGAAATTAAAAACAAAATATAAAACATATGAAAATAACTTGAAAATAACTTGAAAACCCATCAAGAAAACAATAATGTGACTTACAAACCAACCGTTCAAGCATCTGATTAATGAATGATAAACAAAAATGATCCTTCCTGGTTGCCTGGTTTAGCCTTTTGTAATCGATTCACCCTCTCCAACTGTTTTGCACTCTTCGGGGTATAAGTTCATTATTATCATTTTTAACCACTGTGAGTCCAAATTTCTTAGCGACTACCTATACTAGACTCACCCACTGACTATCAAGGATGGGGTATATGATGCTAGCTTGTAAGAGCTTGGTCACTTCCTTTTTTACAACATCCAGAATAAAGGGGTTAAGTCGCCTTTGGGGTTGCTAACTAACTTTATCCCATTCTCTAGTAGTATCCTATGCATACACATAGATGGGCTAATACTAGGAATATCAGCCAAGCTCCATCTAATTGCCATCTTGTGCTTTCTCAATTTTTGCAGCAACCTCTCTTCCTGTTCATCTTTAAGTTTGTCTGAAATATTCACAAGTAACTTTCCACTCTCCTCTAAATATGCATATTTCAAATTTTCAGGAACTAGTTTAAGCTTTAGAGTCTGTGGCTGCTCAATGGAGGGCAGAATACTAATGGTCGAAGCTAAGTCTACAAAATCAATTATGTCATTAGAATTATCAGAAAAATGATCAACTTGCAAAACAGTTTCGATCTCAGCACACACAAAGCACAACTGAGTATATGTGCAAAAATCACAAGTATAAGTATCATCAAAACCATACAGTGAAGTAAAATCAGTAGAAAACATATCAGGGTACGTGTTATCTAAAGGTTCAAACACGACAAGGAGGGGTTGAATTGTGTTTGTCAAAATTGAATTCTTTTTGCTGTTTTGATGAATGTTGATGTGAATTACTTGATGAATAAATAATCAGACTCAGCAGCAGATAATAACAGCATAAGAACAAAAAGATTTATCCTGGTTCACCATTAACTTGGCTACATCCAGTTCCTTCATTCAAAAGGCTTTAATCCACTAATTCAAAACTTTGAATAACAGCACGTGACCCTCCAAGCCAGTCTTCTCAAACAGCCTGACAACCCCAAACTTTTGAGGAATAACAACACCTTGACCCTATAAGCCAAGTCTTCTCAAACAGCCTGACAACCCCAGAATTTTAAGGAATAACAACACCTTGACCCTACAAGCCAAGTCTTCTCCTACCAATCTAACAACCCCAGATTGAAGGAGGAATTCACACCACTATCGGGTTTGATTACAAGGGTTTGGAACTTTGCATAGTTGCTTCTAGAAAGCTGATTGATGCAATGACTCTCACTCTCGAAAAATCACTTAGAAAATATTTCTCTTGCGCTCAAGTGTTTCTCTCTTTTGAACTCTGAATGACTTTGGATTTGAAGCTTGAGTTCTTGTGTTTTTTTATGCTTTCTTCTATGGTCTGAAGCCTCCTTTTGTAGATGAGATATGGGTTTTGTCCAAGCTTAATTTCGAGATGTATCTTGCTCAGATTTCCTTTGAAAATTCTTTTGACCGATTCTATTTCTTTTTAATTTTGAAACAAATCTTTTTTGCTCAGATGTCCTTCGAATTTCCATTAGGTCTTCTTTGATTTTTGAATCAAATCTTCTTAAAACTTTGATCATATCTCTTTCAAATTTCAATCAAGTCTTCTTCAAATTTGACTCAAGTCTTCTACGAATCTAAATCACGTTTTAAATCTGGACCGTGTGTTCTTCTTATCTAGACCAAGTCTGGACCATGTCTTCTGATTTGGACCATGTTATCTTCAGGACCATGTTTCCTTCTGATCTAGACCATGTTTGCTTCTAATCTGGACCATGTTTGCTTCTAATCTGGACGATGTCTTCTTCTGGACCATGTTTGCTTCTGATCTGGACTATGTCTTCTTCTGTACCATGTTTGCTTCTAATCTGGACCATGTTTGCTTCTGATCTGGACCATGTCTTCTTCTAGACCATGTTTCCTTCTGATCTGGACCATGTCTTCTTCTGGACCATGTTTGCTTCTGATCTGGACCATGTTTCCTTCTGATTTGGACCATGAATGATAGCCTCTGATTATGTTATCTAATTCTTGCCTCTGATGATATCCTCTGATTTTTGCTTTTGATGACATCCTCTGACTTTTGCCTTTGATGATATCCTCTAATTTTTGCCTTTGATGACATCCTCTGATTCTTGCCTCTAATGGGATCCTCTGGTGATATCCTTTGGTATCCTCTAGTGATATCTTCTGTTATCCTCTGGTGATATTCTGGTATCCTCTTGAGGTATCTTCTGGTGACATCTTCTTGAGGTATCCTCTGGTGACTTCATCCTCTGGTGACGTCATCTTCTGATTTTTGCTTCTTGAGGTATCTTTTGGTGACGTCATCCTCTGGTTATGTCATCCTCTGATTTTTGCATTCTTCTTTGAAGTCAAATATGTTATTTTCATAAAATACTTTTGTTAACATCAAAACTTTAAGTGTGAGAACCAACTTGGTTCCAACAAGTATCAGTGCAAAACAACTTCGATCTCAGCACACACAAAGTACAACTGAGTATTTGTGAAAAAATCACAAGTATAAGTATCATCAAAACCATACAGTGAAGGAAAATCAGTAGAAAACATATCAGGGTACGTCTCATCAATCAAATCAGCAACCAATTCAATTTGACAAATAGAATGCTCTTCCAATGGGTGTTTCATAGCATCAAAGATGTTAAATTTTACAATGTTATAACCAAATTCCATGGATAGAGTGTCAGCATGAACATTAATTTTTGTTTTAGCAATTTTCAAGAACGGTATGCCTAAGATGGTAGGCGCTCTATTGGAGTTAGTGTCTCCTTCCATGTCCAAAATATAAAAATTTGCAAGAAATACCAAGGCACTAACTCGAACAAGTACATCCTCCACCAGTCCAGCAAGGCGAACCTTGCTTTTGTTTGCCAATTAAATGGTAACACATGTATTTTGTAAGGATCCAAGCGCAAGAGAGTTAAAAAAATATGTAGGGATAACAATAATGGAAGCTCATAAATCTAACATAGCATTTTCAAATTGACTATTGCGTATGGTACATGGAATGGAAAAAGTCCCTCGATATTTGCATTTCTGAGGCATGGGTTGAATGAGGGCTAAAACATTGTGCCCCATGTTAATTTTTTCATTACCTTTTAACCTTCTCTTATGTGTGCACAACTCTTTTAGAAATTTGGCATATCTTGGAATCTCCTTTATTGCTTCAAGGAGGGGAATGTACACTTCCACCTTCCTAAATGTATCCAAGATTTCCTTGTCCTTATCTGCCTCGTCCATTTTTTTATTCTTCACTGCCTTTTAAGGCAAAGGAAATGGTATATGTTGCTCAACATCAATAGGATCAGGTATCAAAGTGTCCTCAACAACTTTTTTATTTTTCACAGGTTCAGGTGTCTTGGATATTTCAACAGCTTTACCAAACCTCAAGGTAATTGCACTAACATTATGCACATTTGGATTTACTGCTGACTATGCAGGTAATTGGTTTGATCCCTGGGTTTGCATCTGATTGATTGAAGTGGCCAGTTGTCCAATTTTTGTCTCCCTAAGTCTACAGACCTTTGCTGCTTGAGCTTTACCAATTGCCAATTTTTTTACCAATGAAGTGAGCTCATCAAGTCTGTTATCTATATTGTAGTGGGAAGAATTTAGAATCTCATTCACTCCCTTTGTCAATACCACTAAATTGTTCTTGGTTGTAAACTGTTGAGAATTAATAGACATGTTTTCAATCAAGGCTTTTGTTGCATCTGTGGTCTTATTGACAAGTGCTCCTCCACTAGCAGCATCCAGGATGCTTCTATCCATAGGTAGCAAGCCTTCATAAAAATACTGGATGAGCAATTGTTTAGAAATTCGGTGATGAGAGCAGTTAGTCACTAATTTCTTGAATCCCTCACAATACTCATGCAAAGATTCTCTATCAATATGCCTAATGCCACATATTTCTTTTTTTTATTGAAGAATCACTAGAGGTAGAGAATAATTTTTCTAAGAACATTCTTCAAATCATTCCAACATGTAACAGAACCTGGCTAAAGGAAATACAACCAGTCCTTGGCAGCATCTTGAAGTGAGAATGAGAAAGCTCTCAGCTTGATATGGTCCTTTGTGACTCCTTGAGGCTTTATGGTAGAACACACAACATGGAACTCCTTCAAGTGTTTATGAGGATCCTTACTTGCAAGCCTGTTAAACTTTGGAAGTAAGTGTCTTAAACCATATTTAAGATCAAATGGTACATTAACTTTAGGATATTTGATATACAAGGCATTATAATTGACATCAGGTGCAACAAATTTCTTAAGGTTCTATTATTCATGTTATCACACCAAGTATGAAACCAAAGTCTCAAATCTAGAAAACTGTCTCAATGTGTTCATCTTCCTCCATTTGAAATAACTCGTACTATCTAACCAGATGATTTGCTTTGGCTTCTTGCACCTGCTTACTTACTTCGTAGGTTAGAACTAGAGCATCGAATATACTTTTGGTCATATCTTTGTTACTGCATTTGTCGAATTCCTTGAATGGGATTGCATTCATAAAAAAGTCATGGCTTTATGATGCATCTTGAATTGCTTCTTCTGATCAGCATTCACGTTCTTCCTAGATACTTTAGTGCAATCGTCACTGGTAGGAGCAGTGTACCCATCTTCAACCAAATCCCAAAATTCAAAATCTTTCGAAATAAAAAAGTTTGTGATTTTGTGTTTCTAGTATTCAAAATGGTCTCCATCAAATAGAGGGCGTATGTTGATGTTTCCTCTTACAGCTTCATAATCATGCTTAAACATAATAAGTATTGGATCTTTACTCAAACACTGTAAGGTGCTCAGGCTTTGAGACCGGATTTTAATGCCAGTTAAAGGTAGAAAATACAAGAAAAGGAGTTTGAATTGTGTTTTACTGTTTTAAAATTTTGTGAATAAACTTGGTAATAAAAGAAAAGAATAAATAAAATAAGAAAGAAAGAAATCACACAAAGATTTATATTGTTTCACCACCAAACTGGTAGCTACGTCCAGTCCCTTTACTGAGAAGGATTTTCTCTAGTAATTCAATCTGGATTACAACACTTAACTTCAACATGTTAAGTCTACTCAACTTCCAGTTTGCACCTACAAACCGTTGAGGAAAACAACCACTCCTAGGCTATGTTACAAAAATGTTTGGTTTGGTTTCTGTGTAACTCTCAAGAGATAAACAACTTTGTTTGAATTCCTCAGTATTATTTGATGTGTTGTTGTTGCTCAATATTTGTTCACTGTTGTTCAATGTTAGTCAATTTGTTGTTTGTGGTTTTGTATCTTCCTTTGATGGAGAGACCCCTTTTATAGATGTCAATTTGGAATTTTTTGTTATGATTTTTCAACGTACTTTAGTTTGAAACGTTGCTTCACTCTAGTTCTTCAATTTGAATTATCGCTTCGTTTCAATGTTCTTCAATTTTGAATCATTGCTTCGTTAAAAAAAATGATCTTATCGTTGCTTTGATTTCAGTTAATCTAGGCGTTAAATTCCCCAAATTCATTATCGGCTGAGTCAGTTCTTTCTAGAAGGTTTTTGAGACTTTAACACGAAAGCGTTTTGACAAACTTAATTTATTTCAATTCGGTGCCACACTAAAGAAGTAATTGACTGGAAAGTGTTCGAATCTTTCATGTCTTGACTAGAGGAAACGTAGCTTGGAGCATTGACCTTTATCAATATATGTTCTCCAATTTTCATATTATAACTAGAGGATACATCTTCGATGCATTGAGTCATAGACTTTTTCAAGATTCGTTGACTTTTGTCAGAGTCATTGACCATAGCTTGAGTTAGACGATATGGTGCAGATGTCAATTGCTTGTCTTGAATTAGTGGTAGAGACAACTTTGTGATGTTGCATATCAGAGTTAGATGCAACTCGTTGCTTTGTTAGAGGCAACTTATCAAAATGTGTTGCATTCTCTTCAAAGTGAGAGTTTCAGAGCCAGCGGAGGGGTGCACTGTTGGAACTAAGTTGGTTCTAAGTACTTAGGATTTTGATGTTTACAAAAGCACTCCATGTAATCTTATTTTGTACATTGAATTACTGTATTAAAATGCCACCAGAAGATGAATTTATCAGAGGATACACCTCCAGAAGTCATCAGATAATGCATCCTGAAATTACCAGAGGATACACCAGGATGTCAAAACACCACCAGAGGATATCTTTACTGGCCCAGATCAAAAGGAAGCAAAGTTCAGAAGGAGACCTCGACCAGACCAGAAGGAAGCCTGCCAGAGGGAGACTTGTTCCAGACAAGAAGATATCATAAGTCAGCCTTAGTCCAAAAGTTATTCTGACCAGAAAATAGCCTGGCAGTGTTGGCCGAAATCAGAAGGTCAGAATGTGTGGTCCAGAATTGGCCGAGATCATAGGATCACAGCAGATTAGTTTGCAAGTCCAGGTTGGCCGAGATCAGAAGATCAAAAAGTGTGGTCCAGGGTTGGCCGAAATCAGAGGATCACAGCAAATCACTTAGTATGGTCCAGATGTGGACTAGGACAGAAGATCAAACGGTCCAGAATTAATCATGATGATAATCGGTGGAGATTTAATTTAATTTGATCAAAGTATTAAAAAGGATTTGATACAAAAATAAATTGAAGTCTTGTGGAATTCAGAAGCTATTGGCGGGAAGAAAGATTTGTTCCAGAATTAATTAAAGTCAGAATTGGTCAAAGTTATTTTTGAAAGGCAATCTAGAGCATAAAAAGATATGTTTTTTATTTAAGTGAAGCCCGATTGGACAAGTTATTTTTGCAAGATAATCCAGCAAGATACAACTCGAAATTAAGCTTGGAAGAGACCCTAATATGCATCTATAAAAGGAGGCTCAAGGTAGAATACTTAGCATCGAAAATCACAAAAGAGTCATACACTTCCAAAAGAAAACACTCGAGTTTTCAGTGAGGTTAATTGTGAGTTCCAGCTTTCCAGAAGCAAGCACTCGTGTTATTTTCTTTCCCTTGTGTTAGATCTAAGTTGTTGAAGTAGAGTCTACAATCTGAGGGAGTCAGAAGGGGTAGCAAATTACTTGGCAATTAGATTCAAGGCATTGTAATTCCTTCTACAATCTGGGGTTGTCAGATTGGTAGGAGAATACTTGACTTAAGAAGTCAAGGTGCTGCATTCCTCAAAAGTCTAGGATTGTTAGACTGTTTGAGAAGATGACTTGGAGGGTTAGTGGTATTGTTGTAATTCAAGGTTTTGAATTAGTGAAATCCTTCAAAGTGAAGGGACTGGACGTAGCCTCGTTAACGGTGAACTAGTATAAAATTCTGTGTTTTTATTGTTACTTTATATCCACTGCTAACTCTGTTTTATTCATACATCAAGTTTTGTTTTAAAACTGCAAAAACAGAAAACGTATTCAAGTTAGTCAAACACAATTCAACCCCCTTTTCTTGTGTTTGCACCTTCACGCACAACAGAGCTCGTGTTCTTCATTATCAGAGCAAAGTCTGGGTGACTTTTGTTCTATTCCTTTTAGCAACGGAGCACATGTTTTTCCTTTTTGTTTTCCTTTTTTAATTTTGTTTCCTCTCATCAAAGAGTGGGTTTATAGTTTGCCTGTTTGTTCTAATTTATGCTCACTCAATAAGAATATTAGTGCATTAAATTGTTCCCAAAAAATACTTTTTATTATCATCAAAACAAGATGAAGAATTGTTCTTCAAACCATCTTGGTTCTAACAAATGCAATAGTCACAACACCGTTGATTTCATCCATTTGAAGGATGCAATTGAACTGATAATATAGAATGGTAAGCTAAAGCAGTATATTGCTTGTGCTTATAACACATCCCCCTAAAGGAGAACCAAACATAACTGAAATAGTCTAACACCTTAATTGATGTCGAGGAAAAAAATTAAGGAACCCATTAAGGTCTACTGGTCACTATGCACATCATCGATGGGAATGTCCACTATAATGTTTTCTCGACAATAAGGATTGTTAGTAGAAATCCTTATCTCAGCTCATGGAAGACTTTACAACAACTATGGTTAACTCGAAAGGGTTCTATATCGCCAACCTCTCCAATGTCAACTCAGTGAAATGGAAGCTTGACAAAATCATGTTGTGTTAAAAATACAATTAGAGCAAGTGTACTTTATCTTAGTAGTAGTAGTAGTATAAAAGACTATCGTATCCACATGGATTAATTAGCAAATAAAAAATTAATTAAGATTATTTATTATTTATACTAGCAACAATGATTGAGTTGTTTATGGAAACAAAATAAGCAATAGAAAATAATTAAGAACAAGAATAAAACTTTAAATATGTAAATCAATGGAGAGAAGTCTAGGGTCATGGTTTCACTTGTAACTCAAGGTGTTGGAAAACACAAGAAGGGAGTTTGAATTGTGTTTTTCTATATCAGAAAATTATTTTAGTTGTTTAACCAAAAAGATATGTTCTTTATCAAACCATTAAACTTGTGATTATAACCAATTTAAGTATGATAACATTGAATCATAAAGAACTTAGATTAAAATAACACAAAAGAGAGAGATAGAATAGACATATGGATTTTTATACTAATTCACAACAGACTGTTGCTAAATCTTGTCCTCCCATTGGAGAGAGATTTTTCCTAAGTATAGTCGATGACTTAATCCACTATTTAAGAAATAGCATACAAGTATTATTTACTCTACCTCTTCAAGCTTTGAGTATTTTTCTTATGCCTCTTCAGGCAGTTACCATTAGCATTCTTCTCAACTTTCGAGCAAGCAGTTGTTGAGGTTCATAAGTCTTGTTATACCTCTTCAAGTACCTCTTATGGATGAAAGAGTTGTTGCTAGTGTCAGGTTGATTTACATCAATTCCAGGTTGTGTCTTAATTGACACAAAATTTGTTTCTAGGATTCAGACTCTCATTGAGAAAATGTCACATTTCTAATCCTATATCAATTCAAGTGTATCAAACAACTTGATTAATTTACATCAATTCTAATAACTCTCTAGTGAGAGGATTTTTCATTCATTCTTTTCTTTTGATGTGTTCTAGGCTTTTTCAAAAATTCTTCTTAACACATTGTCTTTTTCATTCTCTTAGTCACTTTTTCGTATCGATCGTATCTACTAAAATACTGAGAAATGTATCTGTTGAGAAGGTTATCGTTGGAGGTCTTGAATCAGCATTTAAGGCAAATCAACCTTTAAGACATATCCATATATATCTTCGTAATTAATTCAGAGTATCTTGAATTGAGAAAACAAATCTCAAAGGATGTCACTATTAGAGGATAAATCCATCTTTAACGAGTAGAGGATGTCGGAATGTTGACCTCTTGTCACATCATTGACTTTATCATAGTGATGACTTGAAGCATTGACGAGATGGTCAACTAGTTTACCCGAATTACCAAATGCAAAATCATCAGAGTGAACTTATAATTAGATTAATCAAAAACGCGTTAAGAGTGCGTAATAAGTCAAGTAAAGACCAAAATTACTAAAATCTTAATCCATTTAGTCTATTGCATTTGTTGGTTGAATAAAATTGCCTAAAAACCAAAATGGTTAGAATAAACTGAGTGAAGATTAAAATGACACAAATATTATTCTATTGAAACTATTGCACTTATTAGATGTACTACATTGACTAAGAACCAAAATGGATTAGAATAAGCTGAGTGAAGACAATAATGACTAAAAACTTATTCCATTGAGACAATTGCACTAATTGGATGAACTACATTGGCTAAGAATCAAAATAGGTTAAACTAAGGTGAGTTAAGACCAAAATCTTAATCAATTGAGACTATTGCCCTTATTGGATAAAGTACATTGGCCAAGAACCAAAATTGGTTAGAATAAGCCGAGTAAATATCAAAATTACCAAAATCTTATTCATTGAGACTATTGCACTTATTAGATGAAGTACACTGCCTAAAAACCATAGTGGATTAAAATAAGTCAAGTGAAGACCCAAATGACCAAAATCTTAATCCATTGAAACTATTGCATTTATTGGATAAACAATATTGCAAAAGAACCAAAATCGATTAGAATAAACTGAGTAAAGACAAAAGGACAAAAATCTTATTCCATTGATGTTGCATATAATCAAATTATTTTCTCAAATGTTTGTGACTATATTTGTAGTATTTGAGTTTTTTAAGTGAACTATTAAAATTTTGATATAATCTTGTATTCTTTTTTTTTTTTAAAACTAGAGATTTAAACTCACTCATATGATACAATTTTTTACATAATCATCATACTTTTTTATATAAAAGATACTTTATAAATTCTTTTAATTTTTCTTGTAATGGGAAATTATATACAATAAGTTATCGAGTAAAAAAATCATTATCTCTTTAATTATCTATGCATAACATGTGGTTAACTAGAAAATTCAAATTTTGATAAAATCTACCATTGATAAATTAATATATATTTTTTGGGTTACATGTTGGGATCATATAACCACCTATCTTTATAATTAAATATTCTATTTTATGTGTAAAATATGTGGTTGAGTTTGTGAAACTCTATTGGTGATCAATTTTATAACCACTTCTCTTGATAATTTTGCATTATAAACTTAATATCCCACGGTTGAATATTATATCATTAGAGAATTTTAATAGTAGTGGACTCTAATGAGAACCACAATCTCGTTTATATATGTAGAATTAGTAGGAATGTGTACACAATTATTATATATACTTTACAATTAATATTCATATACTCTTGTGCGCACTATAGCATATGACATAATGTAAGAGATTTTGAAATTTAGTCTCATTTTATTATACAGATATATTTACCAATATTCTTTTATTCTTAGTCAGTGTTATAATTGGATGCTTCAATTGAACTTATTGAAAAATACACAATAATCTTTTATCATGCCACTATATTGTACTTCTCTCTTACAACATTCTATGTTTTATGTGGTAATAAATACGTAAGTACAATGTAAAATGTCAATACTCATATTGAGTTTGATATTGCGTTATTAAAGTACTTATAAATTGTATAATCATAAATGCTTACTCATTATTGACATTCTTGTGGCCACATTAATCCACATTATTATTATTTTTAAAATCAAGTATATGTGTTAATCTAATTTATCTTTGAATTTCCTATTTTTTGATGGATTTTCATACTCACATTTTTGCTAAAACTTATATTAATTGAATGTTAGATACTAAAGAACATTTATTGATTTCGACTAAATGTAATTATTTTGTTAATTTGTTAATAGAATATCCCTATAAGTAATTATTTTTCTTTTACCTATCTAAATATATGACATTATAGAATTTGAAAACCTTATGGCAAATCAACTAACCATGCACTTATATATGAGTATTGTAACTCATATCATTTTTTAAAGTGTTTTGGTGTTTTGAATGAGTGGAAGCTCGTTGTAGCATTTCAGTAGCTTGTATCATTCTTGAATTACATATTTCTTAATTAAATTATGATAATCCATATTAATTATCCTTATGTTAAATGTAAGTTTTTTTAGCAAGTATGATTTGTTTGTTGAGGCAAAATCCCAAATTAATATTTTGAAGATTATCAAACATTTAATTATAGGATTTAAGTATTGAGGTTGATAAGCCCAACTACTTGTTTGCTTCGTCGAATATGATGTTGGTCCAGTTGCCTTGGTCGATTAGACTTCTTTTTACATTATGGTTCGCCATTCCCATAAAGATTACCATCGGTCATCTTGTTGTTTGTCTATATCTTTTTAGTCATTCTCCAAGAACGTGATTGTTGGAAGAACGTTCCTAATCTAAGTGAGAGCACAAATTGACTTCAAAGCTCTAAGATGTATTTTTCTTGCGTTGCTGGTAGTTCCTCCTCTAGCGAATCCTCCTGATATGAAGTTTATCTCTCTTGGTTGAGGTGTTGATCTCTTACACATCATATTATTCTCTATTGCACCTTTTCTCGGGGCTCCTAGATCTTCAATATGATTGGGTGAACTCGAGCCTCTTCTTTGTGGTATAGGCCTTTTTGAATCTTCATGTTGATTTCTCTTATCTACATACTTTTGGTAGATGGCCCTTTCATATCGACCTTTGGATTTGGAAATTTAGTCCCTGGAAATCATCGATGAAATGTCCATGTATCTTGTGATACTTCTAGTATACCCTTATGTCTAGGTCAGATTTAGATTATCTTTGTCGATGTAGATTGATTAAATTAGAGTTGTATGCATTTTGAAATATCCTCTTGGGACTTTTCTATCAATAGGGTGAAGTGAGAAAAAACACTCATTCCTCCTACTTTTCCCTTGGTCGCGATCGTTGTGGGGGGATCTTTTGTAATCTCCCTTTTTGTAGGCAGCTACATCTTTAAGTGTTATGTACCTGCTCTCTCTTTTCCTAAGCTCTTCGAACATTTCAGAAGGTCTCCTCGCAAGTGAATTAGATAAAGGTCTTGGCTTTAACCCTACTACAGTGCATGTAGTGCTACAGTTGGATTCAAATATCTAACACGGGATGTCTTATCATTAAAGTAATCCATGAACGAAATAAGGAACTCACATGACTTCTACTTGAAACCAACCAAATAATTTGAACTTTTTTGAGTTATTCAGCTGGTGGTGAATCTAAATATGAACATTTCGGGTAGTTGCTTTTATGACAACTTATTTTCTTGGGAGGTGAGAAAACCATAGGATCACAACTCTTTTTAGTGTGTAGGGGAAGATTGTGCATTTCAAAGCATCGAATGCTTGTTGAAGTTTAAGACTAGTTCACAACACAACATCTGCTACATCTAGTCCTCCTCTTACAGAGAGATTTTGCCTCAGTAGAGTCGAGGACTTACTCCATTGTTTTAATTAATAACATACAAGTATTCTTTATTCTGCCTCTTTAGGCTTTGAGTATTCTTTCTCCAGCCTATTCAAGCTTTGAGTATTCCTTCTCCAGTTTCTCTAGCCTTTGAGTATTCTTTCTCTAGCCTTTCCAGGCTCTGAGTATTTTTCCTCCTGCCTCTCCAAGCTATTGTCGTCAGAACCCTTCTTCAACATTTTGGCAAATTGTCGTTAAGTTCACGAGTGTTGTTGCCACTAACGAGCTGATTTACATCAATACAAGTTTGTGTCTGAATTGACACAAAGTTTGTTTCTAGGTTTCTAACTCTCATCGAGAGGATGTTATATATTGAGTCATATATTAGTTCAAGTGTATAAAAATACTTTGACTGATTTACATCAATTCTAATAACTCTCTACTGAGATGATTTTTCATTCATACTTTTCTTTAGATGTGTTTTTGGCTTTTTCGGAATTTCCCTTTTTGTTCTTTGTTTCTCTCACACTACATTTACTGGATGATTTCTTCTTAAATACAGGGAGGAAGTGTCCATTGAGATATTTTTGTTTGAGGTCGTTAAGGTTTCTAGCCTTTGTACTGATTGCAGAAAGATAACATGTATCTCATGAATTTCTGTATCTAATATTTGAAGATAGATTTTCAGTTGAGCTAATGTCAAAACTAAATCCCATAAATCACATGTCTTATCTAGTATGGAAGTAGATGAATCAAAAGATACAATAAATAAAAGATAGGATAATCAAATGATGTCTTGCAGACCTTCAAACCAAATAGATTCAGGTGATTATCAGAGAATGCACAAGCTTTGTCTTCTCATAGCATTAACTACCATCAGATCATTGACTCTCATCAGAACGTTGACCTATTTAGAGTGTTGACTTCTTCAGAAGCATTGACTTTATTCAGAGGCGTTAACTTTTTTACAGAACATTGATCAGGCTTCAAAATGTTGACTAAACGTTGACTTTTTCATATGTGTTGACTTTATTAAGAGGAAGACGAGATAGACACTTGATGCATTCATCAAAGGCAACGAATCATACCATGTCTATATTCATCAGAGACAGCTGAGACAAAACATATTTGTATTCATCAGAGGCAAGTAAGACAAAACATTACTTGTGTTTCCATAGGTAATAGAAATAGAGCGTTACTTGCATCACCAAAGTCAACCGAAGCATAACATTATTAGAGCCACTAGAGGTAGAACATTGCTTGCACCATTAGGGCCACCAAAGGCGCGTGCACCAGACTTAGAATGTAGAGCATGAGAGAAGTCTTGGTTTCCTTTGGCTTAGTCCAGTCACCAAAGGATATAGCTACCAGAGCAAAGACTTATATTCCTTTTTGCTTCTAACACTTTGACTTGGACTAAAGCTCCTATATTGCAATACTTCATATTGCTATATTATGACTTGATTTATTAGTAAACATAATTACTTGTTTATTAGGTGATAATATTGTGTGTTAGAAAAAATTAGATTATTATCTCTAATTTACTCATAATTTATGCTACCTTAAACTATATAGTAATACAAATCTTTGTCTTCTAACTAAACATGAACACTTAACAAATATAGTTAGAAGATAGTTGTTCTTTATTTGTTTGTTTTTGTTATCATTAAAACATCAATTAAATTATTGCATCTAAAACCACTTTTGAACTAATACTAAGGGTGCCTTTGCCACTATGACCATCAATCACTTGTAATAATATTGTGATAGACATATGGATATAACTTAATAAAATTCATAATTTCGATATATTTTGATTAAAATTATGTTTTTCTAATGTTTCTTTATTATATTTATAAATGTCATTAATCTAAGTCATACAATCGAGTCATTCGATTTAATCAACTTTAGTCATGTGGTTCGACCAATGACTTCACGTTTCGACCAATGATTCTTTGACTCTATGATCTTATCGAGTTGATGTTAAAAAATTATTTTTGATCTTGTTAAGAAAAGAAAAAAACTAATTTTGGTATTTCCTTCTTGCGTATTTCTATTTATCCAAACAACATACAATTTATATTATTCTTTATTTTTAATATTTCTCTCTTTTTTCATTTCCATTCCATTCTACCAGTTTCCATCGATCCAAACAGAGACCATATTTTCCGAGACAAAAAACGTAGTGTTAAACCCTAACATCATAAACATCCATTCCCGCCACATACAAGTAAACCCTCTCGTTGCATAGCGAAACCTAAACCCCAAAGAACAAAACAATGAATTTCAGATTCCAGAATCTTCTCGGAGCTCCTTACAGAGGCGGAAACGCAGTCATCTCAAACAACACCCACCTACTCTCACCCGTCGGTAACCGAATCTCCGTCACCGACCTCCTTAAATCCGAAACAACAACTCTCCCTATTCAATCCTCCTCAAATATCTCCCGTATCGCCGTCTCCCCCGACGGCACCTTCCTCCTCGCAATCGATGACCGTAACCGCTGCCTTTTCATCAACCTCCGCCGCCGCGCACTTCTCCACCGTATCACCTTCAAACACCGCGTTGGTGCTGTCAAATTCTCCCCCGATGGAACACTTATCGCTGTTGCCGCCGGAAAACTCGTTCAGATCTGGCGCTCTCCTGCTTTCCGCAAGGAGTTTTTTCCGTTCGAACTGGTTCGAACTTTTGCCGATTTCGACGCCAAAATCACTGCCTTTGATTGGAGCCCTGATTCTAACTACTTGCTTGCAGCGTCTAAGGATCTTACTGCGAGAATCTTGTGTTTGAAGAAACTTAAAGGTGGTGTTAAGTATAAGCCTTTTTTGTTTTTAGGTCATAGGGATTCTGTTGTAGGTTCATTTTTTGGCGTCGATTCTAAAACTAGTAGGGTTTCTAAGGTTTATACTGTTACTAGAGATTGTTATTTGTTAAGCTGGAGTTTTACTGGCGAGGAGGAGGAGGAATCCTCGGCACCACCATCGCCAGGGACACCGGATAGGGAATTGGAAGGGGTTTTGATGGTTGTGGACGATGCTGAAGTGAAGAAGAAGAGGAAGGAGCGTGAAATTGAGGATGGGGGAGGGTATTTGTGTAGAGGGAAATGGGAGTTGTTGAGGAAGGACTGTTTTAATCAGGCGCCGGCCAAGGTTTCAGCTTGTGATTATCATAGAGGTTTGGATATGGTGGTTGTTGGATTTAATAATGGTGTGTTTGGGTTGTATCAGATGCTGGATTTTGTGTGCATTCATTTGTTGTCGATATCAAAAGAGAAGATTACTACTGCTTTGTTTAATGAGCTTGGGAATTGGTTGTCCTTTGGGTGTGCTAAACTGGGTCAGCTCCTTGTGTGGGAGTGGCGGTCTGAGAGCTATATTTTGAAGCAGCAGGGTCATTACTTTGATGTCAATTGTGTCGCGTATTCACCCGACGCTCAACTCCTTGCTACTGGAGCTGATGATAATAAAGTGAAGGTATTCACTTGGCTGCTTGCATTGTACTTTTCATCATGTGTTTGTATATTGTAATTGTATCATCTTTGATTGCTTTTTATGATCTGTATTGCAATGATTTTAAAATTGAACAAGTTTAGGAGTGAGTTCAATGAAAATTTTGTACATATCTGCTGCAGGTTTGGACTGTTTCCTCGGGCTTTTGCTTTGTTACATTTTCTGAGCACACTAATGCTATTACGGCTCTGCATTTTATGGCAAGTAACAATTGCCTGCTCAGTGCATCTCTTGATGGGACTGTTTGTGCATGGGATTTATTACGTTATCGGAATTTTAGGACGTTTACCACCCCTTCTTCAAGACAGTTTGTTTCTTTGGCCGCAGATCAAAGTGGTGAAGTGATATGCGCTGGCACTTCGGATTCCTTCGAGGTACCATTTCACAAAAGTTAGGTGGGTTCTGTTTATGTTGATATTTATTTCTTTATGCTTACCCTTTGTGGTCAATGATATTTGCAACAGATTTTTGTTTGGTCGATGAGAACTGGCCGTTTGTTAGATGTGCTTAGTGGTCACGAAGCTCCTGTTCACGGGCTAGTATTTTCTCCTACAAATGTGAGTTTGCTTCTCTTCCATTGTTATTCATCCGCATAAGTTGATGTCTTATGTTATCTTATCCTTTATAAATGTGAGTTATGCTACAGTGTCTACTTATTAGAAGTACGAAGTCTCTATGAAGCCATGGTTTATTATTTGTAATTTTTGTTTCCGAATTCTATGCCAATAACCCATAGTATTATCAAATATGATACATGACAATGAAGAGAACTGCTGAAGTTTGTATTTTTTATTTTTATGAAGCCATGGTTTATTATTTGTAAGTTTTGTTTCCGAATTCTATGCTAATAACCCATAGTATTATCAAATATGATACATGACAATGAAGAGAACTGCTGAAGTTTGTATTTTTTATTTTTATGTTTTTTTAAATTGGCTAAAGATACTTAGCACTTTTTCTTTTCTCTTTGTGCAGGCTATCTTGGCTTCATCATCATGGGACAAGACTGTTCGGTTGTGGGACGTCTTTGATGGAAAAGGAGCCGTTGAAACGTGGCCTCACATACATGATGTTCTCACAGTAGTTTATCGTCCAGATGGAAGGCAGCTAGCTTGCAGTACATTGGATGGACAAATTCATTTTTGGGATCCCATAGATGGTTTGCTGATGTACACCATAGAAGGTTCTAGAGATATTGCTGGAGGTCATCTTATGACTGACCGTAGAACAGCTGCTAACTCAAGTACAGGGAAGTACTTCACAACCTTGTCTTATTTAGCTGATGGAAGCTACATATTAGCTGGGGGCAGTAGCAGATATATCTGCATGTATGATGTTGCCGATCAGGTTTGTTTGAATGTATTTATTTTTATATTTCTAAATTTTTATTCTTATCACATTGAATTTTACATATCTAGAAATCTCATAATATGAATTGTTAATTGAGTCTCAATATATATTTTCTTAAAAGATTCTTCTTTGTTGATTCACAACACATTTTCTATTAGGTTGAGACCTACATATGGTACAGGTTAGGGGATGTGTTGGTAGACAATTTAATTAACTGTTTATTTAATAAGAGTTTATCATATAATAGTCCAGTTTCAGTATACGTTGTTTCTATTGAAGATAAAATTAGGGTAAACTCTATAAGCTATATCTTAAGAATCTTATAAAAATAAGCTGGAAACAAGTTATAAGACATATCATAAGCTATTTATCAAATCTCTTCAAAACACTTGCACAAGTGCTGCTTATATCATAAGTTAAGTCCAAATAACCTTTCAAACGCCTCCTAAATGGTTGTTTATGTGGTATGGGCAGTTAGATAATTCGTGAACATAAAAATCAAAAAATGTTATGGTATATTCTGTATCTTAATGATTGCAATGAAAAATAAATCTTGATTGTTTATTTTTTTGGCATATAGTCAATTTTCAGAACCAATTGCTGCTATTGTGGAAATTGAGAAGAAAATATAGTACTTCCTGTGCAATTCATGATTGACATAGCTCATTATTATAAATTACAGGAGCACATGATTATTAATTTTGTGCTGCACATGCACATGTGTCTGTGTTAAGGCTCCTTTGTCATCCTAACAGGCTTAAGCATAGTTAGAAACTTAAGAGTCAAATAGTCAATATGATACAGTTGTAATATGCCATTTGGTATATGGATGGGTTGAAATCTGAGATGCATATAGTCATGTACTTTCTCTAACCAGCACACCCTTGTATTGTGCTGTACTGTATGTTCTGAAGAGTGAATACTTTTGAGCCTCACACACATACTCCTCAAGTTAAATGAATATAGAGGAAATGAAAGGATGGTGGGTTCTATAGGTTGGTCCATCTTGTAATATTTACTAAAATGAATCAGTGATTGGAGATAATATTTGTTCTTTTTTGTTCTCTCCCATTAAGATGAGCTGTAGCATTTCTATTATTAAACTACTTGGTTTTCTCTAGGTGCCAATCTTGTAAGGCTGTGTATGGTTGGATATTTTTAAAAACCTAACCATATCCATTTATCAGCCACACATGTGGATTATGATTCATAACCAAACCACTTTTTTAAAACTGATCACAAATCCGATTACAGTTCCATAACCGGTTATTTCTCAAAGCCGGTTTGGAAACTGGTTTTTGCTCAAATCTTATTTCAGTTGCCTCTTGTTTCTCAAATCTGGTTTTGAAACCCAAATTTTTCAAAATCTAGGTTTTTAGCATAGATTCCAATTTTAAACTTAAAATATGGTTTCATGTGAATAACAGTGGAAAACACCATTGTTTCAAATGTCAAGTGTCTCAGTGAGAATTATTTGCATTTAACTATTTTCAAGTGGGGACTTGCTCGAGTTACACATAGTATCATTGTTCTGTGAGTCCAAACCTCTGATTTTATTTTATCCAATACTCCAAACTAGATTTGTGATAATTTTACAATGATAATAATTGGTCTAGAAAACTTCAACAAAAGCATGCTGATTGAGCAGAAATACAACCTAAAAAAAACAGCAACATAGTACCCAAGACATTTCCATTTGGGTAGGTGGTGAAAGTACAAAATCCAATACATGGCCAAACTAGTTTGGCACTTCATTATTTCAGGTAGCAAGTTTCAGCATATTCGCAGCGTGCCAGTGTATGTGACAGTAGGAAAACTTACAGGAAATTCAGAAAACTAAAGCCCTCACCTCTCCAACAACCTTGTCAATACAAAAGACTAAACCAAACCAAGTGATGTTATCATTGTTTCTAGTCATGTAGACCTCTTCCTCTAGGAACCCATGTAGGAAAAGCATTGTTTCTATTTAGGAATCCATTTAGACCTCTTCTCTCTTCTGCCTCATTGGTTATCTATTGCCTTCTAAACCTTTTATGTTGGTGCTGTCATATGCATCCCTTGTTTGTCTGTGGCGTAAATTTTGTAGTATTCAATTTGAATATGGATGCATAATTAAGATATACCAGTCCCAACTTTTTTACATATTGTGATTCATAGTACCGTTCTGTTTATTAATTGGAATCTCTTCTGTACAGGTATTGCTGCGGCGTTTCCAGATAACTCATAATCTTTCATTAGATGGAGTGCTTGACTTTTTAAACTCCAAGAATATGACCGAAGCTGGCCCTCTAGATTTGATCGATGATTATGACAGTGACATTGAAGAAGGTGTTGAAAGACAAACACGAGGGAAATTAGGATTAGATTTACCAGGATCCGTGTCTAACCGTGGAAGACCTATTATTCAAACAAAATCCCTAAGAATTGCACCTACAGGGAGGAGTTTTGTAGCTGCAACAACCGAGGGAGTTTTAGTTTATTCTGTTGATGAATCATTCATATTTGATCCAACTGACCTAGACATAAATGTCACACCAGAGGTACTATATTTTTTTTCGAAGTTGTCAACTTTATCAACTATGCATTATTTCACTTTAAAGAATAACCAATTATTACAGAAACTATTTTCTGTAGAAATCAATTATTTGAAAATAAACAAACGGCAATTTATTTTGTGGTGAAATTTGACTTTTATTTGGGAAGAGGAAGTGTTTTTCCTCTTATAGTGCGGGTTCTATCAGACTGTCAATTTCTATGTTTGCGACTCCATAAGAATAAAATACTTCAAGTTTTCTACAAATTCTGGAAAAGGCAAATTTTTTGCAGCATGTAGTACTTGAAATTTTTCCTATGCTCCACCTAGCTAGCTATATATTGATCTTGCTTCACTACTGTATCTCCTCTTTTGATGTCATTAGTAACATGGGCTTGGATTGCTCAACAGGCAGTTGATGAAGCTCTTAATGAAAATCAACCAAGTAGGGCATTGATCCTTAGCCTTCGCTTAAATGAAGACTCTTTCATTAAAAAATGTATTTTTGCTGTTAGTCCAGCAGACATTCCAGCAGTTGCCACATCAATCCCATTCAGATATCTCCAGCGATTAATTGAGGCACATGCATCTCTTCTAGAAAACTGTCCTCAT
Organism: Cicer cuneatum; assembly: GCA_037974295.1. Taxonomy (NCBI): domain Eukaryota; kingdom Viridiplantae; phylum Streptophyta; class Magnoliopsida; order Fabales; family Fabaceae; genus Cicer; species Cicer cuneatum. Next base: position 26,275,653 of record JBBPBO010001984.1, on the reverse strand, counting down.
TTGGAGTTTATACTTCGATGGTCTCAGGTATTCTTTACTCGCTTAAATTATAAACACGCGCATACGTGTGTGTGTGTGTGTCTATATATATATAGAGAGAGAGACGAAGTGAAACCGATGAGAGTGTTGGAAGAACTAAACTTAATCATTCAATCATAAATTGGTAGTCTAGAAGTAAACTCTGTTTTGACTTTTTATGTACAATTATAGGGTTAAGTGTAACCGTTTGCACGTGGTTCTATCATATTCTGTATTTGTATAAATTGATTGTTATGTTTGTTATGGCAGGAGCTCTGCAAAGCCCATGGAAATTCTATTCAACAGAACTCCAGAAATCTGCTCCCATCATTAAAATCATTACAGAAATCCATTACTAGTATACATCAAGATCTAGCCGATACATGCTCCTCCAATGAATATATGCTTCGATATTTATGCTCTTCTGGCGCCAGTAAATAATTTAAAGCCACAATTCATGCGTTGGATTTTAGGCTTTGCTCGGAAAACCTTGTCCACCCTGATTGTATAATTTTAATATGGTAACGTTGAGCACCATTGGATTGTAGCAACCTGAGGAATCAAAGCAAGATTTGTTGTAGCATGGCCGCGTTGCAAACTAACTTAATAGCGTCCTTCAAAGGAAATACCATTGAATACCAATTTTTGTTCCTGGAAGGTGTGGCATCCATCTGATTTGTTTCATGACCTAGTTGCAACTCTTGACCGAGACAGCTCGACGGTTTATTACATAGACATTCTTTTTAATGCAGTAGCCGTTTTAGATTGCAGAGGTTTAGTCCCAGCTTCATAGTAGTGTGTTTTGAATTAAATATTTTAGGAACTATTTAATGAAAAATATTGGAGTTCATGTTAGAATTTTTGCCCGAGAAATAAATCTCGCCGTTTTGTTCAATCTTGGATCATTTTATTTCATTTGAACACCATTATTCAAGTTCTATTAAGATCTGTTTTTGTTATAAAAGGAGACCTCCCTTGCACGCCATATTTGTGTTGATATATTTATTTTAAAAAATAGTGGTAAGGTTTTTTTATTAAATCTTGTGATTAGTTTTTTCTTCTCACTAGTTTCAATTTAGTCCATTACAAGATTGACCTAATTATACTTTTATATTTTGTCTGGACTATAGAGTGAAAGTATAAGAAAATAAAGGAAAATTTATATAAAGGTTAAAGGAATGAAAGTGGGAGTGGGAGTGAAAGTGAAAGTGTCATCGGGATCAATAAAGAGAGCAACATCGCCAATTTCACTAAACATTAAGTACACCATTACATCAGATGTCTCCTTTTATAACAATCATTGACTACTATTTTTTATAATGGCATCGGCTAGGAGGGGACAAATGGTTGGTGGTGGATCAAAACACGAGAATTGTAGACAAACCGACTAACTTAAATATCAATCCATTTTAGACCGTTTGAGAAGTCGGATTAGGCGGATGGTGGAAGATGCGGATGGCGGAAGATGAAACCAAACAAAAAATCATAAGAAAAAAGAAAGTGAATTTGAAGAAGTAAGAATCAAAACATGCACATAACTATTCTTTTAGACATTGAGGTGTTACATATGACTCTTCTTTTTGAAGCAAGATGGAAGAAATGCATCTTCTTCTTTCTTTCTTTGATGAGGTAAATGCGACAACTTTTGATTAGATCTGAGTTGAAAAAGAAATCAGCAACAATGTTGAACTTCATTGACACTTAATAGATAGGTGCAGTAACCATAGGAGGAGATGGTTGTGGTTTGGTAGAAAAGTTGACATGAATTAAGAAGGCCTCATGGAGGTGTTCGACCTCGAATTCATTTTTCATTTGCAATTTGATTGCTCAAGAAAATAGCTCAACAAGAGTGTGTGAGGTGTTTTTCATTTTGGTACAAAGAATTGTTGGTTTTTTACTTGGAGAAAGAAAAAGACTTGGCATTTGAAATGAAAAAATAGTCTTTAGTCTTTGCAATGTAGTAATAGATGAGTGATAGAAAATAAAAAAGATTACATTGAAAAGAGAGAAATAAAATAAAATAAAGTAATTAAGAAGTAAAAAAATGAGAGGAAGGGAAAGCGTAAAGGTAAATAGGTAATATTGCGTTTGGTAGTAGTTAGTACACAATTTTTTGCAGTATTTATTACTGGCACAACAACAAGTCAACAACTACTCAACTAGCACGTAGGATACTAAATACTAATGTCTTTTTTGCTTCAACTAGCATGAAGCAAAAAAGAAATGAGAGGAAGGGAAAACGTAAAGGTAAATAGGTAACATTGTGTTTGGTAGTAGTTAGTACCACAGTTTTTTGCAGCATTTATTATTGGCCCAACAATAAGTCAACAACTACTCAACTAACATGTAGGATACTGAGTACTAATGTCTTCTGCAACACACCTATATCAGTCTATAATCCAATAAAACTTACGCTACATACACATTTTAGGTCGGTCACATGTATCGTTGGGTGCAATTTTCACATATGAAACCGACCAAATAAACCTGTATAAAACCTATTTCTGCATTTATTTAACCCGAAATCCTAAGAGACCTGCCCGCTTTGCCAAAGTTACACTTGGATTAAGTGCATCCAGGCGAGTTGGCAATTTTTGTCCACCCTAGCATCGGCCACAACATCAATTATGATAATTTTAACTCTTCAAAACATCGTGAAACTCAATTTTTTTAAATAGTTATTTTTATTTTCTTTATACTATTTTAATTTATATTTTATATAAAAAAAAGTTATTGTTGATTTGCTACTTATACGATGTAGGTTCTTAAATTATTTGAGAATTTTTAAATTGATCCTTAAACTAAAAAATAATTATACCTCTAAACTAATATAATTCTTTTTCTCGAAAAAAATCGAATTTTTTTTCTTGAATCAAAAAAAATTTCGAGTTAAAAATAAATAAAAAATTGTAAATAATTATTTATCCAAAAAAAATCAAAACTTTTTTATCGAAAAAATTAATTTTTTTTTTTGAAAAAGTATGCCCATAGATCTCGTTAAACCCACAAAAATTTAGGAGCTTTTTAGTTTTTGGGGCTTTCTTTTTTTAGCCTTTTTAAATATGATTTTTTTTTGTCTCTCCAACGTATAGACTCTGCCAAATAATTAATAGACTTGTGAAATTGACACATATATCTTACAATGTTCACCTTTTCCAAAAGATGACCCGAAATAATGACATTCCCTTTCAACTTTGTACCACCACTCCCTTCCTTGTTACTTCTCATTTTCAATAAAACTCTCCAATCTATTTTTTCACTCTTTTTTCTCTCTTAATAAAACACTCATCAAGAGTCTCATCTTTGTTTCTTCATCCTTTCTCAAATTCATGGTAAAAGTATGGTTCTAAGTCATTTTTTGGAGCATGCTTAGGAGGAGGTGAAGGGAAAACTAAAGGTGGTCTAGGATTTGATAAGAAAAAAGTCTAGAGTTTTATTTTTGGTCATCTTTCGAAAAAAGTGAGCATTCCTACTCAAATGTTTAAAAATATATAATATAAATATGATGTCCTCTCTTGCATCTTTATGTGAAGTGGGTTGAATTGTTTAGGTGCTATTGTTGTGCTTCTTGATGATATTAATGTGAATGTGGGTTGTTGAAATTGTGCCCCATATGTGTTTGATTAAGTGCATGAGCTATTAGAGTAAATGAAATTAGTTGAAGCACATGAATTGTGAAATGTTTATATTGTTGTCTCAAATTCATTTAGACTTATGTTCATTGTTTTGCTTATAACCTATTTCCTAGGTGTCCTTCTAAATGATTCTTGCTTATTTAGAAACTAGACACAATTTCCTTCAATTTGAGCACTGATTTTGTTAGGTTTAACTGGGTTTTAATAATTTAAAATGTTTTACAATGGAGAAATAGTGTTTGTTTTATTTCTGCACCTCTATGCAATAACTTAATATATTGGACAAATTGGTTGCTTACCTTGAAAAACCAAAGTTTTATTAATAAGCTAGATATTCTGAGCTTTATAAAGAGTGGTTGTTTATACAAATCCAACATCATTTAATATGTTAATAAAATTGTCAAAGTTGAAGTACAACTGTTGAAAAATTCTGCATCAAATGTTTTGATTATAATGCTTGAATTTAGCTAAAATGGCATGTTGAGTGACGTTAAGAATTATGTTTTGAAACTAGTTCATGAATGTCATAACTTAGAAATTTCAGTAAGATGTAATAGTTCAATTTACCAGAGAATTCTATTTTAAAGTGTCTTGATAAAGACACTAAAGTATTGACACATTGTTTACTGTTTATTTGTGAGTAAGGTGGATATCCCATGTTGAAATTTCTTAATTTACAATATATTATAAACACATATCTTATATAATTTGTGTTGTATCCATCACAAATTCAACCATCTCATTTGCTGAATTTTGGATTTGTCATTCCATTAATTTTTTTTTGAAACATTATGAATCCACATGTGGACCATCGACTATCATTAATAACATTACGTTATTAATAATTTGACTTATCCAACATAATACATTGGAAATCTCTCATATTCTAATTCTTTATATCAAGGTGAGTTCAATCACAAGCAGGGAATTTGAATTGTGATCCCTTTTTGAAATGTTAATTCATGTTTTTTACTTTTAAAAATTAACTCAAAACCAATTTTGATTACACATAAAAATGCAGAACGTTCTTGGTTAATTAAAAACAAATGAAATAGATTATTTTTATGTAATAAGTGATAATTGTTGGAACCAAGTTGGTTCTTGCAATTAAAGTTTTGATGTTAACAAATGTATTTTATGAAAATAACTTATTTGACTTAGAAGAAGAATGAAAAATGTCACCAGAAGAATAGATCAAAGGATGACGTTACCAAAAGCAGAAATCAGATAATGACGTCACCAGAAGCAGAAATCAGAGGATGATGTCACCAGAGAATGTCACCAGAAGATGACGTCACCAGAGGATATCATCAGAGGATATCAACAGAGGAACCTGTCAGAGAAAAATGCTCAAAACAGAATTAGAGCAAAAGACTCGAGAAACAGAATCTAGCTAAAAATATGCTCAAAACAGAATCTGAGAAAAATGCTCAAAATAGAATTGGAGCAAAAGACTCGAGAAACATAATCTAGCTAAAAGTATGCTCAAAACAGAAGTGAAGCAAAAAGCTCAAAACAGATTAATCGAAATACACTCCAGAAGTAAAGCATCAGTGAACAAAAGACTCAAAACAGAATATGAGCAAACTACTCCAGAATATTCTCAAAACAGATTAATCGAAATACACTCCAGAAGTAAAGTATCAGTGAAGTCCTAAAGTTCAACTATAAATAGAGACTTAATGCTGAAGATTAGAGCATCGAAAACCACGAGAACTCAAGCTTAAATTCAACATTATCTGAGAGTTCAAAATAGAGAAACACAAATGTGCAATAGCAATATTTTCTAAGTGTTTTCGAGAGAGAAATTCAGTGCAATAATCAGCTTTCCAGAAGCAACAAAAGAGTGCAAGAATAAGTGCAGCAATCAGCTTTCCAGAAGCAACAAAAGAGTTCAAGAATAAGTGCAACAATCAGCTTTCCAAAAGCAACAAAAGAGTGCAAGAATCAGTGCAGCAAACAGCTTTTCAGAAGCAACGTTGCAAAGTTCCAAACCTTTATTATATAACCCGATAGTGGTGTAGATTCCTTCTTCAATCTGGGGTTGTCAGATTGGTAGAAGATTTGACTTGTAGAGTCAAGGTGTTGTTATCGTTCCTCAAAAGTCTGAGGTTATCAGACTGTTTGAGAAGACTTGGCTGGTTTAGTCAAGGTGTTGTTGTTCCTCAAAAATCTGGGGTTGTCAGGCTGTTTGAGAAGACTTGACTGATATAGTCAATGTGTTGTTGTTCCTCAAAAGTCTGGGGTTGTCAGGCTGTTTGGGAATATTGACTTGTAGAGTTAGTGGTGTTGTAATTCAAAGGAGTTTGAATTAGTAAAAATGCCTTATGAAGGAAAGGACTGGACGTAGTCTAGTTAACGGTGAACCAGTATAAATTGTTGTGTTATTATTATCCGCTGTTGACAAAACTATAATAAGGTGCATATACCTAGATTATCATAGAGAATGTTCTTTGTTCTACATTAAAATATTCATTTATACCTTTTTCGTTGACGATAAATCGTTGTACCTTTGTTCTCACATTTCATTCGTTTCTTTACACATTTCTATGAGACCCGTGATGCTCACCATTGGTTAGCATATGAGGAATATTGTTTGTATTCAAGATTAAATTTGATTAGGAAATTCAATGTTATTGAGAGTTAGGGTTCTGCTCGAGAGATTTGTGTGGTCGATCTCATTACATGCCATCTCGCTAGCTCTTTCTCCGTAAACGTCCACATCATTGCTGTAGTTTTCGGTAATCGTCAAATTTATTACAATTCTTTACTTAGATATATTTTGATTGTTGACTTTGATGAATGTGAAATTTAAAGCTGTATAGATTTACAAGAATTGGTTTGCTATCTTTGTGCTTCTTTTTGCAATTGGTTTATTCTTGAAGCTTGGAAGATGGAGTGTTAATTTGGAGTTGGTTCTAGTATGGTTCAAGTTCCTATCTCTATATTTTTTTTCCTTTTCTATTTCGGGTTGGTTTGTGCTGCAACATTAACTATTTGTTCTTGCTATTGAGGTTTTGTTCTTGATGTTGTTGGATCTAAGATTGTAAATGGAACTAATAATTTTTTTGTGTTTTTAATTTCCAGCATGGCTTGAGAACTAGTTGATAGCAACTCCGAAAATTAAATTCATATGATTCTTGACAAATAGAGAATCAAATACTACAATTTTTTAAATGTTTTGATTTGATGGAGGAATAATGCATCCTTTATAAGATGATTTGTGAGTTTTTACTTGACTATCAATTAATTTGTACCATATGAAGAGAATTTGGTACGTGAGGGGTATAGAGTTTCGGTATACATCGGGTCGTCGAAATATTATGAACTAACATGAAGTAGTATAATAGTAACAATAATGTTATAATTGAGGAAGTTCACATATTCATGTATACAGTTAGAAATGTTTAGTTAGAAATGTTTTCAATCTGCCATCTGAATAGCAGTATTATGTCTTTTTTATAATTTATTTTTCTAAAAAATGTCTTTCATAATTGAGAGGTGATTTAATTAGTGGTAGTCAAATAGTCCATAGAGAGATACACTACATTACAGCTAAAGTATAAAGCCCCACATCAAAAATTTGCTAACAATGTAGAGGTGATTTCACTCTAAATATAAGTAGAAACATGCCAACAAGCAACACACTTGTGAGCAAAGTCAATTAGTTGGTATTTTTGGTTCGTTGATTTCTGGGAATACTTTCCGAATTCACAGTACCAATATGTGAAAGTACCGCAAATTATTTCTCAAAGTTCTCTGGGGTCACCAACGAATACTGTAACTTGATTCAGACTTTCCAAATTCTGCTTTGATTTATCTTTGTTAGTGACACTCACGACTTTGAACTGACTTATGTGAATCGCATCTGAATTAGGGTGATAATTGCATCCAATTCACCCATTACATAATAAAAATGTTAATGATTTAATCCAATCTATTCATTAAAAAATATAGATGGTTCCAATCAATATCACCAGAGGATTAATCTGTTTTGAGCATTTTGCTCCACTTCTGTTTTGAGCATACTTTTAGCTAGATTATGTTTCTCGAGTCTTTTGCTCCAATTCTGTTTTGAGCATTTTTCTCAGATTCTGTTTTGAGCATATTTTTAGCTAGATTCTGTTACTCGAGTCTTTTGCTCCAATTCTGTTTTGAGCATTTTCCTCTGACAGGTTCCTCTGTTGATATCCTCTGATGATTAGAGGAAATTCATTATTGTTTGGAACGTGATTTTGATGAAATGTATGCTGATTTTGATGCAATGAATGATGGTGTGGAACTCGTAATTGAAGACGCCATGAATGAAGGAGTTGAACCGGTTATGGTTGATTTGACTGATGTGTTTACCACCAACATGATGTTTGACACGAGAGATGATTTATTGAAATGGGCTAGAAATGTTGGAAGGGAAAGAAGCGGTAAATATAGACATTGGAAGAATCCTAAACCGATGAGAAGTACTTGTACTAGAAAGTGTGAATGCCCATTTAGATTGAGAGGAACACCATCAAGTGTTGGTGAGGGACGATATTTTCATGTAATATGTGATATCCATAACCACGAATTGGCCAAAAAACTGACTGGTCATGCTTTCTTAGGACAACTGTCTCGTGAAGAGAAAAATTTACTGGGTGATATGACGAAGAACATCGTAAAACCAAGAAACATATTGATGACACTAAAGGATCATAATGTTGAAAGTTTGACGACAATAAAACAAGTTTACAATGCACGTCAAGCATATCGTTCATCACTTAGAGGTAATAGAACAGAAATGCAACATCTTTTGACATTGATGGAACGCGACAAATATGTCTATCGAGATATGAAGGTAGAGGGTTCAGATTAGTTGAGGGACATATTTTGGGCCATCCAGATGCTATCACTCTTATAAATAATTTTCACATAGTATTGGTTATTGATAGCATATATAAGACCTGTAGATATCAAATGCCATTACTTGAGATTATTGGTGTTATGTAAGACCCTTAAATTTAAAATTAAATTATGGATTCAATATTAAGTGTATTTTGAAAAAATATTTGTAAAATATTTAATATATGTATATTTTGTGTAAATATATATATATATATAAATATTTATTTTGGAGGTTGAATTAAAATTATTGGATGAAGGATAAATTAATTTAATTGCGAGTAATTAAATTATCGGACAGTTAATTAAGAGGTTATCTGTTAATTACGACGGGAGTGGTTAAGTACCTGATGGTCAAACAATATTATAATAGTACTGTGTTGGGTGAGGTGGCACATATGTGCCTATATATATGTGAGAGGCCAGAACAAAAAGGCAGAAAACATTTCCTCCCTCACTGCATGCGCCATTCTGTTTCTCTTCCCATTCTGTTTTAACAACAAAAAAAAGAGCATTCTCAAAAGTCAAATTACTTGAAAATCCACGCGCCGAACCAAAAAGTGTTCAGTACAAAAGTTGTTCCCCTCATCGTTACGGAGCTAGAGAACCAACTTTTGTAGCGGCGACGCAAACGGGAGTTTTTCCGACTTTTATCATCGTAACATAAACGAGCGTAGAAAACGTAACCGAGGTAAGGGGCACCTTCCAACTTTTTAGATTGCATTTTAGGGCTGTAAATGCATGTTGATGTGTGATTATATTGATGTTTCTGGTTTGAAAACGAAACTGTTGTGCATGTTGTTATGAATGATGAAAATGCATGTTGTTGATGTTTTGATGATCTGTGATGTTTGCTGTTTTGGTTGATACATCAATGTTGTTTTGTTTGTGTGGGAATACTGGAAAATGCTTTGCATGTTGTTTTGGGGATGATCAAAATGCAAGTGTTTGGAAATGGTTGTTCTGTTTTGTGGTTATTTTTTAGGGTAAGGTTTTTGCTGGTGTTGTTGACTCGTTGCTGAGTGGAGAATGTTTTTATGGTGGTATTGTGGTGAATAAAATCAATTTTATTGTGTGGTTGAATTTCTGTTTTAGTGGTTAAAGAAAAACTGTGATTTTGTTCTGGTATTGATAGTGGTTTTCAAAAGAAAAAGGATTTTAAAATGGGTGGAGGTATTCTGGAAATCTGTTGTTGTTGTGTTGATGGTGGTTTTCAAAAGAAAAGGAATTTAAAATGGGTGGAGGTGTTTATGGAAAATATGTTGTTGATGAAAAATGTTCTGAGTTTTGTGGTTTCAAGAGAATGGTGATTTTGTTTTGATGTTGTGTTGGTTTTTCAAATAAAAGAGTTTGAAAACGTGTTGAAATTTCTGGAAAATATCACTGCATTCGAAGGTGTATTCGAACAAAGCATTGGTGTATTCGAATACATGCCTGCAAAGTTCAGTTTTTATTCAAATTTTGAACTTGTATTCGAATACGACCCTCTGTATTCGAATACAGATAAGTGATTTTTGCTTATGACTTAACATCTATATTCGGCTACGACCCTGTCGTATTCGAATACAGGATTGCAATTTTTGCCACTGTATTCGCATCTGTATTCGAATACGACCCTGCTGTATTCGAATACAGATTTGCTGTTTTTGCCACTGACTTTGCATCTGTATTCGGCTACGACAACCTCGTATTCGAATACAGAATGTTGATTTTTCACTGTTTTAGCTTCTGTATTCGAATACAGGTATTCGAATACAAGGAACTTGTATTCGAATACAGATCATTTTTTTTCTTTTCAAAAATTCCAGTTTTAAAAATTGGTTATTGAACTTAAAGAATTGGGGAATCATTTTGGAAGGCTTGTGATGAATTAAAATGGAGTTTTTGAGATGTTTTGAGGTGGTGATGATGAGGTTCTTGAATTCTTTGTTGATGTGGTGATAAATGCTGATTTTTCACTGTTTAAGCTTCTGTATTCGAATACAAGGAAGCTGTATTCGAATACATATTAGTTTTTTTCAAAAAAATTCAGTTTTAAACATTGGTTTATGAACTTAAAGAGTTGGGGAAACATTGGGAAGGCTTGTGATGAATTAAAATGGAGTTTTTGAGATGGTTTGAGATGGTTTAATGTGGTAATGGAGAGTCTGGATTTCAGATTGTATTTGCATACTGTTTTCAGTGAAGAGAAAACATAGCATGTCTATGCATTGCATAGTTAGGTGGTGACCGCGATGGGCCACAGAGTTAATGCAGTAATCGTGATGGTCCGCGAAGTTAAGTAGTAACCGTGATGGGCTACGGAATGGCCGCGTGTTCGTGGTGGTCCATTCTATCCGTGCGAGGATTTTACTTCTGTATGTTTTGGCCTGTGAGAGGCTAACATACGTAAAACATGTTGGTCTGTGAGCGACTGCACGTGTGCTGGTCTGTGAGCGACTGCACTGGTGCTGGTCCGTGAGAGACTGCACCTTGGTATACATAAAACGTGCTGGTCTGTGAGCGACTGCACGTGTGCTAGTCCGTGAGAGACTGCACCATGGTAATGTTGGCCTGTGAGAGCCTAACATATGTGAATCGTGCTGGTCCGTGAGAGACTGCACGTGTGCTGGTCTGTGAGAAACTGCACCTTGGTAATTCCAAGAAGTTGTTTACATTGGCATATACATATTGCATTGGGATGGTCGACTGGTGAGTCTTGATTTTAATATGAGTTGATGAGTGAAAATCGATGTGTGTAAGTACCTTATGAAATCTGAGTTTCTAATGAATTGTTGTGATTGTTGAATTGATATTTGTACTTACAACATGATTTTTATATTAATTTGGTTCTTGTTTTACAAAGGTACAAATGTATCTGTTTTATCATCGTTGTTATATAATATGTCATGAATGTATCTGTTTTATCAGAAATAATTGCTTTGTGGTAATTGTTAATTTCGATCGGTGACCCTTTACTATTATTGTGGAAAATTGGGCTTTGCCCTCAGATGCCCCCCAAACCCGTACTGCCGGTGGGTACCTAGACGAAGGAATATGCATTCGCCACTTCAAATGGGCGTTTCGCCCTTTCTTTTTTTTATTTTATTAGAAAAAAACTGGGCCTTACTTATTCAGTTCAGGGAGGATGAAAGACAAAGAAAGGGATCAGGGGGCTTATTGATCGGAGAAAGGGAAGGGAATTATTGGACCTAACTGAGAAGGAGACAGAAAGGGATCACCTGACCTTATCTTGAGTGAGAGAGGCAAGTCGCAAGGCAAAAAGCTTAGTCGTTTTCAAGTCTGAGGGTGAACGAACGGGATTTCTATGTCATTCAGTGCCTAAAGTCAGTAAGTCAAAGAGTACAAATACCAGCTCTAGTACTAATACCAGTACCAACAGCATGGCTTTCAGTAAACAAACAACTCTCCCAAAATAGACTAGCAGCGGCAAGATAGTCAGTCTCTTCCCCCTACTTCATTCATAAGTAAGATCACTTTATCCGCTCCGGGACTTTCCCTTAAATCAGTTAACTGGGTATGAGAAGGCCTCCCCTCTAGTCTATAGTAGCCCTTCTTCCTCCAACCCTGAGTTCCAGTGAGACCAGCCGAGCCAAGCGAGTCCAATAACTGCTTCGTCAATAGCAGAACGTCGCTAGATTTCCTTGACCGTCATTTGCCTACTGCTTGGGTATACGACCCCGTCTCAAGCAGGGCGATCTACACGGGGAGATTGGCGAGGACTTGTAGGACCGACGGGATAGTGGATTACGTAGAGCACACTCACGCGATGATTGATTTTCCGGTATCTTCCAAACTGATATTGGAGGAGTACAGAGTTTTTGCAGACGCGAAGGATCCGACTGAAGGGGTTGAGACGGAGGTCACGGTGGGTGTGGTGACTCCTAACCCAGTAGCTGGAGGTGCTGTGCGTGAACCCAAGGCGGGAGAGAAGAATAAAGGACAATCGTCAGCAACAGTTGATATTCCGGGTCCATCTAGGACATCAGATGATTGTTTTGAGATTCCGGCACCGCCGAAGCGACCCAGATCGTGGGTAGATCTGACTTCGGAGGAGACTGATCCTTCCCTGTACGATAAGGAGGAGGACGTCACATCGAGGCGAGCTGCGGAGTCAGACGAGACTTGTATGAGATGCGGAGGGAACCCTTGCTACCGTAGCTTTAGTGCATGATCAGTTTAAACTTGTTGTATAGGGTCTTGAGCTTGGGGAATGTAATTATTTATTTTGGAATTATTGTATCTCTTGTCCGCTCATCTTTTCCGCACTCTGATATTTTTTTTGAGATGTTATGACACCGTCTTTTGTGATGTATTATCTTTTATTATACTAGACGTATTAATTCCCAAAATTTTAACTACTTAGTTATATTTATGATGTAATTATTTAATTACGTTCGTCGTTTGAATCACGACGTATTATTTTATGAAATAATTTAATTTAATTTTCTTTTAATTCTTTCGAATTAATTCTGAAAATTCCTTTATTAATTTTGGTTAAAAAAAAATACACTTGCGTTGTTTTTTTTTTAAAACTCGGGGTGTTACATGTTACATCTACTGAAATGACATTTTGCGTGAGATTTGCATATCTACAGTCTGAGCCTGTTAATAATTTTGCGTGGGCACTACGAATGGTGAAAGAACAAATTACATGTGGAGAAGTTGAAGTCATCGTAACTGGTAAAGATATTGCTTTGATGAACGCAATTGAATATGTTTTTCCAAAAGCAGTCAATTTATTATGCTTTTAAAAATGTGAAAGCGAAGTGTAAGATGACCGTGTTTCTAAAAAAAAAAGCAGGTGCAAGTAATGGAGGCATGGGAGGCTCCTGTATACAGTCATGATGAGTCTCAATACTACACGAAGTTGGCTATGTTTGAAGAAATTTGTAGTAGTTGTTCTATTTTTTCTGATTATGTACATAAACAATAGTTAAATCCCCACAAATAGAGTTATGCATTTTGGGAATACCACAGCACAAAGGGTTGAGTCGGCGCACTGGAGTTTGAAACGGATATTACAAGATAATATTGGTGATATATGCAGTGTTTGGGAAAACATCAATAGCATGATTATATTACAACACAGCGAGATAATAACATCATTTGAAAGGAGCATCATTCAAAAGGTGTATCGATATAATAACACATTGTACATCTATTTGCATGGTATTGTGTCCAAAAATGCAATTGATCACATTGCCACAGAGTATGATCGGGTGAAATATGTGAGTATTGATAAGTCTGAATGTCGTAGCACGATAAGGACGACACATGGTCTACCTTGTGCATGTGAAATAGCCAGGTATAGTATGGTCCCACGTTTCATTCCATTAGACGCTATTCATGTTTGGTGGAGTAAATTAACTTTTCATGATGATGGATCCAATAAAACTTCAGAGTCTGTGAAACATGAAATAGACGTGACAGTGAAAAATTTTGAAGAACTTGATGTACCTAGCAAAATTTCACTTAAAGGTAAATTACGAGAGATCGCGTATGCATCCACTACGTCGATGTGTCCACCTGTTGACAATGTTAAAACTAAGGGTGCACCAAAAAAAGGCAAAAGTAAGGTATCAAAAAGAGAAAAATCAACCAAGTGTGATCCTTCTTGGTGGGAGTATTTGGATGCAAGTGTTCGATGCAGTGGCACAAATGCATGTAGCACTGTGTCATCTAGTAAAGTGCAACAACCTCGTTCATCAGTCAAAAAGCTGATACCTCGACCATCAATCTCTAAAGTTCAACAACCAAGAGTTCTTCTCTTCAATGAATAGTTATCGGTTGAAATTCATAAATTCATAGATGACATATTGACGTCGGTTCATATGGTAATTGTGGATAGATGTAGTTGCAGCTTTACTTGTGAATAGGTGAGAAATCTTGGGCATTCATTCGTCAACAATGTATAGTAGAGCTTCAAGAGTTCATGTCTCATCACGGTACAATATATGGTGGAGTTAATTTTGTTCAAAACCTTATAGATAATGTATATGTTGAACAAGTTGCAACTACGGATAATTGGATGACACTTCCAGAAATTAGTTATGCGATTGCTTCGAAATTTAACTTGGTTTTCGTCGCATTATCACTTAACCAATCGCAAATATTTTTTCCTCTAAGAAGTCCACCACCAACATCTATGACAGATCATGGTATAATTGTCATTGCATTTGTTAACAATTGTCATTTCGTGCAGGTATTAATCGTGATATTTAATTTTATTTTATCAACTTTTTTTAATAGTTTAAAAAATTATTAAATTCAACATGTTTACTTGAAGCCTGATTCTCCTATGCCACCAGCAAGTAATTTGTGGAAAAAGTATTGCACTCAAAAAGCACGACAATGGGAGTTTATTTACAACGATCGCATGCAACATTGGTAGCAGATATTTCCACAAACTATAAATGATTTTATTGTAAACTAAATAATAAATATTGATCACGTATGATATTTAATATTGATCACGTATGAAATTTAATATTGATGACGTATGAAATTTAATATTGATCACGTGTGATATTTAATATTGATCACGTATGAAATTTAATATTTAATATTGTATGATAATAAATATTGATCAAATATGAATTTATAGTACATAACCCTAATTCCTTCTACGTCTCCCAGTAAATGGTATTACATCTGTCCAATCTCTACGTCCACCACCCCTGTGATTCCTCAGCACTGTAATTAACTCGTTGATGAGTTCGATGTTGTAACATCCTCTAAATTTATTATTTAAAATAATTAAGACCTATAAATATATATCTTTTTCAATATTTATTTAGGTGTGATAATTATTTGTCTTGTTCGACTTATTGTAGTTGATAAAATTATTAGTAAGAATTATTTAACCAATGAAGAAGTTTTATATATATATATATATATATATATATATATATATATAAATATATATATATATATATGTGTGTGTGTGTGTGTGTGTGTGTGTGTGTGTGTTTTTAGTACAAGAAGAATTTTGGCTAGGGGTTTGTGGCTTGATGTGACCCAACCCATAATAACAAATTTGGGTCTGGAGTTTGTGGCTTGGTTTTTGTATGATCAATGTTAAGAAAAAATAAATAAATAGATAAATAAAATAATATTTTCTCTCTTCTATTTTTTATTTAGGCCCAACATTATCTACCCAATAATCTCCACTTTAAATTTTCCCTAAAGTCCACAATATTTCCATACTAAGTAATAATAAGCATAAAGGAATACTAAAACCCTAGCTGCCATCACCTTCACACCTCCTCTTCTTCGTTCATCAAAAGCTTGGAATTTCTTTTCTTGAGAACAACTTTGTGCAAGCTTAGAGCTTTGTACTAGGAAGAAAAGCGGCCAAGGTAAGGGCTTTTCCCCACACAAATTATAGTTAGACCGTTAGTTGGATGACATGAAATTAATAATTGTGATCACTTGCTTTTTGAAAGGAATAAAATGTAGACTAATGAATTAAAATAATGAAACCCGAATCATTTGCGTTGAGTCAATATCTAATATACGATTTTTTTTAAGAAGTAAAGCAAGGAATTTTATGTTATATATGATAAAGTTTTAATTTTTACTAAAGATATGAAGTAAAATATGAATTTTTATGTTATATATATGAGGTTTTAATTTTGATGATGTATATGAGTTGGAGTTTGAATTTTCTTGTTGTATATGTTAAAGTGCTAATTTTTATGGTGTGTATGATATCGAGTTTTCGATTTTTATGTGCATGTGGTGAAAGTTATAATTTTTATGATTATTTGTCAATGAATATGTGATACTCATGATATGGATGTGTGGCATGTGATCTTAGTGATATGTGCATAAGATGATAGTTTTTAAAAAGTGATTTTGAATGCATATGACATGATTCTTAGTGGGCTGTGTGGGAATATATATCTTTGATAATATATCATCATATCATGGCATATGCATCTTCGTGGGAGTTGCCTTAGTGGCAGATTTATTTTCCCCATTGGTATGGGTGATCTTCTGTGTGGAAGTTGCCTTAGTGGCATGTTTATTTTCCTCATTGGTATGAGTGATTTTTCTGTGTGGAGTTTGCCTTAGTGACAGATTTATATTCAGATCATATAGTTATAGAAGCATGCATTATACATATGTTTTTTATATACAATTTACCGGTTTGCACATTTTTTTCTCTTTTAAATTGGAAGTTTTTACTTTTATTTGTTTTGTGTTATTCTTCTATATGTTTAGCTTTGGTTTGATGTGGATGATGGAAAAAACCTGACCCTTACAACAACATTTTAGGTACTAATGAGTTCGAGGAGATTCAAGAGTAGTTGATGAGTATTAACGTGCGGCGAACGTGGGGTAAAAATAGAGATTTTCAAGACAATTTTGTAATAATAGAATTGTCGAGATATTTCTAAGTTTGTTTTTAAATCTTTTGTTACCAAACTTTAAAATGCACTCGAATTCTAGAAATACAGAAGTGAGTTCCTTTCCGTTAGGAATAATTGTTTTTTTTTTGTTTTAGCTTTGAATAAACACTTTTTAATAATATTAAATAAATGTGATTGTTACTAATTATTTAAAAGCATAAATGTTCGATATTCTTACCCAAAAAAAAATTGTCATAAATTTTTCTAAAAGTATTTTTTTTAAGTAACGTTTTGATCAAAAAATTTGGGGCGTTACAGATACCATCAGGTAATATCAAATTACGACCGAGAATCTGCTCCGCAATTTGTATTGCTCGACCCTACATTTAAAAATATATTAAATAAATTAAAAACACAATTAAATATTAAACTTAAAAAAATAAATAACTAATTAATTTATTTACCATCAAATCAACATAAGGTGGATAGATGAAATTGAATTAAAAAAAAAAAAACTTTGAATTGATTGATTGTAAACGAATGAATGGATTGTTTTTATCCATCCATTATCATCCAAATCCATCCAATCCACTTATTTTACCACCTCAAATGTGAATGTGTCTTTGTTGTTTATTGGCAATTTTGAAGCATTTGGTCAAATGTGGATTAGTACAAAAGAATTAAAATCACTTAGTTTAGAACATCAATTGAGCTTGTTGAAATTCAGGAGAGTTTAAAATTGTCTTTGTTGTCATGGTTTGAAACTTTTTGGAGGCTCTAGTTTGAAGACACGTAGTTATATACATCAATTTTTCAACTATTATTTTTATTTTTATTTTATTTCGAATGAAGTATTATTGTAGGTGTTAATTTATTAGAATATTAAAAATTTATTAGGTACATTAGATGATTTTATTGTCATGATTTTTAATCAGATATATCAGTTTTTCAACTACCATTTTTGCTTATATTTTATTACAGATGAAATATTATTGTAGGTATTAATTTATTAGAATATTAAAAACTTATTAGGTGCATTGGATTGGATGATATTATTTTTAATGAATAGATTGAATTGAATTTTTAAATAAAAAAATTTAATTGATTGTAAAGTAATTAATGGATTATTTTGATCCATCCATTATCATCCAAATTCATCCAATCCATTTATTTTACCGCCTCAGATGTGCATGTGGCTTTGTTTCTTATTGGCAATTTTGAAGCATTGGTGAAATGTGGATTGATACAAAAGAATTAAAATCACTTAGTTTAGAACACCAATTGAGCTTGTTGGAATTCAAGAGAGTTTAAAATTGCCTTTGTTGTCATGGTTTGAAATTTTTGGAGGCTCTAGTTTGAACACAAGTAGCAATTGAATTACTACTTGGTGATATATTTCTTTGTTGATTTGATGATGCCTACCATTATTTTGATTCTGTTGTTTGTTTCTATCTTGAATTCTTGAGTACTCTTGATGGTTAAGATTAGTGCTTTAGTTGGCTTTGTTGATGTGCTATAGCCAAGCTGTTAAACTGAGGTATAGTTTCTGCTTGGTGTTTAAGTCATTGCCTTTGTTGGCTTTATTGATGTTAGTTTTTGCCATATGGTGGTTAAGCGTTGTAGCTCTATTAAGTGTTTTACACTGGAGTTATGGATTTTGCTTAATTGTTCAACATTTGATTGTTATCTACATGTGTGCGAGACTTACTAAAAAGGGTCACACTAACAAAAGTATAAAATTTGTATTGGAAAAACAAATTTTGAGTTTTTAAAAGTTGAATACACAATTTTTAATGTACGTTTCAATGAAATAATTCTATCTTTAGATGCTTAACAAGTACCCTTAGGTCAATATTTTCATAATTTGTAATGGGAATCCAAAATTTCACGTACGACCATTGTCTTTAATTTCATCGCATTTTCATGGCTCAATTTAGAAAAACCAATTTAATTTCTCTTCTATACTCTCATCGTTTTTTTAATCTTTTTTTGCATAACTTGTTATAGAGATCTTGTTACAGCTAATCTCATTGTTGTTGCTAACAGGAGTAATATTGGAACCAAGTTGGTTTTATACTTAGCGTTTTGATGTTAACAAAAGTATTTTATGAGAACAATATATTTGACTTCACTGAGTATGAAAGAAGATTCATGTTTTTAAAGAAAATCTAAAATAAGATTTGATTCTGATTTATGATTGAAGAAAATCTTTAACCAAGTTCAAAAGAAGATATGGTCAAGATTTATCACAAGAAGATATAAATTATTTACAAGAAGATTTGATCAAGATTTATCTACAACAAAATATGAACAGTATCAATATGAAGAATTTGCAACACAATCTGAACAAAATACAAACGTAATTAATATGAAGAATTTAAGAAACTCAAATCTAAACAAAATTAATCTAGAAGAACTGCTCAGATTGGATTCAGAAATAAAGAATTGGCTTAAAAACATATTATCAAAAAGCATCTTGTTCAGAACTATTTTTGAATAAGATCATTGTTGACTAAACTAGGAATGAATATACAATTCAGAAACAAACAAGGACTAAATTGAAGCTCTAATTTTATCTATAAATAGATACTTAAGGCTGAAGAAGAAAATCATCGAAAAATCAGAAAATAGTAGAAGAACTCAAGCACAAAATTCCAAATTCATCTTAGACATCAATGAGAGAAACACTTGTTCGAATGAGAAATATTTTCTCAATATTTTTCTTATAATGTGATAGTCATTGTTATAATCATCTTGTTAGAAGCAACTACTCAAGTTCCAAACCTTTGTATTCAAACTTGATAGTGGTGTTAGTGTGCCTTCAACAATTTGGGTTCGTCAGATTGTGGGGAGAAGACTTGGTTGGTAGAGTCAAGGTGTGCGTGTTCCTCAAAAGTCTGGGGTTGTCAGGCTATTTGTGAACACTGGCTTGGAGGGTCAGATGCTTTGTAATTCAAGTTGTTGAATTAATGGATTAAATCCTTTTGAGTGAAGGGACTTGATGTAACCAAGTTAGTGGTGAACCAGAATAAATTACTTGTGTCACTATATTTTTTTCACTCTTTAGTTTTGTTATTGCTTCTACTCCAAGTAAATCATCAAATTTGAACTAGTTTTAAACAAAGAATGAAAAAGTTATCAACTTAGTCCAGCACAATCACCCCGCTTATCGTGTTTGCACCTTCAAAAATTATACTATTGTGATGGAAGTTGTACTTACAACACCTAATAATATCACGAAACGTTATGGGACATCTGTAAAGAAGGGTGTTTACACAGAGAAAGTTGTAATTGATGATAAAAAGTGGAACCTCACGATAATTGGAGTGTGTATGGATGCCACTATCATCTTTCGCAACTTGACTTGCCATCAAAATAAGTTGAATACATACTACACAACTGCGCTAAGTAAGGATATTGCTTGTACAAATCTTCCATATTCTCTTTCCACTTAATTTAGCGCTTTTTCTCTATGTAATTATTTTTTATTTGATATCTTCATGTTTGTATTGCACGCTAATAATAGCACTAACACATCTGAAGTAAAGTAAATGTCACGAGAAGGTGGGTTGAATTGTGACCCTTTTTAAAATTTAGTTGTTGCACTAATATTATCCTCTCAAGTTGTTTTTGGAGTGAGGATGGTTAGATGAAAAATAATTCTCCTCTTATTGAGAATGATCAAAATAAGAATAATATGAGTTTGAAATATGTGTGATAAGTGTGCTAATTGTGTGAATAAAACAAATATAAAGATAGTAGAGATTAAGAAGAATTACACACATAATGTATACTAATTTACCTAATATAGGCTATGTTAAGACAAAATCTCAATTAAATTGTTTGGATGTAAACTGTAACATCCTCTAAATTTATTATTTAAAATAATTAAGACCTATAAATATTTTTTTTTAATATTAATTTAGGTGTGATAATTATTTCCCTTGTTCGACTTATTGTAGTTGATAAAATTATTAGTAAGAATTATTTAACCAATGGAGAAGTTTTATATATGAATATATATATATATATATGTTTTTTTTAGTACAAGAAGAATTTGGGCTAGGGGTTTGTGGCTTGGTGTGACCGAACCCATAATAGAATTTGGGTCAGGAGTTTGTAGCTTGGTTTTTGTATGATCAAGGTTAAGAAAAAAATAAATAAATAGATAAATAAATTAATATTTTCTCTCTTCTATTCCTTATTTAGGCCCAACACTATCTACCCAATAATCTCCACTTTAAATTTTCCCTAAAGTCCACAATATTTCCATACTAAGTAATAATAAACAAAAAGGAATACTAAAACCCTAGCCACCATCACCTTTACACCTCTTCTTCTTCGTTATGAAGCAGTTCAAGCGGTTGTGAAGTAGAAATACAGTTTTTAGGTTTAAAAGAGCTTTTAGTTTTTTTACCTTTTTGACATGCTTCACACAGAATCTCAGATTTGGTACTTAGTTTAGGGAGACCTCTCACTAGCTGAAGTTTACTTAACTCAGAAACCAGCCTAGGGTTTGCATGGCCTAACCTTTTGTGCCATTTCAGATTTTCCTACCTAACAGATAAAAGACACTTAACTTTCTGCTTAACTAGACTAAACAGATCTATCTTATAGACATTATTCTGCCTAACACCATTGAACAAAATAGATCCATCTTTTTGACTAACAGTCTTGTAGGTTTTCTGATTAAACACAACATCATACTTGCAATCACTTAGCTGACTAATGCTTAACAGATTGTGATTCAAACCTTTAACTAATAAAACATTTTTAATAGATAAGGAAGAAGAACTGTAACCAACTGTTCCTGTACCAATGATCTGACCTTTCTGGTTTCCTCCTAAGGAAACCTTGCCTCCTTTCTTTAGAGTCAGCTTCTGGATCTTTGATCTGTCTCCAGTCATATGCTTGATGCATCCACTGTCCAGATACCATACTTGTGTTGTAGATCAGACCTTTCTCCTTCTGATACTTCACCGTTAGAGTCAGAGTCACACTCAGTGCTGTAATCAGATTCTGTACGAGCCTTTAGAGCCAGTTCTGTTTCTAGCTTGTTCAAACTGGTTGATCTATTCCCTTGATTCTGCTTCGACTGATACACTATGTTCCTCTGGTGATTCTGGAACTTATGGTGATTCTGGTAATACTGAAGCTGATGTGTGTGATTCTGCTATTTGTAGTTGAACCTCTGATTCTGATACTGATACTGGTTTTGGTTCTGGTTCGGGTTCTGGTTTTGATTCTGGTGTGAATTGTATTGACCATACCTTCTTTCATCAGACTCATTTTGCTTCTGTCTGGTGGAAACTGGAACATACACCTTTTTCTATTTGTGCATTGCCATCATCCATTGACCAGGCACCATGATTAGTGTTTCCTTCTGGTTGCTCAGAATATCTGCAACATAAACAATTTTGTTCTTTGGTACCCAAAACTGGTTGGGTCCAGGTTTGTTAGACTTAACAGGTCTCTTGTCTTTCCCATATTTTATCATAGGACAAGATAATTTAGAATGACCCTTTTTAGCACAAATAATACACAGAACATTAGAATAAACAGATTTAATTTCAGCAACAGATTCAGTAAAACCTATTCCTCTCTTACCATTGTTACTGATTCCATAAATCATGGAAGCATACTTACTTCTTTCCATATCATTTGCAATAAAGTTTTGAAAAGCTTGTTCATGCATATCAGATTCACAAACAGTATTGGAAGTAGAGCAAATATTACTTTCGAGAGTTAGATTTTCAGAATTGAGTCTGGCAACTTCAGTTTTAAAATTAGTGTTTTCAGTTGCAAACTCAGCATTCTAATTCATTAAAATTTGTACTTCTTTGGTTAGAATTTTCTTTTCTTCCCTAAGAGTTTTCAGTTTTAAAGACATCTTGTTGTTGGCATTTAGAAAGTCTTTAAGAGCAGTAATTAATTCAGATATTGTAACATCAGAGAATACCTCTTTGTTTTCATCTTCTGAATCAGTTCCAGAGTCTGTGCTGGATCCAGAACTTGAGTTGGTATGGGCCATCAGAGCCAATACTACTTCCTCTGATGTGCTTCCAGCCTTGCCGGAATGAATGATTTGTCCATTCTTCTTACCTTCTGCTTTTCTTCCAGAGCTAGTACCTTTATGGAGTCTAGAGGCAAACTTGATGTGAGCCATCATAGCTGTTTCTGCCTCTTCATCATCAGATGATTCCTCTTCTGAGTCAGATGCATCCCATGCTGCCATCAGACCCTTCTTCTTGAATCTGGAACCTTTCTTGTGATGCTTTCCTTTCTCCATGTTTGGACATTCTGACTTGATATGTCCATGATCATTGCATCGATAGCAGATGATGTTTTTCTTGTTAGCTTCTTCTTTTCCTCTGTCGGAGTATTTGCCATTTTTCCTGGGAGCTTTCTTCTTTCTGTTTTGCCACACCTTTGCAATCTGCTTGGTTATGTAAGCAAGATCATCATCTTCACAATCATTGTCCTCTGATTCTGATACAACCTTTGCAGCTTTCTTCTGTTTTGACTTAAGGGCTAAAGTCTTCTTCTTCTTTGGTTCATCTGCATCCAGCTCTACTTCATGAGACCTGAGGGAGCTGATCAGATCTTCAAGCTTCAAAGTACTCAGATCTCTGGCTTCTTGTATTGTAGTAATCTTTGGTCTCCATTTGGCTGGTAAGCTTCTGAGGATCTTCTTTACATGATCTGCAGTGTTATAGCTTTTCTTTAATACTTTTAAACCTGATACCAGAATCTTGAATATGCAGAACATTGCCTCAATGTCTTCATCCTCTTCCATCTTGAACAGCTCATACTGTTTGACCAGTATGTTTGCCTTTGGCTCTTGAACCTGTTCACTTCCTTCATAGGTCAGAACCAGAATGTCATAGGTGCTTTTTGTTGTTTCCTTGTTGGTGCATCAGTCAAATTCTTTAAATGTGATACCATTGATTATGATGGTTCTGGACTTGTGATGCAGTTTGTATAACTTCCTCTGGTTGGGATTCATATCTTCTACATCCAGTTCTTGGTCAGTTTCATCTTCTGGTATAGTGGGTGCAGTGTAGCCTTTGACTACCAAGGTCCAGAGATCAGGATCTTGGGAGATGAATAAGCTTCTCATTTTGTCCTTCCAGTATTCAAAGTGATCTCCATCAGATAGTTGTGGCCTGTTGATGTTGCCTCTGAATTCTTCTTTGGATTCTAATATGTTGAACCCCCTTGGACCTTTCTTCAAACACTGTTAAGTGCTCAGCCTTGAGACCGAGCTCTGATGCCAATTGAAGGTGCAAACACGAGAAGGGGGGTTGAACTGTGTTTGTAATACTTGAATCTTTTTCTGTTTTTGATGATTATTTAAAATCTCATATATAAGCAGGCAGAATTAGCAGCGGATAAAGTAAAATAATTAACACAAAGATTTATCCTGGTTCACCATTAACTAGGCTACATCCAGTCCCTTCACCTTGAAGGATTTTTCCACTAATTCAAAACCTTTAAATTACAACAGCACTACTGACCTTCCAAGTCAGTCTTCCAAAACAGTCTAACAATCCTAGACTTTTGAGGAATACAACACCTTCACTTCACAAGTCAAGTCTTCTCCTACCAATCTGACAACCCCATATTGCAGAAGGGATTTCAACACCTTGAATCTAATTGCTAAGTAACCTGCTACTTCTTCTGACTCTTCATATTGTAGATTCTACTTCAACAATATAGATCTGACACAAGGGAATGAAAAACAAGAGTACTTGCTTCGGGAAAGCTAATACTCACAATTAACCTCACTGAAAACTCGAGTGTTTGCCTCTGGAAGTTTATGACTTTTTTACTGATTTTCGATGCTAAGTCTTCTGCCTTGAGCCTCCTTTTATAGATGAAAATTAGGGTTTCTTCCATGATTAAATTCGAGTTGTATCTGTCCAGATTCTCTTGCAAAAATAACTTGGCCAATCCTGTTTCACTTAAATAAAAATCGTATCTTTTTAGCTTCAGATTGCATTTGAAAATTCTATTGACCAATCTTGTTTCTTTTAATTTCAAACCATATCTTTTTAAGCTTCAGATTGCATTCGAATTTCTTCAAGTCTTCAGTAATTTTTTAATCAAATCCCCTTAATACTTTGACCAATTTTCTATCAAAATTTAATCAAGTCTTCTTTGAATTTTAATCAAGTTCTCACTGATTTTAATCATGATTAAAATATGGACCATATGATCTTATGATCTCGACCAACTCTTGACTTATGTAATCTGATCTGCCCCAATTTTGTGATCCTCTGATCTCGGCCAACACTGGACCATATGATCTGATCTTCTGATCTCGGCCAACATTGGGCCATATGATCTGATCTTCTGATATCAGCCAACACTGGGCCATATGATCTGATCTTCTAATCTCGGCCAACACTGGACCATGATACTTAAATATGGACCATTGATCTGAACATTTTCCCTCTGATCTGGACCAAGTCTGGATTAAATCTGGACAATCATTTCTTCTAGTCTGGACCAAGTATGGACCAAGTCATTTGTTCTGGACCAGTTATCTTCTGCTCTGGACAAGGTCCGGATTAAGTCTGGACTGATTCTTGTATTCACGACCAAGCTATCTTCTGGTCAGGATTGAGTCTGGACCAAGTCTGACTTATATTTCCTTCTGGTCTAGAACAAGTCTCCATCTGACAGGCTTCCTTCTAGTATGGACCAAGTCTCCTTCTGGACTCTGCTTCCTTCTGATTTGGGCCAAGGAAGATATCTTCTGATGATGTTATTTTTCCTTTGATATTTTGCCTTTGATGACATCCTCTGGAGGTGTATCCTCTGGTGCCTTCAAGATGCATCCTCTGGTACCCTCTGAATGTTTCCTCTAGCTGAACCTTTCTGGTGACATTTCTATCTTCTGGTTGCTTCCTCTAACTGTATCCTCTGGTTGTGTCATCCTCTGATTTTGCACAGCTTCTGATTTGTTCTTCTAAGTCAAAATACTATTTACATAAAATACTTTTGTTAACATCAAAACTTTGATTTATCGAACCAACTTGGTTCTAACACAAATATCTTCATAAAGCCTATGATGCTACTAGTGTAATCTTCTTATGTTACTCTGATTCATTAATTGTTGAGTTGATACAATGCACTTGTTTATGTTAGTGGCTTCAAGTTTGACCATTTCTATTCTTACAAAAAAAAACTCGAATGCAAACATCAGTGATCGCGATTTAGAAAACGTACACTACAAGAACATAGTTGTATACCTACGGAAAATTACCCACGGATCCTAGTTCGTGGGTAAGTTATTAATTTCCCGCGGAAAAACCGTGAGTAAATTTGTTATTGAATAAATTTATTTATTTTTCGTTGTGTTCCACGGTTAGTCCGTAGGTAACATTAAAAAAAGTCTGTGCGTAATGTTAAAAAAAATTCAACTCAACTTAAGTTTTCAAAATATCTTCGTATTTTAATTTTCCACGGATTGTCATTGGGTAATGTCTGTAGCTAAAATTAAAGTAAAGTTTTGTTTATTATTTTATTTTTTTTACAAAAAAAACTATAATCCAATTGTTTGTTGCCTCGCAACCACAGAAACGCGATTGTTTGTTGTCTCAGAAACAGAAATGCAAGAAGCAAGCCGAGTAGGTTACCGTCGCCGGTCAGAGCTTCAGCTACGACGCCGTCTTCTACTCTTCTATCTCCCAATCTCGCCGCCCTCGACCCTCTTCTTTCTTCTCCTCCTCTATCGGCCGTCCCTTCGCTTTTCTCTTCTTCTCTCTCGCGCGGCTGCTGCACGTTAAGCTCTGCCTCAAAGACCTTCTCGCGCCTTGGAGATCGGCCTCCACATTGCTAAAGCAGTGAGAAATCATTGACACAGCAAGGTATTTTTCTCAGATTTAGAGTTTTGTGATTTTAGGGTTTTATGAATTTTAGATTTTTTTATATGACTATATTTATATTAAACTAGTTGATTGATTATGAAATTAGGACTATTAGTAACACAAATGTGTTGTGAAATCATTGTTAAGGTTCTTTAACTATGAAAATGTTGATGGAGTATCTAGTACAGTGAAAATGGGGAATCTTTCAAAGGTTGAAGATGTTGTGAACTTCCATATTTACTACGGCCAGACCTTCAAAGTCATTAAAAATGTTTTTGATGGCCAGAGCTACCTTCTTCTTCAGGTTCTTAACTATTCACATATCTTAAGAAATCATTGCCAACAACTTGGTTTTTGGCTTTTTTTTTCCTTTGAATTGTTGCTAAGGTTGCCTTTTTATATAACTTAATAGGTCCTTCAGTTATGTTTTGTTTTGGTTTTGGTTTTAAGATTCTGATTCTCATGGGAATGGGGCCCTAGTAATGAAAAGTTCTGTCGAGAGTTAAGTAAAGTCTTACCAATAATAGTTTCAATTATAATTCGAACTCAACTTCTCCTAAACGATTTATTCTTAACTGGATCTAATTAACCATTTGAGTCTAATCACTTATTTTAAACACATAATAAATAATGAAATAGAAACTTATTTTTAAAAAAGATAATGAAATGGAAATCAAGTGTGGTGAGAAAATTAAGGGTGTGCATTAGTAAATTTTTATAAGTTGTTGCAATGATTTTATAATTATTAGTTTTGGCTTAATATGACTGTGCTTTTAGTACTTTACATTAACCCCTATGATGAAAGAGTTGATGATATCTTATGTAAATACAAAGAATCTACATTACAAGAAACTTGATATATTAGTAAGATCAATCTTTGTAGCTGCCTAATTTGTGTTTTCAAAAAATTGATTAGGTACAGTAGCTTCCTTTATTAGCAAAGTTATTTGTAATCAAACATTAGATAAATTTGGTTCTTCCTAGTGGCAATGTATTCACACACCTTAAGATTTAAAAATCTTGACTATTGTTTGGGTGAAAATCTGGTTAGAAAAAGAGAAGCGTTAAAATAGTAAATTGTGCCTAAAGAAAATAGATAAATAAGCGCACAAAAAGTCAAAAACACAATGATAAATTACGGAGTTCAGTTAATTGTGTCTACGTCTTCGATATCAGAGTGATTATTGTAGTTTTTTTTATGCAATGTTTAAGGTTATAGAGTATAAATTTTGCATGTTTGCTAAATTATTCCTGCTAAGTTGTATTTCTAGCTAACTTATATTTCCTCCATCAATTACTCTGATTGGCATAATAACTCAAGGATTGCATCAAGGACTAAATATTGCACTTCAAGAATTAAATCATTTGTCATACCATTGTCTCTTCAAATTTAATTTAATTTTCTGTCTCAATTGATGTATCTCTCACATACAGAAAAAGTGTGCAGGGTTAGGAGTTTGGAGGAATGTATTGTGCAGTACTAATAGTCAAGTAAGAAGTGGTTTTCTGTCTGTAACTTTTATTATTTGATACTTACAGTATTGTTTACAGTTTGTTTCTTTGATATTAAAGTTCATCTATGGTATCTGTGGGCATGCTTCAAATCTTCGGCACTGATATTGCTGAACTTCTTTTAGTTGCAACAAGTAACAGTCACCATGGGAAGGTATGAGACATTACTGGTGGTCTGCCTCACTTGCATCATACGCATTTCTCTATTTGATTGAAACTCTGCTATGATATTTTGATTGATTTGATGTGTATTGTGGTCACTTGCGGCAATGACTTGGTATTGCATTAATTATAATTCTATTGGCTTGATCCAAATAGGGCTACTTCTGAACACTCTTCTTCTGCATTGAGAGGCTCTTGGCTTTCATGAAAGTAAAGAACCTTGTGCTACCAGCTGCAGAAGAAGCAAAATCCATATGGACAGATAAATTTGGCCTTAGCAAGATGAAACCATAACATGTATAAAATCTATTTTACTACTTTTATTTTGATATTTTTGCCATTTTCAGTCTAGCAGTTTTTGAAGTTGGGCTTTAATTATGTTTATGGGACTGATAATTTCACTATCCGAATTACTTATATCACAATACCCTCCCCGCCAACGAATTGAAATATTTAGTTTTCCCTTGTCCTGCAGCTTACCAACTACAGAAAGAACTGTAGTCAGTTTGTGAACTTCCAAGGGACAAGTATGCTTCATAAAATGGTGCCTCCATGTCGAGTCATCAATAATCAACCTTGACACATTTTTCGAAAGGGAATTATGTGAACATGAATCGGATTAAGGTGTATAGAAAAAATGTTGAATCAGAGTTGTATGATATCTGCATTGATAGCATGATTGTGATTGACGATCATCTCATTCCCCATTCATATGGTGAATCTAATGTCTTAGTATAAAATGTGAGTCAATTTGATTTTGATTTTGTGTTTTGATGCTTAAAGAGTGGTGTTGAGAGGAAATAGGTTGTTGATAGTCCTTCAACGCATATCAGGTATGCTACCTCACATTGCTTATGCTTAATCATGCTTGGATTGAATTACTTTAAAATTCTATCCTTTTTTACTTGAGTATGTTCAATATAAGAATATGAATTCATTTCTTTTCTAAGCATTATGCATGACTTGAGTATATACAATTTTGATGAAGAAGATATACATGGATGTTAGAAATTATAGGCAAAAAGCTCTAGACAAAATGTTTCTTGTGTCATGGATTAGTCTCCCTATGATATAGATACGACATAGTCTCACTTGTCATTCTGCATTTAACAAAGCTACTTCACGAAAGAAGCAAATTCACTGACATGATAAAATATGAGAGAATGTGTTGTTAAATTTGATGTCTTAAATTGACCGAAAATCACAATTTAAGTCTCAAATTGATGGTTTAATTAAATATTAATGTATGCATTTCAAGAAATAAAATTAGAGATTAATTTCTAAATATATATAATGACATGTAACCAATCAAATCACACTAACATATAACTTTTTAGATTAATTTTTAAAATATCTCTACAAATATCTAGTTGTTTTGATTTAATTAAATATATGTGTAAGACTGTTTTGTTGTTTTGCTGTTTTGTCAAAGGAACCTTTAATTCTGCCATTATGTAAAACTGTTTTGATGTTTTGTCAAAGGAACCTTTAATTATCTTGATTTCTGAAAACTACAAGATCGGTTATACATTTTGCAGATTTCCCCTTGGGGCGGAGAGTGCAGCATTTCGTTGAGGAGCTTAGCTTTGGTTTGGGATTATAGGCAGACATTATTCTGTAACTTCAATTTTTTAAGTAATATTGCATATACACTTCTTCTTTGAATCAATATAATTTTTGTGATAACATTAATCATTGAATCTAGCTGAATTTTACAGGAGTACGCATTACCAAAGAGGAATATTTAAAGTCAAAACAGAAAGTAGAAGAAAAGCCCAAGGTATTTGGTGTAGCATTGTGTTTCTTATCTAGATGTAGCTTTCTGTTTATTTCCTGTATGCAATGGAATGAATGAGAAATTGATTCTATATTTATACATAGAAAAGTCTAGATAACATGGATGAATGAGAAAGTGGAACAATAATTATTTCATTCTTTGTCTGTTATCTAATTATTTCATTATTTGTCTGCTATGCAAGTACGATTTGGTTTTCGATCTTTGTCTGTTATCTAATTATGAATTACCTGCAATTTGAAGTGGAATGAATGTGTGGCTATGTTTACCCCAGATTTGTAGTATTCTTTTATTTAGTTTGTTTTTTAATTCAATAAAATAGCTGTTTTTATTTATGCAATTGATCTCTCTTTTAAATTATAATGGTTGTTCAGATTTGTGTTGGTGATTACGATTCATTTTCTCTGAACTAGTTCTGTTTTTTTTTTTTTTAATTTGATTTGTTTATGATGGGTGAGTGCAGCAAAATTATGGATGAAAATTTACCCACGGACATGTCATGGATAAAATTTTAAATATCAATTATAAATCAGTATAACAGTTTATGGATTTTCCGTGGGTAATGTTACTTGTGACTTTTCCGTCGGTAAGTATCTACGTTTTTTCCAACGGAAAATTTGTGGGTAACTTTACCCACGAAAAATCGGTGAGTCATACTACCCACGGACATTCCTTAAGTAACCGTATTCCACTGATTGTCCGTGAGTAAATATTTACCTACGAGTGAAATAGCTACAAACCCGTGTCCGTGGGTAATTTTACGTTATCTACGGACTTTCCGTGGGTAAAGATAAAATATGTCGTAGGTAACAACAGTTTTTTTTATAGTGGTAACATTTATTTCATAAAGTTTACTGTCATTAAAACACATAAAAAATGTATTTACTTTAATAACATCAACAAATTGAATTGAGTATGTATCATTTGAGTAGGGATCCTCTCTAGTCCAAAAAAATGTAGAGCTCCATTACCAACAAAATTTATGTATAAAAAATCATATTTTAAACCACAATAATATATATTTTGTATAATTAAGCTTTATTCATTCAAAATATATATAATAGGAACTCTTTTTATTTTTTTTAGAATTGGAGATAACTTATTACTTTGTGTCCATTGAAGTTGCATGTTATGGTGTATGTGTATATTTGGTTCTAGCAAAAATATAATATTTTAGTAAATATAGGTGTAAACAAGTTATCCGTTTGTTATTTATAAAAGGATATTAAATAGGAAAATAAAGTATTGCTTATATCTAGATAACATTTATGTTTTGTGCATGCACTTAAGTGGTTAAAAACATTAATAATTGAGAATAATATCGTGTTTTCACTTTCTTTTGCTTATTTTTAAACTATATTACAAAATTAAGGCACTTCTCATGCTTTTATTTCGTTTGATCATATTTTAAATTTTTTATGATTGTTCTTTTGTTTTTGAAATTAAAAGAGGTTGCATTTGAAGTTTGGTACGCTTATTTTGAAAGTATAAAATCTAAAATATATCAATTGTTTATGTGATATTTTTTACACTCCAAGTTCATGATACTCAAATTTATCATTAGCAGCTGTATTTCGATCGATTAGTGTTGTAATATTTAGATAACATAAAAGTGCTAGAATTTGACTACATATATATATATATATATATATTTGTTGAAAATTACAAATAAAATATGTGAACAAAACCTTTCAAATTGAGAAAGACGAGAGTTGTAATGCGGATGTTATAAGACATTTCGATCAAACAACTAAACAATGGAGATGAGTTTTGCAATCAAGATCAAAGTTTGACAAAAGATAATACTTATAGAGGTTAAATGTACTTATGCATGAAAATGTGACATTGTTTGGGAGTATAAGCATATTATATACATGTTTGTTCACAAAGTCATTGATTTATGCAATGGTTACAATTTCCGGGAATAAGCACATATTTGAGAAAATAGTATTAATTTACAAAATTAGAGTCAAGAATGATTGTGGTTTTCCCAATTTCACTAATTTAATGAGTTTTTAGTGGGTAAATCAACGCATTGAAGTAGTAATGTCAATTTACAAGAAAGAGAGTTTGAATTATAAATTCTCCCGTTTAAAATTCCTCTTAAAAACTTAAGAAAATAACTCAAGATTAATCTTGGTTGTGAAAACAGAAAACGGAGAACGTTCTTGGTTTTAACCAGAAAATAGAGAACGTTCTTGGTCAGTTAAAATCAACAGTTCAGTTTATCTATTTAACTTGATAATTAAAAGAATGAAAATAAATAGAGATAAGGGAAGAGATATCACACAAAGATATATCTTGGTTCACCCAACCCAGGCTATGTCCAGTCCTCACAACTGTGAGATTTTCACTAAGTGCTAAAACGGAGAGCATTCTTGGTTTTACACACCCTGTTTCAGATCAACCTTGATCTGTTACAAAAAAAAATCTCAAAACAATACTTCACACTATAGCCTTGAGTTTACAATGATATGATTTAAAATGTTTTGTCAGAATCTGAGAAGGCTCAACACTTGTTTGAGTTCTCATTCTTTGACAGAGAAATACACGAGAATGATTATAGGAATCGAATAGGAAAAATCAAAACTGATTCAATGTTTGTGAGTGAGAGAAATTCACGTATGATTGAAGTGAGTAATTAATTGCTTAGTACTTGAAGCTCTGATTTTGGACAAAATTTGAGTATGCTCAACTCGTGTTTGAGATTAGATTCTTGACAAAAGAATTCAGTAGAATGATTCTGATATGAAGAAGAAAAACAGAACTGAATCTTTTGTTTGTGATTGAGAAGCTTTCAAGTATGTAAGTGTATGTATTTCTTTGTACTTGAAGCTCTGATTTTTCCTTGAGCTTGATCTTCCTTTTATAGGCTTTAGGACATTTAATATGGTCAAATAGAGTTGTTGGTAGTGCTCTGTCAGTCTTGACCAAAGACCAAATTATATGATTAAAAGTATTCCAGCCTTTCAACAATTTGAAATATGTTTGACTGGACTGTCTTCTTCGTTCTTGATCAGATTTCACTTGAGTTTAATGATCCTTTATACTTCAGAAATATTTTTTGGTGCCTTTGATTCAATTTGGAGT
Source organism: Cicer cuneatum (assembly GCA_037974295.1). Classification (NCBI taxonomy): domain Eukaryota; kingdom Viridiplantae; phylum Streptophyta; class Magnoliopsida; order Fabales; family Fabaceae; genus Cicer; species Cicer cuneatum. Next base: position 26,242,331 of record JBBPBO010001984.1, on the reverse strand, counting down.
TTTGATTCTTGTCAAAACAGCTTGGAGAATGATGATGAATTGTTGCAGAATGTTTACTGAAAATTCTGGAGATTAATGATCAATCTAGAGATTTTTGTCTTGAACATTCTAGAGATTAATAATCCATATAGAGGTTTAGTCTTTATCATTCTAGATGTTTTCCTAATCAATATGGATGTCTTGTATATTTCAAGATCGTTCAACATTCTTGGCAGTCAAGCTGGAGAAGGATCAAACTTGTTTGGACTTGCTTGATTCATAACCTTTTCCCTTTGTGATTCGAATGGTTTCTTTGACTAGAATGGATCCTATTTGTTCCTTGTTAAGTATTGATAATATAAGTGTTTTGATTCGCGCAAAACATGTTGGAGAATGATGTACTTATGCTGGAGAATGATTGTCAATATGCTGGAGAATGATGTTATCATTTTGGGAATGATGTTAACATGCTGGAGAATGATGTTAAACATGTTGGAGATTAATGTTAACATGCTAGAGATTGATTGTTAACATGCTGGTGATTGATGTTAACATGTAAGGGAATGATTGATCATTCTGGACAACAGATCATTATGGACAGCAGATCATTCTAGAGACTAATCTGATCATTCTAGACATTTTAGAGACTGATCTGATCACTCTGGACATTCTGGAGACTGATATGATCATTCTAGACATTCTAGAGACTGATCTGATCATTCTGGAGACTGATCAATCTTGCTTAAACTTGCTTGATCCATTATATTCCATAGCTTTTCTACTTTGTATTTTGAATAGATTCTTTGTTGAGACGAATCCTTTATATTCCTTGGATAGTATAGATCACATGATTATGAAATCCAGGAGTAATGATTGTGAAATCCAGGAGCAATTTCTTCTTCAACAGAGAAGATCATTTGTTCTTGAAATTTCAGAACTATGGAGAACGTTCTCCATTTTCCAGACTTCTGTCAAGAACATTCTCTGTTCTATTTTTGTAATTTTGCTTCTTTCAAATGATCTTGCTTTTGATTTATAGCATAGTTTGATCATTGATTTGTTGTATGAGTTTATTCGATCATATTTCTTCATGAATATGTTATCTTGAAGATGTAATAATCATTCTATTGAAGGATTAATCAATGATACATTCCTTTTGAGATTATTTCATTATTGAGTGGATACTTGTGCATTTTGATGAAGTGAATGGTGTAAGACCCTTAAATTTAAAATTAAATTATGGATTTAATATTAGGTGTATTTTGAGGATATTTGTAGAATATTTAATATATGTATCATTGAGGATATCAGTGAAGAGAAAACATTGCATGTCCATGCATTGCATAGTCAGGTGGTGACTGCGATGGGCCATAAAGTAATGCGTAAAACGTGCTGGTCAGTGAGCGACTGCACGAGTGCTGGTCTGTGAGCAACTGCACTGGTACTTGTCTGTGAGCGATTGTACCTTGGCATACGTGAAACGTGCTGGTCTGTGAGCGACTGCACGAGTGCTGGTCTGTGAGCGACTGCACTGGTACTGGTCTGTGAGCGATTGTACTTTGGTATACGTAAAACGTGTTGGTCTGTGAGCGACTGCACTGGTGCTGATCTGTGAGAGATTGCACCATGGTCATGTTGGCCATTAAAGTCTAACTTATATAAATCGTGTTGGTCCGTGAGATACTGCACGTGTGCTGGACTATGAGCGATTGCACCTTTGTAATTCCAAGAAGTTGAGTACATGAGCATATACATATTGCATCGAGGTAGTTGACCGGTGAATTATGATTGGATATGATGTTGACGGGTAAAAATCGATGTGTGTAAGTACCGTATGAAATTTTGAATTTCTGATGAATTGGTGTGATTGCTGAATTGATATTTGTACTTACAACTTGATTTTTATATTAAATTGGTTGCTGTTTGAGAAGGTATACATGTCATGAAATTTCAAAATGAGCATCCTTATTTATCATCATTGTTACATAACATGCCATGAATATGCTTGTTATTATTGACATAAATGCTATGTGGTATTTGTTAATTTCGGTCGGTGACCCATTACTATTATTGTGGAAAATTGGGCTTTGCCCTCAGATGCCCCCTAAACCCATATCACCAGTGGGACCCAGACGACGGAAACGTTGCTCGATTTCATTGACCGTCTTCTGCCTACTGCTTGGGTATACAACCCCATCTCAAGCAGGGCGACATACACGGGGAGACTGGCAAGGACCTGCAGGACTAATGGAGTGGTGGATTACGTGGAGCACACCCATACGAAGATTGACTTTCTGGTACCTTACAAATTGGTATTGGAGGCGTACAGAGTTTTTGAGGATGCGGAGGAGCCGACTGGAGGGGCTGAGACGGAGGCCACGGTAGGTGTGGTGACTCCTAACCCGGTGGCTGGAGGGAACCCGAGGTGGAAGAGAAGAATCAAAGACCGACGCTAGTAGCAGATGATGTTCCGGGTCCATCTAGGACATCCGATGAATGTTTTGAGATTCCGGAACCGCCGAAGCGACCCCGACTGTGTATTGGTCTGACTTCGAAGGAGACTGATCCTTCCTTATATGATGAGGAGGAGGACGTTATGTCGAGGCAAGCTGCGGAGTCAGACGAGACCTGCATGGCCTGCAGAGGGAATCCTTACTATTGTAGCTTTATTGCATGATCAGTTTAGACTTTTTGTATAGGGTCTTGATTTCAGTGGATGTAATCATTTATTTTGGGAATTATTTTATAACTTTTCCGTTGATCTCTTCCGTACTCTGATACTGTTTAGTGGGCCGCAGGCCGGGTGTTTTTTTTTAGATGATAGGACACCGTCTTTTTGAAATGTATTGACTTTCATTATATTGCAGTATTAATTCCCAAGGTTTAAGCACTTAGTGATATTATGATGAAATTATTTAATTACGTTCACTGATTGAATTACGACGTACTATTTTATGAAATGAATAAATTTAATTTTCTTTTAATTCTTTTGAATTAATTCGAAAATTCTTATATTTATTTATTTTAAAAAATAAAAAATAAAAAATACATTCACGCTGTGTTTTAAAATCGGGGTGTTACAATTGTGGTATCAGAGCATTTGGTTAAAGTTTTGGGTTAAAGTTCTGGTTAAATTATTGGTTTTGAGTCATTATCCGATCATGCATAGAAGCAAGTAGTTAAAGTGTCAAGTCTTGTGTAAGTTGTGGTGTGACTGAAGTGATGATGGTTTTGTAGGAAACAATGCCTCCAAGAAGAGACGACACTACAAGAGCCAACGTCAGCCGGGAGGATAGGATGGCTGAAACGATGAATAACATGGCTGCGTCTGTTGCTGCACAGACGGCTGCGAAGAGTCAACTTGATCTGGAGAAAAGAGAAAGAGAGATTCGTGCTGCTGAATCAAGGGGACTAGAGGATTTTCGTCGTCATAATCCTCCAAAGTTCAAAGGTGATGAGGGTCCAGAAAGAGTGGATCAATGGATTCAGGAGATGGAGAAAATCTTTGACATGATTAATTGTCAGGCAGCGGTAAGGGTCAACTATGCTACATATCTGCTGATAGGGGATGTAGAGTATTGGTGGAGGAGTACAAGGCTACTGATGGGGTCAGCTCATGAGGAGGTGAACTAGGAGTCGTTTAAAAAGAAGTTTTTGGACAAATACTTTCTGAGCACTAGAACTAAGTTCGGTGACGATTTTCTGAAATTGCACCAAGGAAACATGAAGGTGGGGGAATGTGCAGCTAAGTTTGAATCTTTATCAAGGCATTTCAGATTTTTCCGCAAAGAGGTGGATGAACAGTTTATGTGTCATCGTTTCCAAAATGGACTGAAATATGAGATTCAAGACTATGTTTTACCCTTGGGGATTCAACGTTTCCAAGCATTAGTGGAGAAGTGTAGAGAAGTTGAGGATATGAAGAACATGAGGGCCAACAGAGGAGGGAACTTTAATTCAGGAGGGCCTAGTCAGATGCACTATCAGAACAATAAAGGAAAGCAGGTTGCTAAGCCATATAATCGGCCACAAAACAACAATAGAGGCCAGAATTGGCCGGGAAGTCAGAATTTTGGACGACAATTGGGACAAGGAGTCCGATGTTTCCGATGTGGGAAAGAGGGACATATTGCTACTGCTTGTACCACAAAGGATCCTATATGTTTCAATTGCCAGAAACCAGGACACGTTGCAAGGGATTGCCGGGTTCCGAAGGTGGAACCAACAGTGAACACAACTAGGGATACTCGTCCTATTGCTAGGGGACGCGTCTATCACATGGGTGCTAAAGCTGGGAGTCAAGCTCCTAATTTAATCCAGCAAGATTGCGAGATTGCAGGTAACACACTAACTGCACTTTTTGATTCGGGGGCAACCCATTCTTTCATTGCTATGGACTGTGTGAATCGTTTGAAGTTATTTGTGTCTGCTTTACCTTTTGATTTGGTTGTTTCCACACCTGCTAAGACTTTGACCGTAAACTCTACATGTTTACACTGTACTGTAACGATTCAGAATAGAGATTTCTTGGTTAATTTAATCTGTCTACCCCTACAATCACTCGAGATCATTCTCAGCATGGATTGGATGACGTATAATTACGTAGTCTTGTATTGTGCTCGCAAATTAGTTCTTTTCCCCGAACCTGATGTCGTTCGGTATTTGGCTGCTAACAAACTCGAAGTATCACTGAGAGAAGGAACTCAAGAATTTTTATCATTGGCTAACATGGAGACCAAGATAGATGTGAACATAGAAGATGTGGTGTTAGTCAAAGAGTATTCGGACGTATTTCAACCAGAAATTCCAGGATTACCTCCGGTGAGAGAGGTGGAGTTCTTCATTGATCTACACCCAGGAACTGGACCTATTTCAATTGCGCCGTATCGGATGTCGCCATTGGAATTAAGCAAGCTTAAGGGTCAAATTGAAGGTTTGTAGGAAAAAGGATTTATCAGACCAAATGTGTCGCCATGGGGAGCTCCGGTGTTGTTGGTTAAGAAGAAGGATGGAAGTTCACGCTTATGTGTGGATTATAGGCAACTTAACAAGGTAACTATTAAGAATCGTTATCCTTTACCATGCATCGATGATTTGATGGACCAATTGAGAGGAGCCGCGGTGTTTTCAAAGATCGATTTGAAGTCATGATACCATCAGATTCGGGTAAGAGAAGGAGATATTCAAAAGACTGCTTTCAAAACTTGTTACGGACATTATGAATATCTCGTTATGCCATTTGGAGTTACGAATGCACCAGCGATTTTTATGGATTATATGAATAGAATTTTTAGCCTATTCTTGGATAAATTCGTTGTGGTATTCATCGATGATATATTGATTTATTCAAAGGATGAAGAAGAACATGGAGAACACCTACGCCAAGTTCTTGAAGTCTTATGCGAGAAGCAATTGTATGCCAATTTGTCGAAGTGCGAGTTTTGACTAGAGAAAGTGAACTTCTTGGGACATGTGATAACAAAAGAAGGAATCGCTGTGGATCCGGTAAAGATTGAGACAATTCTTGCCTGGAAACAGCCTCAGACTATCATAGACATACGTAGTTTTGTCGGACTGGCAAGATACTACAGGAGATTTATTGAATGATTTGCTAAGATTGTAGCTCCTTTGACACAACTCACCAGAAAGAATCAGCCGTTTGCATGGACGGAGAAGTGTGAGGAATGTTTTCAATTGCTTAAGGAAAAGTTGATAACCTCATCAGTATTGGTCTTGCCACAGCCAAAAGAACCATATGAGGTTTACTGTGATGCATCTCACCAAGGTTTGGGATGTGTTTTCATGCAACACAAGAAAGTTGTAGCTTACGCCTCAAGGCAGTTGAAAACTCACGAACGAAACTATCCTACTCATGATTTAGAGCTTGCTGCAGTAGAGTTTGCATTAGAGGTCTGGAGGCACTACTTATATGGATGCACGTTCACGGTATCCAGTGACCATAAAAGTTTGAAGTATTTGTTCGATCAGAAAGAATTGAACATGCGTCACAGGAGATGGATGGAAACTCTCAAATATTTTGATTTTACATTGCAGTACCACCCTGGGAAAGCCAATGTGGTGGCTGATGCATTGAGTAGGAAAAGTGTATCAGTATCTTCAATGATAATGGCCAGACAACAAGAGTTGTGGGAAGCATTTAGAGATCAGCACTTGGACGTAGAGTTTGCACCAGGAATTTTAAAGTGTGGAATGATAAACATTTCGAGTGGACTATTTGAGGAGATTGCGAATTTGCAAGATGACGCATTGATCCAAGAAAAAGAGGAACCTGATAGTGCAAGGAAAGACAACTAAATTCAGGATCGGACCAGTGATATTTTGAGATGTAATGGAAGAATTTGTGTACTGGAAGTTGCAGATCTGAGGAGAACAATTTTGGAAGAGGCTCATAAGAGTAAGTTGAGTATTCATCCTAGAGCGACCAAGATGTACCAGGACTTAAGACAAAATTACTAGTGGCCAGGAATGAAGAGGGATGTAGCGGAATATGTATCGGCTTGTTTAACTTGTCAGAAAGCGAAAGTGGAACATCAACGACCTGCTGGAATGTTGCAACCTTTGGATATACCAGAATGGAAGTGGGATAGCATTTCCATGGATTTTATAACTGGATTGCCCAAGACAAGGAAAAAGAATGATTCGATTTGGGAAATAGTGGATCGATTGACAAAATCCGCACATTTCTTACTGGTAAGGACCACTTATAAAGTAGATAAGCTGACGGAAATCTGTATTACTGAGATTGTGAGATTACACGGAGTTCCATCGAGTATTGTATCGGACCGTGATCCAAAGTTCACATCTCACTTTTGGAGAGCGCTGCATGAAGCGTTGAGAACGAAACTGAAATTGAGTTCATCTTATCATCCGCAAACAGACGGACAAACCGAGAGAACAAATCAGTCCTTGGAAGATCTATTAAGAGCATGTGTGTTGGATGATAGAGGAAACTGGGATGAGGTATTGCTATTGATTGAGTTTACCTACAACAATAGTTTTCACGCAAGTATTGGAATGGCACCCTATGAGGCTTTGTATGGACACAAGTGTTAGACGCCTTTATGCTGGTATAAGGACGGAGAAAGTATGATTGTTGGACCTGAGATGGTGGAACATACTACAGAGAAAATCAAGAGGATACAAGAGAAAATGAAGATTTCACATGTTCGTCAGAAGAGTTATACGGACAAGCGTCGCAGACCTTTGGAATTCGAGCAGGGTGATCATGTATTTCTAAGGTCACGCCTACAATTGGAGTTGGCAGAGCTATTAAATCAAGAAAGTTGACTCCGAAATTTATTGGACCATACCAGATTACTGCATGAATTGGACCAGTGGCTTATCGGATTGCTTTACCTCCCATACTGTCCAATATTCACGACGTATTTCACGTGTCGCAGTTAAGAAAATACATTTCGAATCCGTCACATGTAATCGAACCAGACACAATTCAACTGAAGGATAACATGTCCTTTGAAGTATTCCCTGTAAGAATTGAAGACAGGAAGATTAAATAGTTGAGGAACAAGGAAGTCCCACTAGTCAAAGTGATTTGGAATTCGACTACGGGAGACGCGACTTGGGAACTGGAGACTAAGATGAGAAAACAATATCCTCAGTTGTTTATTAACATGTAGTTTCGGGGACGAAACTAATTTAAGGGGGGTAGTAATGTAAGACCCTTAAATTTAAAATTAAATTATGGATTTAATATTAGGTGTATTCTGAGGATATTTGTAAAATATTTAATATATGTATATTCTGTGTAAATATATATATATATATATAAATATTTATTTTGGAGGTTGAATTAAAATTATTGGATGAAGGATAAATTAATTTAATTACGAGTAATTAAATTATCGGGCAGTTAATTAAGAGAGTATCTGTTAATTACGACGAGAGTGGTTAAGTACATGATGATCAAGCAATATTATAATGTTATTGTTGGATGAGGTGGCACATATATGTGCCTATATATATGAGGGAGTGGCAAGAACAAAGGCAGAAAATCCATTTTCCCCTTCCTTACTACATGCAACAGTACCCTTCTTCTTCCTCTCCCCATTCTGTTTTCTGTTATTAGAAAAAAAAAGAGCATCCTCAAAAGTGAGATTACTTGGAAATCCAAGCACCGAACCAGCAAGTGCCCACAAAAAAAGATATTCCTCTCCTCATACGGAGCTAGAGAACCCACTTTCGTAGCGGCGAACGCGAACGGGAGTTTCGCCGACATTATCGTGGTAGCATAAACGAGCGCAAGAAACGTAACAGAGGTAAGGGGCACCTTCCACTTTCTAGTTTCATTTTAGGGCTGTAAATGCATGATTGATGTGTGGTTATATTGGAGTTTCTTGTTTGAAAAACGAAACTGTTGTGCATGTTGTTATAAAATGCGAAAAATGCATTATGTTGATGTTTTGAGGATTCTGTGATGTTTGCTGCTTTGGCTGACACAACATTGTTGTTTTAGTTGTGTGGGAATACTGGAAAATGCTTTGCATGTTGTTTTGGTTGTGTAAGAATACTGGAAAATACTTTGCATGTTGTTTTGGGAATGATCAAAATGTAAACGTTTAAAAATGTCTGTTCTGTTTTGTGGTTGACATTCTGTTTTGGGTGGTTTAAGCAAAACTGTGAGGTTATTCTGGTGTTGGTGATTCTATTTGTTGCTATGTTGATAACAATCTGGTGTTGATGATGGTTTCAAAAGAAAATGATTTAAAATGGTGGAAGTGTTTTTTTGGAAAATCTGTTGTTGATGAAAAATGTTCTGAGTTTTGTGGTTAAAGAAAAACAATGAGGTTATTCCGGTGGTAATGATTCTGTTTTTCTATTGTGTTGTTAAAAATCTGTTGTTGATTGTGTTGATGGTGATTTTTAAAGGAGAAGGATTTTAAATGGGTGAAGGTGTTTCTGGAAAATCTGTTGTTGATGAAAAATGTTGAGTTTTGTGGTTTCAAAAGAATGGTGATTTTGTTTTGGTGTTGTGTTAGTTTTTCAAAGAAAAGAATTTGAAAACGTGTTGATGTTTTCTGTAAAATTTCACTGAATTCAAAGGTGTATTCGAATACGGCATGAGTGTATTTGAATACAACCTGCAAAGCTTCTGTTTTATTCAAATTTTTGAACTTTTATTCGAATACGGGCCTCTGTATTCGAATACAGATAAGGGATTTTTGCTTCTGACTTAGCATTTGTATTCAGCTACGACTTTGTCGTATTCGAATACATGATTGCAATTTTTTCCACTGTATTCGCATCTGTATTCGAATACCACACCCTCGTATTCGAATACAGAATGTTGATTTTTCACTATTTTAGCTTCTGTATTCGAATACAAGGAAGCTGTATTTGAATACAGATTCGTTTTTTTTCTTCAGAAATTCAAGTTTTAAACGTGCTGGGCCATAGAGTAATGCGTAAAACGTGCTGGTGTGTGAGCGACTGCACGAGTGCTGGTCTGTGAGCGACTACACGAGTGCTGGTCTGTGAGCGACTGCACTGGTACTGGTCTGTGAGCGACTGTACCTTGGTATACGTAAAACGTGCTGGTCTGTGAGCGACTGCACGTGTGCTGGTCTGTGAGCGACTGCACTGGTGCTGATCTGTGAGAGATTGCACCATGGTCATGTTGGCCATTAAAGTCTAACTTATATAAATCGTGCTGGTCCGTGAGAGACTGCATGTGTGCTGGTCTGTGAGCGACTGCACCTTTGTAATTCCAAGAAGTTAAGTACATGAGCATATACATATTGCATCGGGGTGATTGACCGGTGAATTATGATTGGATATGATGTTGACGGGTAAAAATCGATGTGTGTAAGTACCGTATGAAATTTTGAATTTCTGATGAATTGGTGTGATTGCTGAATTGATATTTGTACTTACAACTTGATTTTTATATTAAATTAGTTGTTGTTTGAGAAGGTATACATGTCATGAAATTTCAAAATGAGCATCCTTATTTATCATCATTGTTACATAACATGCCATGAATATGCTTGTTATTATTGACATAAATGCTATGTGGTAAGGACCTGCAGGACTAACGGGGTGGTGGATTACGTGGAGCACACCCATACGAGGATTGACTTTCTGGTACCTTACAAATTGGTATTGGAGGCGTACGGAGTTTTTGAGGACGCGGAGGAGCCGACTGAAGGGGCTGAGACGGAGGCCACGGTAGGTGTGGTGACTCCTAACCCGGTGGCTGGAGGGGTAGTACGTGAACCCGAGGTGGAAGAGAAGAATCAAAGACCGACGCTAGTAGCAGATGATGTTCCGAGTCCATCTAGGACATCCGATGATTGTTTTGAGATTCCGGAACCGCCGAAGCGACCCCGACTATGTATTGATCTGACTTCGGAGGAGACTGATCCTTCCTTATATGATGAGGAGGAGGAGGACGTTACGTCGCGGCGAGCTGCGGAGTCAGACGAGACCTGCATGGGCTGCGGAGGGAATCATTGCTACTGTATCTTTAGTGCATGATCAGTTTAGACTTTTTGTATAGGGTCTTGATTTCGGTGGATGTAATTATTTATTTTGGGAATTATTGTATAACTTTTCCGCTAATCTCTTCCGTACTCTGATACTGTTTAGTGGGCCGCATGTCGGGTGTTTTTTTTTAGATGATATGACACCGTCTTTTTGAAATGTATTGACTTTCACTGTATTGCAATATTAATTCCCAAGGTTTAAGCACTTAGTGATATTATGATGAAATTATTTAATTACGTTCACTGATTGAATTACAACGTACTATTTTATGAAATGAATTAATTTAATTTTCTTTTAATTCTTTTGAATTAATTTGAAAATTCTTATATTTATTTATTTTAAAAAATAAAAAATAAAAAATACACTCGCGCTATGTTTTAAACTCGGGGTGTTACAAATGGATTCTTGCTTATTCACTTATGCAATTCATATTCCTTAAACAAAACTTAAGTGAAATCATTAGTAGATCACCATTCATAAAACTTAATCATTTATTTCATAAGGTTTGTTGTCATTAAAACATATATCAAAAAGATTTTTTCTTCAACAATTTTGACAGACATATGAAGTATGAATAATAGACTTAGGTCAGTTAGGGTTTGAAGATTTAATAAGGATCAACTATATTACGAGTAAGATAGGTAAAACACCAATCGTTGTTGATGCTCTTATTTTGATTTCAATAATAAAATGAGTTTTATTTACTGAAATACGTATGTTAGTAGTAGTTAGTGAAATAGTTAGATGAGTTGAAGTACAATAAAAATGTTTTTTTTTCTTTCTGGAATATCCCTTTTTTATAAAACAATTCCAAAATACCCTACTTTGAAAATTATGTTGGAACCAAGTTGGTTCTAAATACTTAGGATTTTGATGTTTACAAAAGCACTCCATGTAATCTTATTTTGAACCTTGAATTATTAAATCAAATGCCACCAGAAGCTAAAGTAATCAGAAGCAGAAAATCAAAGGGTTCCAGAGTTTGAATCTTGAAAACTTCATCAGAAGATATCTTTGCTGGCCCAGATCAGAAGGAAGCAAAGTCAGAAGGAGACCTAGACTAGACCAGAAGGAAGCCTGCGAGAGGGAGACTTGTTCCAAACCAGAAGGAATCAAATATCAGATTTATTCCAGAAGTTATTTTGACCAGAAGATGGCCTGGCAGTGAAATGATAAACAGCCTAGACTTGATCCAGACTTAATCAGAGGGTAAATTAATGGGTCCAGAACAAAGGAATTATTCCAGATTTGACCCAAACCAGAAGATAGCATGGTTCAGGGTATGAAACTAAGTCCAGACCAGAAGAAATGATCTCCAGATTTGATCCAGAACTGATCCAAAACAGAAGGTAAAATGTCCAGGCTGAAATATTATTTGTCCAGATTTAATTTCAGTTTAATCCAGACCAAATCCAGAATTGGTCCAGATCAGAGGGAAGATTTTCAGATCAATGGTTCAGATTTAATTATTTGGCCAAGTGTTGGCCGAGATCAGAAGATCAAACCATGACCCAGTGTTGGCCGAAATCAGAAGGTCAGAATGTGTGGTCCAGTAGTGGCCGAGATCAGAGGATCACAGCAAATCAGTTTTGCTAGACCAGGATGGTACAGTCGCTCAAGATATTTTTGCAAGAGAATCCAGCAAGATTCAGCTCGAAATTAAGCTTGGAAGAGGCCGTAATTCGCATCTATAAAAGGAGGCTCATGGCAGAATACTTAGCATCGAAAATCACAAAAGAGTCATACACTTCCAAAGCAAACACTCAAGTTTTCAGTGAGGTTAATTGTGAGTTCCAGCTTTCAAGAAGCAAGCACTCGTGTTATTTTCTTTCCCTTGTGTTAGATCTAAGTTGTTGAAGTAGAGTCTACAATCTAAGGGAGTCAGAAGGGGTAGCAGATTACTTGGCAATTAGATTCAAGGCGTTGTAATTCCTTCTACAATCTGGGGTTGTCAGATTGGCAGGAGAAGACTTGACTTAGGAAGTCAAGGTGCTGTATTCCTCAAGAGTCTAGGATTGTTAGATTGTTTGAGAAGACTGACTTGGAGGGTCAGTGGAACTGTTGTAATTCAAGGTTTGAATTAGAGAAATCCTTCAAGGTGAAGGGACTGGACGTAGCCTCGTTAACGGTGAACCAGTATAAAAATTCTGTGTTTTATTTTTACTTTATATCCGCTGCTAACTTTGTTTTTATTCATACATCAAGTTTTGTTTTAAAAGTGTAAAAACAGGAAAAGTATTCAAGTTAGTCAAACACAATTCAACCCCCCTTCTCGTGTTTGCACCTTCAAATTATATACCAAAATGCCCTATTTTTTGGGCCTTCCGCAGGTCGCACCTTGGGCATGCGGCCATGTGAAAAATGTCATTTTATTGCGCTTCAGGAGGTTGCATCTTGGGGATGCAACAATTTATTAATGTATATTGTTTAACTAATTGAAAATATAAATCAAAATTAAAACTAAATAATATATTAATAAAATGTAACAAAATACATTAAATATTAAAAAAATAGATCAAAATTAATGTGGTTGAGTAGATGTGTCAGTAGTTTAAACAATATTTTCTATTATGACTAGAGACCCAACATAACCCGCACTTTCTTGGTATTCTATCTATAGTGTCTATTTTTGTTCTAATGCACTTATTATTTAGATGACCTTTCTTGACTCTCCGCATTTGAGGATTGTGACACGTCCTAACACCTTCGCAGTTGGGTCAATATTATTTGTTGGGTATAGGTTGAAATGTTTCATTGTAAGCTTTTAGTATCATTTACACCTTGTACACATCAGGTATAAACGTCTAATAATCATACTTTATTTTAGAACATGTTGTTACATGTGAACAACACATATGTATAGCTTGATATTTCCCACAAATCGCACCACTTTTAGAAATGGTGACACTGAAATGACCAATTGACTGCCCTATCTTGGGTTTACCGTCTTGTGGACTATGAAAGTATAATTGCTTCGATAAAAAACATGAACATTATCTTGGGTTTACCGTCTTGTGGACTAAGAAAGCGTTGAAAAAAGGGCAAAAGCAAATAAAATTACAATAATAACCTATTTTGTCATGGTTATTTTTATTTTTAATATTTTCTTCTTTTAGTTGTATCACATTTTTACTCAAAGATGTTTTTGTCATTTTATGAATATTGATTATTTCTTTTCTCTCACCATGTCCTTTAACTTTCTCTCATACCAAACCATCCAACAATTACCGTTTCCTCTAACTTTCTTTTCAAAAGCAAACATAGTGTTAATATATCGCTAGCTAAATACCAAATTAAGCTTTATATTTGAAATTACTCTTCTCCCAATATTTTTAAAACCAAACAAGAGATTGAATCGGTGAAACTTCCGCATCATGGTTCAATTGATTCAACTAACTAAACCATGATTGAACCGTTAAATTAAACCGTTCAATAAATATAATAAATAATAATAATAACAATAAAATACCTAACAAATATAAAAAATATCCATTCTTTGTAAAAAAAAAAATCCACAAGTTCATAGCTATAAAGTAAATAAATAATAATGAATAAAAAATTTACATGAGCACCGCTGGACAATTAGAAATATATTGGAAAAAGTATGAACACTATTAATTTAGTATGAGCACAAATTAAAAAAAAAATTAGAAACATAATGGAACGATCAAAATAAAAACAATCAACAAGGAGAGTCAAACATACTGAGAACAATGAAACAAGGAAAAAATATAGAACGTGGCCCCTCCGAAATTTGTAACAGTAAAAAAATCACCAAATTCACAAATTAAAAATGAAAAAACAAGCCATAGAATAAACTTAGAGTTATGATAGAAGAAAAAAATGACTGAAATAGAAGAAGAAAACAAAACTAAGGTTGACTAATGAGAAGAGAAGAGTTTCTGTAATGGAGGAAATAAGGTTGGACGAGAATAAAGTAGATAAATAATAATGAATACAAATTTTATCAAGAAGTATGAGCTATGAGCACTTTTGGACAATCAGAAACATATTGGAGCAAGTATGAGCACTATTAATTTAGTATGAACACAAATTAACAAAAAAATTAGAAACATAATGGAACAATCAAAATAAAAATAATTAGCAAGGAGAGTTAAACATACTGGGTACGTACAACGAAACAAGGAAAAAAAATAGAACTTGCCTCTTCCAAAATTCATAACAGTAAAAAAACAATGAATTCACAAATTACAAATGAAAAAATAAGCCGTAGAATAAACTTAGAGCTATCATAGAAGAAAGAACACGACTGAAATGGGAAAACAAAACAAAACTAAGGTTGACCAATGAGAAAAGAAAAGTTCTTGTAATGGAGGAAATAAGGTTGGACTAAAATGAAGCTATGAGGCTTCTAGGAATAAGGCTTGTCAAGGAACAAGAACAGAGGACGTCGAACAAAAGTTGGATGAACGACGGCTGGCCAAATGGAAGAAATAGAAGGTGGCCGAGAGAGAGAGATTGAAATTCTGTAGAGTTTCTCAATTATGCGTTTTATTTTTTAGATTAATTTACATAAAAATACATTTTTATAAAGTTGAATTTTGGCCTGCACAATTTTTCAAAATTATCAATTTCATAGATTACCCAAGTCTGTCGTCGTTCAAAGCTATAAACTCATTCAATACATCTGTGTAGCCCACATGCAGCCTCATCTAGTCAAATGTTTTAAACATTGGCTTCTAACCGTTCGCGGGCATTTCCAACAAATTTTTGTTTTTAAATTTAAAGAACCTACCCCACAATATGCTTTACTGTCTGGCTCTATTTCCATTATTCTCATAATAACATTTGTTTATTGCCTCCAGTTCCTCTGTCCCTCTCAGTACCCCTTTCACCTTTTTCCTACCCACTACCCACCTCTCTCTCTAACCCATCCCATTTTTTTTTCTCCTTCGCAAATGTTACTCAAATCCAGCTTCTGTTTCAGTTCCATCCTCCTCTTCTTTTACTAGATCTCCTCATTTTCTACCTAGGGCACAAGGTCTTCACCCACATTATGCTTCTCACTTCTTTTACACTTAGATCTAACCTATATCATTCCCTCTTTACACTTCATTTAACTCTATTCTTTCTATTTTTGTTTTATTTTTAAATTTTTTTTCAGGTTTTGAGAAGCGCTTAAATGAAATGGAAGTGCCGTTGGAGTCCGAAAAGAAGAAATCTTCAGAAGCTGTGAAAACCACTTCAATTGGTTCGGTTTCTGCAAAGAAGAGAGTGGAGACTCGGAAAGTTTCTGAGTTAGGTTCGGGTACAAAGAAATTAGGTTTGGGTTCAGGTTCAGGTTCAATTGGTTCTTCAGCGAGTTCAGCACCGAGACGAAACAGTACTGGTGGAGGGTTAGCTCAACGGTCTTCGTTATTATCAGATGGAAGAACTCAAACTTCTGTTACAGCTAAAACAGTTTCTTCAAATTCTTCTGTTACCGAACCTGTTCGGAGATCTCTCCCGGAGATTCGTCGGAGTTCGATATCTTCTTTGCATGCTGGGAAACCTGTTGCCGCCTCGTCGGTGGGTTCGAGTTTGAGGACGTCCGCCGTGTCTGGTTTGAATAAGGCGGAAGTTGTGAAGAGACCGTTAAGTAAGCCGACATTGTCGGTTTCTTCTTCTTCTTCGTCGAGGAGAGTTGGTGGTTCTTCGAATGTGGATGTTAGTGGTGGTTCTGTTAGGAAGACTATGGGGAAGGTTTCATCGCCGGCACGGTCACCGACTGTGTCTGGTGGATTGAGAGCGGGGTCGCTGTCATCGTCTTCGGAGAGAAGTTCTGGTTTGTCTGGAAGGAGGAAAGTGGCGACTCCTGATAGCCGTAATTCAAGGTTTATTGTTCTTCCTCAAATTGAGGTTAAGGCTAGTGATGATTTGGTAAGGCTTGTTGTGTTTATCGTAATGATGTTATTTTTGAAGCTATTGTTTAGATTCTTTTTAGGGAATTATTACTTTTACTGTGGAAATGAGATAGTTGCTGAAAAGGAAGGGATTTTATGTATGTGCTTTGATAGATGAGGTTCTTTTGTCTTTTGGAAATAATTGGTGGGTCCTTTTTTGGAAGGAAATAATTAGTGGTTATTGGGTGATTTATTTTAATTTTAGGAAAGAAAGGGCTCAATTATTGAGTTTTTAGTAAATGGCGTGCATTTGTCAAAATTAAAAAGAACTTAATGGCTCGCAGAGTCACATTGGTTGTGTATTTTGCTAACTAACTAGTTGATGTTTGGCATATTGGAGTGCTTTGATTATCACAAAATGGACTCACCACGATATCTCCTTACTTTTGGGGGAGGTGGATCTCATGTAAATTTGAATTAAAAGTTTTGAATTGTGGTTGCAATGTGAGCAAATATTGAAGAAATTTGCAGTAAAATATAACTGATATGGCTAAAATTTTGGTTGCGATGAGGTAGCAGCCACAATTGAGAGGTTGCAAACCGTTTTTAAAACTTTGCTTAAACCTAAAAATTATTGGTTACTGAGCTAATGTGATGAATCTTTCACACCCTTGTACTGTTTAATTCTGAACAATACTGCTGTTTTATCAGAGATTGGATCTCAGGGGACACAGAGTTCGCAGTCTCACTGCCAGTGGATTAAACTTATCTTCAAACATGGAAGTAAGTGTGTCTTCTGTTTAGCACATTATTTCAGATGATTTGTTCAAAGTTTTTTCTGGCAATTTTTAAATGAAATTCAACTTATGGCAGGTTATGACCTCATGTTATTTATTTAAGTGTATTTGTTTATTAAGTCCTATAAAAGATGGGCACATGAGTAAATTTATATCGATGTGTCTTTAGGAAATAAAGTCGATTTCTATGGTTGAGGGCACACAGTAGTATGTGTTGAAAAACAGTTGGGAAATCTTTTCATTTGCAAGAGAAAAAAAAAAGTGAGTAAAGTGCACCTCTCTCTTGGTGCTCGATTTTGTATTACTCGGATTTTACTGAATGGCTAGATTGGTCTAGGGATACCGTTTTCCTAAATGGACTGGCACACATTGTCCAGTTGGATCTCTGAAATGCCATTACAAGACAAGTGAACTGATGTTGATTTAATAGCTATTGACTCTGTCAATGGCTTTAGGTTTTGTTGTTTAAATATCTTATTTGCCTTTATTTATTCCAAGGACTGCATAGTGTATAGGAGAGTATTTTAAATTTTAATGTAACCTTGTCATTTCTTATTTTGAGGATTTTTATAGCATTTAACTTATGATTCTTATTGGCAGTTTGTCTATCTACGAGATAATCTCCTGTCTACATTGGAAGGAGTAGAAATATTGACAAGAGTGAAGGTTTTGATACATGACTTATGTTCAGTTATTACGTTTTAATAATTTCAAATTAACACCTTACTAACTAATTGAAAGAACCCATTTAATTTATCAGGTTCTTGATTTGAGTTTTAATGAGTTTCAAGGTCCTGGATTTGAGCCTCTTGAGAATTGCAAAGTACTGCAGGTATATATATTTATGTGGGTGCACTTGCTTTTGCCTTATGGATGCAATAGAAATTTAAAGAATACAAATACTTAAGTAATATTAAAAATGACATTACAAAATCACAACTTTTATGTAGCAACTCTATCTTGCTGGAAATCAAATCACATCATTGGCTAGTCTACCGCAACTTCCTAATTTGGAGGCAAGCTTTGAAAAACCTTGGCTATTTGCTGTTTTTCATTTCAGATTATGTTTTGGTTTTCAACTTCAGTTTTCATAAAAACTTTGTATTTGTTATCTTTCATTTTTGCAGTTCCTCTCCGTAGCTCAAAATAAGTTGAAATCTCTCACAATGGCAAGTCAACCTCGACTCCAGGTTGTTTTGTTGTATCGAGTGTTGACCATATATTGTGTGTATTATTTAAATCTTCATTGAATAATAATAAAATAATCTGATGCAGGTCTTAGCTGCCAGCAAAAATAGAATTTCTACACTTAAGGGTTTTCCATATTTACCACTTCTAGAGGTTAGTATGATATCATTTTTATTTGGCACAACATAAACTAAAACAGTTGATCAGATGCAAAACTTATCACAGATTTTTTCATGGATATAGTTTATCAGTGTTATTGTCTAATAAAATTTCCGAGTCATAGGAGAAACCTAACTCTTTAAAAATTATAAAGTATTATAGATTAGTGCTTTTTAAATGCTACATATAATCTTTATTGTAATATAGTAGTTTTTATTTATGATGAATTTATGCTTTTGTGCGAAAAGCAATAAGGAAAATTGTATGGGTCGCTATGTTTTTTTTGGTTCTAAATCATATTTAAGATAATTTCTCGGGATAGGAAAACTTCCTTTTGTATCTCGATTATTGGTGGGTGTTAGCATTTATATTTGGTAGCAGTAATTGTAGGCATGAATGTAGCTATTCCTTTGATTGTACACTAATTTCTTTCACTATAGAATTTTGTTTTCTATATAGGAAATTATATTGGCTCCTAAGGACACACTTCAGGGAGAAAACTGCATAATTAAACATTGATTCGAAAAACAACTTCATAATTTATTATATATTGAAGGAAGTAAAAGACAAAATACTTTCATATATTATTATTACAACCCTAAGTTGTTCATATAGGAAAATAAATTAGCATAGTAATAGTGACAGAATCATTAAATAAAAATAAACAGAATAATATAAAATAAAAGAGAGTCAAATATGATTTTTCTTGATTTTTCAACACCCTCCCTCACATTGGTGCATAAATATCTATCATGCCCAATTTAGTTATAAGTCGCTCAAAATTGGGTCTTGTCAAACTTTTTGTCAAGATATCAACAATATGTTGATTAGAAGTCACAAATGGTAGACATATAATTTCAACATCAATTTTTTCTTTTATGAAGTGGCGGTCATTCTCAATGTGTTTAGTTCTATCATATTGCATAGGGTTGTGAGCTATACTTATTGCTGCTTTGCTATCACAAAACAATTTTAAGGGTGAATCAACTTTCATTTTCAGTTCTTTCAAGAGTTTACGAATCCACAAAAGTTCACAGATTACTTGAGCCATTGCCCTGAATTTTGCTTCCTCACTGCTTCGAGCAACGACGCCTTGTTTCTTACTTCTCCAAGTGACTAAAATTTTCCAAACATAGGCACAATATCCAGTAGCGGATTTTCTATCAGTAACTGATCCTGCCCAATCACGATTTGTAAATACAGAGGCTTATCTGTGTCATTTGTTTTTTTGTAGTACAAATTCTTTTCATGATTGGATTTCAAATACCTTAAGATTTGATAAACGGCCTCCAAGTGTTCTTCATAGGGAGAATGCATGAATTGACTTACAACACTCGTAGAGAAAGCAATGTCGGGTCTAGTGTGGACTAGATGAATAAGTTTGCCAACCAACCTCTGGTATCTTCCAATATCAACAGGAACACTGCCTTTCTCCCAAAGTTTAGCATTTAATTCCATAGGAGTATCTGCTGGTCTACACACACTCATCCCAATTTCCTCCAAGAGATCTAGGATGTATTTTCTTTGAGAAACAACAATTCCCTTATTTGAGTGAGCAACTTCCATACCAAGAAAATATTTAACCGCACCTAAATCTTTGATCTCAAATTCTTTTGTCAAATTTTTCTTCAATCTTTCCATCTCAACAATGTGATCTCCTGTGAGAATAATATCATCTAAATATACAATTAGAATTGCAATTTTATCAATATTAGAGAATTTCATGAACAAAGTATGGTCTGATTGTCCCTGCATATATCCTTGCCTTTTAACCAACTGACTGAATTTTTCAAACCAAACCCTTGGGAATTGCTTGAGACCATAAAGGGATTTTTGTAGTTTGATCACATTTGAACCAAACTTGTCTTCAAAACCAGGAGGGCTATTCAAGTATACCTACTCCTTCAAATCACCATTAAGAAAAACATTTATTACATCAAGTTGGTTAAGAGGCCAATCTAAATTCACCACCAAGGACAAGATAACTCTAATAGTGTTTAATTTGACAACAAGAACAAATGTCTCTGAGTAATCAATGCCATATGTCTGAGTAAACCCTTTAGGGGTTTGAAAATCTAAAACTTTAGACGACATATGATTAATTAAATATGATGCAGTTAAAACAACTTCTCCCCAAAAATATTTTGGAACTTTATTTGCACAGAGTATAGCGCTAGCAACCTCAAGAAGTTGCCTATTCTTTTTCTCTGCAATTCCATTTTGTTGGGGTGTATTAACACAGGAACTTTGATTAACAACTCCATTTTCAAGAAAAAAGTCTGACAAAAGCATATTAAAATTTTCTTTATCATTGTCACTTTTGAAAACTTGAATATTTGTTTAGTATTGAGTTTGCACCATTTTAAAAAAATTTTTGACAACTTGTCCAACTTTGATTTTTCTTTCAATAACTAAATCCAACAAATTCTAGTATGATCATTTATAAAAGTTGTAAACCATTTTTGATTAGAAAATATGTTTGTTCTATTAGGATCCTAAATATCACTGTGAATAATGACAAACAATTTTTATTGTTTATATGGTTGTGTAGAAAAAGAATGGTGATGTTTAGCAAATTTGCAAGTTTCACAATGAAATAAAGACAGATTCTTCTTAGAAAATAATTTAGGAAACAAATGTTTTAAATATGGAAAACTAGGATGTCCTAACCATAAATGGCATAACATAATATCATCATTATTAGAAGAAACAGAAGTAGATTCAAAATAAGTACTTATTTGAGGTTGATCTTTGAAGTCGAGTCCATTGTCAAGGTAATAGAATCCTCCACTAGCATTGCCAATCATCTTCTCCGTGTTCAAATCCTTAATAGTGCAATGAGAATAAAATAAGTTAAGCTTGACAATTTATATCCTTTGTTAATTTAGTAATGGATAATAGTAACAGATTACATGATAAATTAGGAACATGTAAGACATTTTTTAAAGTTAACAAATGTGACAGAATAACAGAACCTTTCCCTGCAATGGCTGAAAGAGAGCCATCTGCAATTTTAATTGTGGTTACTTGCACAAGTTCTCTCTTGGCCAAAAAAATTGGAAAAACCATTCTCGCCGCCACCGCCGTCTGGGCCGCCACCACTAGGGCCGCCGCTGCCTTAGCCAACACTGCCAGCGTTGTTGACTATTTCTGGTTTTTCACCAAAACTATTGCCGCTGCCGTCACTACCCATAAAGGCCGCCTTCCATGAGGTATTGTGTGCCATTAGGTTGACAGAAAAACGAGTCGGGTCGCAAATTGGGTCGTTTAAAAATTAAAAACAAAATGTTGGTGCCCGTTTAAGTTTGGAGCCTTGAACCCCACTAGGCTGTGGAAAACCTTACAGAACCCTAACCAAGAGCTCTAGATACCATGAAGAAAGTAATAGACAAAATACTTTCATATCTTATTACTACAGCTCTAAGCAGTTTATATAAGAAAAGAAATTATAATAGTAATAATGACATAATCATAAAATTAAAATAAACAAAATAATATAAAATAAAAGAGAATCAAATATGATTTTCCTTGATTTTTCTATATATATATATATATATATATATATACAAAACTTTTTATTTTCCAGTCCACAATTATGATACTGAATTTTTTTCTTAAAGTGAACGCCTGACTTCATAGTAGCCAAATCCTTATTATGAAATCATATACCTGCTAGACAAGGGGCAGGTAAACCTTTGCATTTAGACCAAGGGTTTCTCCAACACCGCCGAGCATTTGGTTGAAGAAGTCATGGCCGATTGAATAAAAGATAATGTATAACAATGTGGCTGCAGGATGAATTTTGTTTGTTTATACTTTCATTTCCATAGGACCAAAGCCATGGCTTTTCATTTCAAATCGGGTTTTCACCATGATTGTTAGGCATTCATTAATTTAGTCCTATCATGCAGTTGATATTTTTTCCCTAAAGACCAAAACTCAATCATTTGAAATTGGATACAATGGGCCCATTTAGAAACAATTGGTAATTATCAACCCAAGGAGTACTAGTTTACAAATTTGGATAAAATATCAGTAATAATGTAGTAACTTAACCTAAGAAATTCTAAATAACTTTCAGACTTAAATTAATGTTGAGTTTACACATGCATGGGTAAATACTTTCGTGTAGACCAATTTATGTTGTTTTCAGTGATTTATTTTGATGTAGCATTTGCGAGTGGAGGAAAACCCTATACTGAAGATGCCTCATTTGGAAGCAGCCTCAATATTGCTAGTTGGGCCTACTTTAAAAAAATATAATGATAGAGGTATGTGTCATAAATCCTTAGCGTTTGGCTTGTTAAATTGATGGCAGAACAGTTAGAAGAATACACTATAATAGTAACTTCTGGTTATTGGTTTAGGAGTACCCAGCAAGTTTTCTTTGAGTGACTTGTACCAGTATCTTCAGATTCTTATGCATTAAGGTAGTTAATTGAATATGAAAAAGTTTTGTAGATCTTTCTCGTGAGGAAATGACAATAGCAAAGCGATATCCTGCACATACAGCTTTGTGCATTCGAGATGGTTGGGAGTTTAGTCGCCCTGAGCATGCGGCAGAGTCAACTTTCCGCTTCCTAGTTGAGAAATGGAAGGATCATTTTCCATCTGGTTTTTTTCTCAAAGAAGCCTCAATAGATAAACCTTTGGAAGAAGATGTGTGCCGCAGTCACTTCACATTTATTCATGATGGTGCAGCGAGTACAGACCAATTGTTGGTCTTAAAGTATCAATGGTTTTGTGGTGATGTAACACTTTCAAATTTCGTCCCTATTCCAGATGCCACTGATGAGGTATTGAGTTGATTACATGATTATCATTACTTCAAATTTATTTGTTAGTATATTTCCTTAAATTATTTATGGTTATGATATTGTATTGTTTTCAGATTTACTTGCCAAAACATGGTGATATTGGAAAAGTTCTGAAAGTGGAATGTACTCCCACTTTAGAAGAGATGGAATATCCTTCTATATTTGCTATCTCTTCTCGTGTTAAACCAGGTAGGCTTGCCATATTCCATATAAATGAACAACTAAATTTTTGAGGTCTTAGACTTGAAAGGAACTTTACTAAATATAATTTTTTGTCAATAGATGGTACAATTACTGTTTTCAAGATACAAATCAAATGTCTCTCCCTTTAATAAAGTGAATGAGTATTTATTAGTCCCAGTTTGCTAGTAAGATTTGTGAGGAGCCTCTCTGTCAACATGTCTGCTAGCTGACATATTGAAGGAACATACACTGTAGTTTTCAGATCTCGAAGGAACATATGCCATGTGCTTACTTATTTTAAGACTCGGGATGTTTTTAATTTTTTTCATGTTAAATCCAATTGTCTACACTACTAATGGCTGATTAATATTATAACAAAACAGCTTTATAGGAGGTTTGTACTTTATCTGAAGATCTTGTAGAATGATTTTCATCCACAATAATTCACATGCAATATTGTGAGGTAGTACTATTAACAATATTTTGTGTATGCCTCCTTTGAAAGTTTCCCCCAGTTTTTGAACAGTTGTCCTTTTTGAACAGACTCCATATGTTTTGTTTAGTCTGTAATTGGTTAAATATATGAATTTCCTACTAATCTCTGATATTGAGCCTTCTATATTGATAGGTCTGTTATTGTTTGTTTAGAGATTAGTTAGTTAATTGTCTGTTACCATTAGTTAAGAGGTTTGTTTGATTAAATATATAAGGCATGTTGCCTATAAATAGAAAGGAGGTATTAGATAATGGGCAGAGTGATTTATGGCCTTTTGGCGTTGGGATGTGGGGTTACACTTGAAGAGCTGCGTTTGTTGTGTTAAAATGGAATTTTGTGTTACCAAACAATATTCACCGTTGAATTGATTATCGTTGAATGACCTGCCTACTTTCTGATTCTGATTAGTTAAAAAAAATGAGATGTCTTATCTCTATTGTATATTAATAATAATTAATAGTAATGTCTGTTCTTTCAATAGCTTCTTGATGCTTAAACTACTCATGTATTACGTATGAATCTTGAACCATTCTACTTTTCACAAGGGACTGGAATTCCAAAGGTTCTAAACCTTGAAGTGCATGGGGAACTAATAGAAGGAAGTATCATCCGAGGTTGTGCTAAGGTTGCATGGTGTGGTGGGACTCCAGGAAAAGGTGTTGCCAGGTGAGATGACATTCCTTATATATGTATGTGTTGTTTTGCATTATGTATATATGTCCAAATCATATTCAACTGAAAATAGTGTAATGCGACTATGCCATTTGTTTTTGTCTCCTTGCTTTCTTTAGCTGGCTGCGGAGAAAGTGGAACAGTAGTCCGGTGGTCATTGTTGGGGCAGAAGATGAGGAGTATCAACTAACCATTGATGATGTCGATTCAAGTTTAGTTTTCATGTACACACCAGTATCAGAAGAAGGCGCCAAAGGAGAACCTCAATATAAATATACAGATTTTGTAAGAGCTGGTAATGATTGAAATTTGTCCATTTTTATATTCTTTATTTTTTTCCTAGCTTCGTTTAAAATGTGATAGCCTTTACTGAATACTAATCTAGATCCACCATAATGTTTAACACTTGTTGGGATATATGATCATCAATAATTGTTAAAGAATCAAGGGAAATCAGATTTGATTCTCTTTTATTTTATATTATTCAGTTTATTTTTGTTTTATGATTCTGTCATTATTACTCATTATTACTATTGTAATTTATTTTCCTATTTAAACAGTTTAGGACTGTAGAAATAAAATATAAAGTATTTTGCCTTTTACTTTCTTCAATAATGTTATTAAGTTATTTGGCCTTCAATTTGCCATGGATTTGTTGAGTTAGCTCCTTGATTGATTTGATTGTAATCACACTTGGATAGGAGATAAGTGTGCAGCTTGGCGACACCCTAATTCTTCCAAATTTTATCTGTTTCAATATGGTATCAGAGTGGTTCAATCCCTTATGATTTGATTCTTAAGCTATTTTTATATCTGAATTTTAAAAGTTTGGAACTCATTTTGTATTCTCCAATGAGTTTACTGCATTTGGCTACTGGATTCTTTGATTTCCCTCATAATTGTTGCCGCCACGAGTGGCACTTTTACCTTTTAGGTATGTTTCTCCTTTCTTTGCTGCCAACCTAGCCACTCTTTCCCTTCCTGGTATGGCTGACAATATTGGCCTTAGCAGCTAATGGAGCCTGAAATGCTTATCTTTTCTTCCCTTTGATTTTGCTATTATGCGCATGCTTTAGACATTAGGGTAAGGCTGATTGAATTTATTCTGATATTATGGATCATGTTTCTTTTTGTTCTATTGTATATAGTCATGTAAAAGCCTTGCAAACGACCAAGTGAAATATTCAGATTAAAATGATTTAGTGGCTCATAATCATTGATATGGCTTATTTGGAAGTTGATGATGTCAATGATGGATTAGTTATATAATTGGTAAATATGTGGAAAGATGACAATGATTTTCATAATTTCCTTTTTTTGTTTCATATCGCAGCTCCCCCTTCAGTCAGTAATGTTCAAATAGTTGGAGATGCTGTTGAAGGAATTACCATTAAAGGAGTTGGTGATTATTTTGGTGGAAGGGAGGGACCTAGCAAGTTTGAATGGTTACGGAAGAATAGGGATACTGGGTCAGTATTCTCTTCATCATGCTTTGCTGAAGGGTTAGGAAGTATTACAATAAAAGATAAAGCCTCATACTCGTCTTTGATTTGTGCGTTCAATAATTGGACATTAAATTGTTGCGTTCATTTGATGCTTTGGGGATAGTTAATGCCTTAGTTTAACCTGAACTTTCTCTATTTTCTTGCCCCCTTATTTTTCTTTACTAAGCTTTTGTGTCTTGTGTGATTTTGACAAATATATGCAGAGACTTTCTGTTAGTGTCAGCTGGTACATCTGATTATACCTTGACCAAAGAGGATGTTGGTTGTTGTTTGGCTTTTGTATACATACCAATTAATTTTGAAGGTCTGGTATCTGAACTGATACAATCAGTGTATCCTTTCTATTTAATTGTCATGTATTTCTATGACATTTTCATTGGTTTCTCTTTCAGGCCAAGAAGGAAAATCACTGTCAGTTATGTCTCCTGTTGTAAAACAAGGTATCTTGATGATTATAACAATGTCTCCTGTACTTGGATACTTCTGTTTTGTGTCATTTCCATTTTATTATGCTGTTAGGGAGTGTTTGTTTTAAGTCATGTAAATTCATTTTGGGAATAACTATTTCTTGGAATATAATTGTTGAAGTTGTGGGATTTTAGATAAAAGGAAGAGAGAAAATAATAAGAGTTTGAATATTATTGATAATAGCTTTATGCTAACTTGATTACAAAAGAATCAATACTAATTTCTATTTATAGAGAAACATAAATTCAATCCTAAATCAGGAACAAATCATAATAATAATGAGAAATATTCCAAGTTATCTCTATGATTATAAGTTGATCTTAGGAAATAACTCAAGATACTCTAATATAATATAGAAGATATTATAAGATATTTTCTAATATTCTAACACTCCTCCTCAAACTAAAAGTTACAAGAAAATAATGTTTTGCTCCACAAAATAATAAAAAAGGATGGAAAGGCAACTCAGGGATGCAGTTGAAGTCGGAGAAAGTTGAAGAAGGAAAGGTCCATTCTTCTAAAAAACTACATTTGGAAGCTTCAAACAAATAATATAAGAGACTCAAAATATTGAAACTTGAATATGCCTCAAGGAGGGAGAAGTGTGATTTAGGGAGAGAAAGGCAAAGTCAGTACATCTAAGACAAAGATGAAGCCATTGCATCTGGGACAAATTGCCAATATAAAGTGAGTCATGAAAATGAAAGACACCGTCAGAACAATTCATATGTGGGAACTAGAATGATCGTCGGTAGGAATAGAAGCCACTGTTATAATCTATTAGTAACAACTAAATTGCATGACAAACATTGAAGAAGAAGCAGCACAACTCTAACGAAATGAAGCTATGATCGATCAACGAGTAAAAAAATGTGTCCAAAATAGGAGAGATAACGACTGTTTGAACAAGGACATATATTTTCGTTGATCAAAATTGAAAAGTAAGGGTAGATCTGGAACCGTCGAAGAGAGAGTAAAAAGGAAGCCCAAAATGTTATCCACACCCAACAGAAGCAAATATTTTTTCACCCCAATACCTGTTGGGTACCCTGCATCTGCTTTACTCTTGCCCTTGTTTTGTGCTAAATACAAAAACCCAAATGCACCAACTATAATCCCGAGTTTCCCCTTTGCTGATGATATTCCATGGCAAGTAGATCGGAATCTAAGAGGAAAAATCTCAGCAGAGAGATAATCGAGAACGTTCTTCTTTCTGTCGAGATTATACATAGCGGATTCAACATCCATGGTGACCTTGAGTTGTTGAGGTTGCATCACAACGTATGGCTGTTGTGGCGGCGGCTGCTGGTACTGCTGTGGTGGCTATTGCCCCATGCCAGCTCCAGGCTGCATCATCTCTCCCACTGAATCTGAAATGTTTAGAGAGAGAAAGAGTGAGGGAGTGCAAAACTGATGGAGTTGTCTTTTGCCGGAAAAGTCGCCGGAAATAGTGGTGGTGACGGCGGCAGTAGCGAACTGAAAGCAAACGAGTGAAATTGGTTTTGGAATGTGTCACGTGGTTTGAAAAAAGAATGATCACGTTGGAAAAAAGAAACTATGATTATATTCTCTAACTGTTGGGAACTCGGAAGCGGAACAACGGCAAAATTGTTCAAGGAGGATCGAAATAGGCTCTGATATCATGTTGAAGTTGTGGGATTTTAGATAAAAGGAAGAAAGAAAATAATAAGAGTTTGAATATTATTAATAATAGCTTTATGTTAACTTGATTACAAAAGAATCAATACTAATCTCTAATTATAGAGAAACATAGACTCAATCCTAAATCAGGAACAAATCATAATAATAATGAAAGATATTCCAAGTTATCTCTATGATTATAAATTGATCCTAGGAAATAACTCAAGATACTCTAATATAATATAAAAAATACTATAAGATATTTTCTAATATTCTAACAATAATGATGACAATCCTATTAGCATTTCTAGGTATCATTAGTAATGTGGGAAGTCAGTTCTTAATTCATTAGAGGGAATGTGAGAAGTTAGCACTTAATTCATATAAGACAAAAATATTTACTGTGTTGCTTACCTTCTTTCCCATTCTTCTGGGAACATGATGAAATGTTTGTTGGGGATGATTTTAAGAAATAAAATTTCTGCTAATATATACAGGTAATTTGCATGTGGTTATAATGCTTCTGTTCTGTCTCAATTTCAGCCCCACCAAAAGTAACAGATGTCAAAATAATTGGGGATCTAAGAGAGAATGGAAAAGTCACTGCAACTGGTATTGTAACTGGAGGAACTGAAGGATCTAGCAGAGTTCAGTGGTACAAAACATATTCGTCAACTTTGGATGAAAGCAATCTTGAAGCATTAAGTACTTCTAAAATTGCTAAAGTAGGTGGTTTGTTGTTTATGCCATTGGAGTTTGGGTTGTTTCCCATTGAGTTGCACAATTATTGTTTGAAGTAATGGGCATAATTTCTCCTCTTTGCACCAACTTCTATTTTATTGTTTTGTTTTGACCTGGTCAGGCCTTCCGCATTCCTCTAGGAGCTGTTGGCTGTAATATTGTTGCAAAATATACACCGATGACTCCTGATGGCGATTCTGGTGAACCCACATTTGTAATATCTGATAGAGCAGTTGAGAGTAGGTTTACTTGTCTCATCTCACTCCCTTTTGTTCTGTTTCTGTCATATATTACCAAGTATTTAAAGACATAACCTATTAGTGTGTTTGAGTTGGCGTTGGGAGAGGTCAAATGCTTTTTGAGTTAACAGAAATTATTTGTTGCACTGGCAATCGATGTGCTTTGGAACTTGAGCCAATGCTAAACCAAATGCACCATATGTCGACTGATTCCTTGAAGTATCAAAATAGTTTCTTCTCAAAATCATAATCTATCTGAAGTTTGATATGAAAACTTTCTGCATTTTTTCGCAGCTCTTCCCCCAAGCTTGAATTTCTTATCAATCATTGGAGATTACAGCGAAGATGGAATATTGACAGCTTCATATGGATATGTTGGAGGTCATGAAGGAAAAAGTATATACAATTGGTATATTCATGAGGTATGCAGTTGAATCGAAGTTCCGCAAGATATGCTTAATTTATTTTATAAATGTATTGGGAGTGTAATCCCTATCACGTGCCTATTGGTTGGTGGGTAAATTTTATCTATTTTAAGTTTTGATTTTCACTCCTTCATACATGTTAGACAGTGGAAGTGGGTGGAAAGATAGGCTCATTTTGACTTTCAGTGTGCCATGTTGCTGTCATTTGGTATCTGTTGAAATTATGGGATTTAGAGAAAAGGAGGAGAGAAAATAATAAGGGTTTCAATATTATTGATAATAGCTTAATGCTGAGTTGATTACAAAAGACTCAATACTAATCTCTATTTATAGAGAAACATAGACTCAATTCTAAATCAGAAACAAATCATAATAATAATGAGAGATATTCTAAAATATCTCTATCATTATAAATTGATCATAAGAAATAATTCAAGATACTCTAATATAATATTAAAAATATTATAAGATATTTTCTAATATTCTAAATTGATCCTAAGAAATAATTCAAGATACTCTAATATAATATAAAAAATATTATAAGATATTTTCTAACATTCTAACAGTATCTATGGCAAGAAAGGCTGTTTGAACGTATTTGATGGAAAATGTTTGCGGTTAGGCATGATTTTGTTCTTTTAAAGTTGGAGATGCACTTTAGAGAATAAAATCAATGGTATGCGAGTTTAAGTTCTCTATTTTAACCAACTCTCTAACCATTGTAATTGTCATGTGCCTTACTCTGCCATAAATATGAGTATGTGTAGCAGAGGAGTTATAAGCAGGAAAATAACAGTTATCAGTATCATTTTCGCACACTTCTCTCATTTTGCACTTCTGTTGTACATCAATACTATGAGAATTTCGAGGGAATTTTAAACCATGTTTAGAAAATTCACAAACATCACTCGGAAACAGCACAATTTACTCTTAAAAGCCAGGATGAAAACATGGAGGATGTCCCAGACTCCCGTGTTGAAGCTTAATTTGGGAAGTATGAGTCTAAGAACCAGACTGATGATATAAATTTTGTAATTTCTTACTAAGACCACCTACAATTTGGATATTAAGAAGATAACAATACAACCTTCCCAGCTCCATAATGACCCCTATCCTCGGCGAAAGCATAGCGAGAATGAAAAGATTTTTTAAAAACACATTACATGTCTTAATGTGTTTGGGTGTTAGCTTCTGTTGTTGTGACAGCTTTAGATATCTTTTGCTATTTGATAGATTATGTGTGTTTTTGGCATGCATATTCCATACAAGTTGATATCAGTTAGTTATAGTATTTAAGTAACTGCTGATCAGTTAGTTTATCTGAAAAGCCTCTTGTATTTATAAGAGTTTGAAGACTGTTAAATCAAGAAAAGAAATACAGTTTCAGCTTTAGATAATCATCAGTTTCACTTTCTCTCAATTGTTAAAGCTTTCATAGCTAGTGCAATTTTTTAGTCTTATTCTATGATA
Source organism: Cicer cuneatum (assembly GCA_037974295.1). Taxonomy (NCBI): domain Eukaryota; kingdom Viridiplantae; phylum Streptophyta; class Magnoliopsida; order Fabales; family Fabaceae; genus Cicer; species Cicer cuneatum. The sequence continues at coordinate 26,211,184 of JBBPBO010001984.1, read as the reverse complement.
CTAATTAGGGAACAAAGCAAAGATTTGTTCTTCTCCTACCCTAAAATAGTGCTATTTTCAGTATTAACAATAATATTCACACATATCCTGTTTACGATACTAGGCTTGCAATTGTACCATGTGCGGGTGACTGATTTCCCCCGAGTTATTTCTTCTAAAATTTTCGAACAATATTTTTTCTTCTTCTTTATTTGAATTTACATCCATGTGATTTTCTGGTTCAAGGAGTTATATTATAATTGTAAAATTGTAGTATGGTCATATTTTTTGGCATGCCTTTTGCTTCCTTTGAATAAAAGAAAATGGTCAATGGAAGCCCATGTTCCAAGCCTTGAACAACTCGTTTGTAATATTAATTGAAATGTCAAATATAAAAAAGAAGAGATAGTGGATTTAGTATTATGGATTAATATTGATTAGCCACTCTACGGAACTTCACATTCATCTTAAAATTGAAGAATGCACAGCTCAAAGACTGTTTAAAATTGTATACTGTCTTTCACTGCATATTCTTTTGGACAGTGGGCTGTCTTTTATGTCAAATAATTGAAATTGTTGTTATTGAGTGAAAGCTCTTTAATATGTTGGGGAGACTATAGTGTTTCCTGCCCTACTTCATATATTTTGGCCATATTTTTTATGTATTTATCAGCAAATAATAAAATGTATTCAGAAATTTTATCAAAGGTGTAATTTGAGTCATTTCTGTGTCTAATGAGACTACACAAAGATGTATTTATAATGTATTTATATGTCACTAATTCCAATCCTATTAGCAACTAATACCTAAGACATATTTTATACGTGACTAATAACTCACACCATATTTTACTTGTGATTAATTCTAACAAAAAGTTTGGAAAACAGGAGTACTGCCCTACTAGAAACAATATAAAAAGCATTCCTACCTATGAAAATTGTTTCAGATAGAGAACTTAAGCTCCAAAATATATTCTGAATTTCCAGGTTGAAGGTGATTTTGGTTCTCCGATACTGGGGGTTTCAGGACTTTTGCAATATCATATTACCAAAGAAGCCATTGGAAAATTCATCACATTCCAGTGTACTCCAGTACGCGATGATGGTGTTGTGGGTGACAAAAGAATTTGCATGGGACAGGAGCGTATTCGTCCCGGTAATACATTTATGAGACCTATATGTGGCAAAAATTGAATAATATTTGGTTTTATTTCTTTATTTTTGTACAAAAATGAAATTTACATTACGCACATGTAAGTTAGCAATTTCTGATACGATTATTCAGATAAAAGGTATAAATACATACTTCTGTTGACTCATTAATCACAATTTTCCCTCATACCTGCAAATTGTAAATAAGACACCAACGTTTATACAATACCAACAATAAACATGCAATGCTTCTTTTTTCAATTATGCAATTTGTTCCTTTTCTAATGGTGTAGTTGTTTTATGGTGATCAGGAAGCCCGAGATTGCTTTCTTTACACATAGTTGGAAATGCAGTTGAAGGAGCAACACTAAGTATTGAAAAAACATATTGGGGCGGTGAAGAGGGAGATTCAGTTTACCGCTGGCTTAGGGTACATTTTTTTTTAACCTTCTATGCTGTCAAAGTCTATGATTGGAACTCCAATTTTGATTCGGAATGGGAATGACCTATTTTGTTTGAGAAAATGTTTTGTTTTCATTTCCTATTTTCACTTTTAATTACAAAATTGCCACATTGCTTTATTTTGTTTTCAAATGGTTGTAAAAAAAAGTTAAAACAAAGTAGTTTTCGTTGTTTCCTTTTCAAATGCTTAACATTTGGGTTGATCTTAACTTGACCTCATAACACTATCCCCCACTTATAACCACTATTCAGACTTTATCACTATCCAATGTGGGACTCTCAACATCGCTTCTTCTCCAAGTCTCCAAGATTAGACATCTAGAATGTGATCTGAGATTCTGAGTGGCCTGAGGGCACAATAACTGCTGGCTTAGCAAATCTAGGATAGACTTTGATATTGTAAATGTGTATTTTATAGTAGAATTATATCTGTAATTATTAGGAGGGTAATTTCTGTAATTATGAGCATTATTGTATTTCCTCATTTGTTGATTAGCATTTGTCAGGACTATTCTATATATTCAATTTAGAGCTTGTACAAAGTGGTCAAATGCATTTCAAGAAATCATTAATGAAAGTGACAGTACCTGTATTATGTATCCTAAAATAGATGACACACAACTAGGACTTCAAACATTAGAATGGACAATATCTAAGGGGCACATTGATCTTCCCTTTGTGATTGCCATATGCACTGAATAATTACATAAATAGCGCACTCCTTACTTTGTTTTATTGACCTTTGTCTTTATTATACTACATGTTGTTTTCGTTAAACATTTGGTTGACTAACATTATCCATGGCTCTATGCAGACCAGTTCTGACAGCGTCCAAAGTGAAATTATGGGGGCCAGCGCTGCATCATATGTGCCCTCAATTGATGATATTGGTTTCTTTATTTCTGTTTCTTGTGAGCCTGTTCGAAGTGATTGGGCTCGTGGACCCATTGTTCTCTCTGAACAAATTGGACCTATAATACCTGGTACTGATCAGTTTTTGTTTTCTTAATGTGCTCTGCAAGCTTTATAATGTTCATTAAGACATGGAGCTTTTAAGAAACAATTTTAATTTTTTTGCTGTTGTGTTGCAATTTAGGTCCACCAACTTGTCATACTCTGGAATTTTTCGGATCAATGATAGAAGGGCATTGCTTGAAATTCAATGCTGTATATAGTGGAGGGTCAGCCTTCTACTATCCATTGTTTATAGATCCATGTCTCTACTTTTGGGTTTTTTATTTATTTTATCCTTGTATTTTCTTTATCTGACACGGAATTTGCTGCTTGCCTTCAGGCAGAAAGGAGAATGCACTCACGAGTGGTTTAGGGTAAAAGACAATGTTGTACGAGAGAAAATAAGTAGTGAAGGTGAGTTTTGTTCTCAGAGAAGTTGTGTTATGTATTCATTATGGGAAACTTAAATGCTTGTGTTAGAATATTAGAAAATATCTTATAATATCTTTTATATTGTATTAGAGTATCTTGAGTTATTTTCTAGGATCAATTTATAATCATAAAGGTATCTTAGAATATCTCTAATTATTATGATTTGTTCCTGATTTAGGATTGAGTCTATGTTTCTCTATAAATAGATTAGTATTGAGTCTTTTGTAATCAACTCAGCATTAAGCTATTATCAATAATATTGAAACCCTTATTATTTTCTCTCCTCCTTTTCTCTAAAATCCCATAACTTCAACATGGTATCTAGAGCCTATTTCGATCCTCCTTGAACGATCCCGCCTCCATTCTGCTGCCGAGTTCCCAATAGTTTGGGAATATAATCATAGTTTCTCTTTTACAACGTGATCATTCCTTTTTCAAACCACTGTCGTGACCCATTCCGACACCAGTTTCACTTGTTTTCCTCAGTTTGCTACTGCCGCCGTCACTGTTTCCGGTGACTTTTCCGGAAAACAAACACTCCATCAGCTTCGCCTTGTCCAGATCGGCACGCGACCTCTTTGAACTTGCCTCGGCCTACTGGTTTTGAATTTGTATTCGTATTACACCTGCTAGCTCCAAGATCCGTAGCTCAGTTGGTTAGAGCGTTGTGGCTATTAACCACAAGGTTGGAGGTTCAACTCTTTTGGTTCAGTTGGTTAGAGCGTTGGGGCTATTAACCCCATTGGTTGTGGAAAGTTTTACAGAACCCTAACCAAGAGCTCTTGCTACTGTCGGCCATCACTGCTAGAAAAGTTTTACAGCAAGAAAAAAAAAAAAGACGAGCATGAGTTTGAATAACTACCAGCAACCAGATAACCGTGCAATTTTTGGTTATTTTGGTTGTAATGTTTCAAAGAGTTGGCGCAGTTCTTTTTGTTACACGCATTCAGGAGATTTCCATAGTTGGTCAACATCATGTGACTCTGTTGGTTCTGCTCATGATGTGCCTTTGGACACTTCTGCCCGTGAGCAAAAGCCAACGAATTCTGCAGATTCATTTGAACTGAAATCTCCTTCTGGGAAAACCTTGAAGTTGGTATCAGGATCATGTTATTTGTCTCATCCTGATAAAGAAGAAACTGGTGGAGAAGATGCTCATTTTATATGTTCTGAGGAACAAGCAATAAGGGTGGCAGATGGTGTTGGTGGCTGGGCAGATCTTGATGTTGATTCTGGATATTATTCTCGTGAGCTCATGTCCCATTCAGTGGATGCTATTCAGGAGGAGCCCAAAGGTTCAGTTGACCCAGCTAGGGTGCTGAAAAAAGCACACTCAAGTACAAAAGCTAACGGGTCATCTACAGCATGCATCACTGCTCTTACTGATCAGGGGTGCAATTTACCTCTGGATTGTGGGAATGGGAAATATGATGGTAGTTCTTTTGACATGAATCTGGAAAGTCACTCTGACAGTTTACATGATGCATACAAGGAACCTGCTAACATAGCAGAGCAGAAGGGTTATTCTGTCGACACAAATATTCCCTCTGGAAAACGTAATGTGCTAAGAAATCTTTCTCAGAACTCTGAGCTGATGAACTTGGTTAAAGTGGCTAGAAGTTCCTGGCTTCGAAACTGTGAATTTCTTCATGACTGTGTCATAAGCTTTTTGTGTGTATTGTCACTTGACCGCTTTGGAGATTATGTATCTGATCAGGTTGTTGCTCCAGTGCGGGAAACCTGTGCACAGGCATTAGGTGCTGCATTCAAGTATATGCATGTTGCACTAGTGAATGAAACACTGAACATATTATTGAAAATGCAGTGTAGTCCAGAATGGGAGATTCGTCATGACAATCTTCTGGGTATTAAATATTTGGTTGCTGTACGGCAGGAGATGCTTTCCGATTTGCTTGGACGTGTTCTTCCTGCATGTAAATCTGGGTTGGAGGATCCAGATGATGATGTCCGAGTAGTTGCTGCTGATGCTTTAATACCAGCTGCAGCTGCAATTGTTGCTTTGCAGGGTCAAACACTGTATTCAATTGTGATGCTGTTGTGGGATATATTGCTTGATTTGGATGATTTAAGTCCGTCCACTAGCAGTGTAATGAATCTGCTTGCAGAAATCTATTCTCATGAAGAGATGGTCCCGAAGACGTGTAAAGTTTTTAAATTGGAAGACAAGGAAATAGAAAATGGAGCTGGTGGTTGTGGTGATGTTGAAGAAAATCCTTTTGTCCTTTCAACTTTGGCCCCACGTTTGTGGCCCTTTATGAGGCATAGTATCACATCTGTCCGTTATTCAGCTATATGAACTCTGGAGAGGCTACTTGAAGCTGGATATAAGAGAAGCATGTCTGAGCTTTCTAGTGCTTCATTTTGGTCTTCTTCTATAATTGGAGATACCCTTAGAAGTGTCTTTCAGAATTTACTATTGGAAACGAATGAAGATGGCCAAACTTTTATCCTTAGTTTAGTCTTCGGGCAACAATTTAGGTATGGGCAAGGGCCTCCGGCCATGATTCCTCCACAAGCTGGATTTGGATATCAGCAGCAGCTTGTTCATGGAATGAGACCTGGTGGTGGTCCGATGCCAAGTTTCTTTGTTCCAATGGTTCAACAGGGCCAACAAGGCCAGCGCCCAGGTTGGCACAGTGGAGCTGGTCCTGGTCAACAACCCCAGCAGCAAGGGCCAATGATGCAGCAACAGATGATTCCAAGGCAACACATTTATCACTATCCTCCTGGCCGCAACATGCAAGATGTCCCTCTTAAAGGAGTTGTTGAAGGAATGATGTCAGTCCCATATGACATGCGTGGTCTTCCAATCCGTGATGCTGTAGGCCAACCAATGCCCAATCAGGCTTTGGCTACAACACTCGCAAATGCACCCTCTGAACAGCAGAGGACTATGCTTGGGGAGGCTTTGTATCCACTTGTAGATCAGCTGAAACATGATGCAGCAGCTAAGGTTACTGGCATGCTTTTGGGTTTTCTTTTTATTTTCTCGGTGTACGATTATTCTCTCTTCGACGGTTCCAAATCTGTTCTTACTCTCAAATTTTGATCAACGAAAATATGTGCTTTTGTTTAAACAGCCGTTATCTCTCGTGTTTTGAACGCATTTTCTTATTTCGTTGATCGATCATGGCTTCGTTTCGTTACAGTTGCGCTGCTTCTTCTTCGGTGTTTGTCATGCAATTTAGTTATTACTAAGAGATTATAATAGTGGCTTATATTCCCACCGACGATCATTCTGGTGGTGTCCCTTTTTCCACATATGAATCATCTTAGTGATGACTTTTTCTGTTGGTGGTTATTCCAACGGTGTCTTTTATTTTCATGACTCACTTTATCTTGGCAATTTGTCCCAGATGCACTAGCATTGCCTTTCTCTCCTTGAAGCATGCCTCTGTTTCCTTGAAGCAGATTCAAGTTTAAATATTTTAAGTCTCCGATATTATTGGTTTGGAGCTTCCAAATGTAGTTTTTTTGAAAAACGAACCTAGCTTTGTTCGTTTGCTTGCCATGAATTTCTCTCATGCTGATGATCATTCCAGCTATCTGGCTAGGCAATATTTATAGCAATTTTCTCCGACTTCACCTGCATCTCTGAGTTGTCTTTCTATCCTTTTTAATTAATTTGCGGAGTAAAACATTGTTTTCTTGTAGCACGCTAAAACTTAGTAAGCTTTAGCTTGAGGGGGAGTGTTAGAATATTAGAAAATATCTTATAACATCTTTTTTATTATATTAGAGTATCTTGAGTTATTTTCTATGATCAATTTATAATCATAAAGGTATCTTAGAATATCTCTAATTATTATTATGATTTGTTCCTGATTTAGGATTGAGTCTATGTTTCTCTATAAATAGATATTAGTATTGAGTCTTTTGTAATCAACTCAGCATTAAACTATTATGAATAACATTGAAACCCTTATTATTTTCTCTCCTCCTTTTCTCTAAAATCTCATAACTTCAACAGCTTGACATCTATGATTGCAGATTTTTTGGATTTGACTCTTGATGATGTTGGTGCTTGCATTGAGCTTGTCTACACACCTGTGTGCAACGATGGGATTAAAGGTAGCCCAAAGAATGTGGTATCTGATATGATTTCTCCCGGTAAGATTTATTTGTTCATGATATTAGAAATATAATATGAATTTTATGTAACACGACCCTTATTTTGTATGTGGTGTGCAATACACATTCATTAATATCAATTCTGTTAATTACTTCAACCACGTATGAATATTGTTGAAGAATTAAGGAAAATCAGATTTGATTTTCTTTTATTTTATATTATTCTATTTATTTTTATTTTATGATTATGTCATTATTACTCAGTATTACTATTGTAATTTTATTTTCTATATAAACAACTTAGGGCTGTAGTAATAATATATGAAAGTATTTTGCCTTTTACTTTCTTCATGGTAACAAGAGCTATTGATTAGGGTTCTGTAAAACTTTCCACAACCTAGTGGTGTTTGTTTCGTATTCTAACCAACTGAGCTATGACACACAATACCTCATAGAAGGTAGCCCTTACGGGTAGCGGCGACGACTATGGTTTGGGTGAAAAATCAGAAGTAGCCAACAACACCGGTTTAGGCACTGGCGGCGGCTCAGGCGACAACACTAGATTAGGCACTGGCGGCGGCCCATGAGGCGACTATGGTTTGGGTGAAAAATCAGAAGTAGCCAACAACACCGGTTTAGGCACTGGCGGCGGCCCAAGGGGCAATGGTAGTTGGAATGGTTTATCTAACAACGGTTTTTTCAATTTTTTTGGCCATGAGGGAACTTCTAATGCCCTCAAGGTTGAAATCCAAAAACTTAATAGAAAAAATTATGTCGAATGGTTCCAAACCACAAGATTGATCCTAGATGGTAAGGGAAAATATGGTTTCCTCACAGGAGAGATGCAAATACATGCCATAACTGATCCTAATTATAGGTTTTGGAAATCTGAGAACTCTGTTATTATTGCTTGACTGCTTAGTAATATGGAATCAACGATTAGAAAACCATTTATGTTTTTGCCTACTGTGAAGGAAGTTTGGGAGGCTGTTAAAGAAACATATTCTGATATTCAGAATTCTTCTCAAATTTTCGATCTCAAATCACGATTGTGGTATGCCAAACAAGGAGATAGAGATGTCACTACCTATTATAATGAGTTGATGTCACTATGGCAAGAATTGGATCTCTGCTATGATGATCATTGGAAGTGTTGTGAGGACTGTGCTTTGTTTCTTAAGAGACAGGAGAACGACCGAGTATTCATGTTCTTGGTTGGGCTTAATAAGTGGCTTGATGAAGTCCGAGGCAGATTATTGGGAAAGATTCCATTGCCATCACTTCGAGAAGCGTTTTCAGAAGTTAGAAGAGAAGAGGCAAGACAAGGTGTTATGATGGGTAAGTCACCTTCTGTTGTTAAGGTTGAAAGCTCTGCCCTAGTCACTAAGAATGATGACGGGAAGAGAGATGGCAAGAAACCATGGTGTGAACATTGCAAACGTTCATGGCACACACATGATACATGTTGGAAGCTCCATGGAAAACCTTTAAATTGAAGAAAAAAGGAGGAAATGAAGGTCATGCCCTCTAAGCTGGTACCTCTGATCAAGAGAAGCAGTCTCATTCAAGCCCATCTCCTTTCAGCAAGGAACAATTAGATCAATTGTACAAACTCTTTGAGTCTCAAACTCCTTCTTACTCTATAGCTCAGAGAGGTAATTTTCCAAATACTGCTCTACTTAGTGTTTCTCCCAGCCATACTTGGATTATCGATTCTGGTGCTACTGATCATATGACTGGGGAGTCGAGTCTGTTTTCTTCTTATAGTCCTTGTGCAGGTAACCACAAAATTAAAATTGCAGATGATTCTCTTTCAGCCATTGCAGGGAAAGGTTCTGTTATTTTTTCACTTGTGTTAACTTTAAAAGATGTCTTACATGTTCCCAATTTATCATGTAATTTGTTATCCATTACTAAATTAACAAAGGATATAAATTGTCAAGCTAACTTCTTTCATTCTCATTGCACTTTTAAGGATTTGAGCACGGGGAAGATGATTGACAATGCTAAGGAGAGTGGAGGACTCTATTACTTAACAATGGACTCGACTTCAAAGACCAACCAAAAACGAGTACCTGCTTTGAATTTATTTTTGTTTCTTCTAATAATGATGATATTATGTTATGGCATTTACGGTTAGGACATCCTAGTTTTCCGTATTTGAAACATTTGTTTCCTAAATTATTTTCTAAGAAGGATTCGTCTTTATTTCATTGTGAAACTTGTGAATTTGCTAAACATCACTGTTTTTCTTTTTCTACACAACCATATAAAAAATCAAAACCGTTTGCAGTTATTCATAGTGATGTTTGGGGTCCTAATAGAATAAACACTTTTTCTAATAAATGATGGTTTATAACCCTTATTGATGATCATACTAGAATTTGTTGGATTTATCTATTGAAAGAAAAATCAGAAGTTGGACAAATTGTCAAAAATTTCTTTAAAATGGTGCATACTCAATACCAAACAAATATTCAAGTCTTCAGAAGTGACAATGGTAAAGAATATTTTAATATATTTTTGTCTGATTTTTTTTTTGCCAATGGGGTTATTCATCAAAGTTTTTGTGTTAATACACCCCAACAAAATGGAATTGCAGAGAGAAAGAATAGACATCTTCTTGAGGTTGCTAGAGCTTTACTATTTGCAAATAAGGTTCCAAAATATTTGTGGAGTGAAGCTGTTTTAACTGCATCATATTTAATTAAATGCCATCTAAAGTTTTAGATTTTCATACCCCTCTTGATGTTTTTCGAAATTATTTTCCTTTGACTAGTGTCTCTGTTGATTTGCCACTAAAAGTTTTTGGTTGCACTGCTTTTGTTCATGAACATAAACAACTTGACAAACTCGAGCCAAGAGCAATAAAATGTGTGTTTACCGGTTACTCTCCAACTCAGAAGGGGTATCGGTGTTTTGAACCAAAATTAAAACGAATTTTTGTAACCATGGATGTTACTTTTGTGGAAAATCAACCATTTTTTATTGACATTCATCTTCAGGGGAGAAATTATAAGGAAGATTCATCTTTTACTTATGAAAACATCATTACTTTAAGTGATATAGTGTCGCAAAATTCTGAGACTTATATTGATGCACCAAAAGAAAATGCCCAAGAATCCATATTGAAACTCAATCAACTTATGAATGAGGTTTCGACAGATTCGGGGGCGACAATTTCAAATCAAAATCACACTAATCAAATTCTTGATCTCAATAATAATGAAGGACCACCTGAAATGCCACAACATAATGACTCAGATAAAGAGACACAAAGCAGATTTACTACCATTGACCCTACTTGGATGGGAAATGTCTTTGAAAGAATAAACCATAAACAGATAAATGAAGGACCCATTCTCCGACCCTTCCAAGATTCCGAACCAATAGATAATCCAACACATCATCTTGATACAAGTAAGTCTTCTTCTGTTCTTAAGAGTCATGTCGAGTATCCTGATATAGACCTTCTTATTGCAATTAGAAAACCTGTTAGATCATGCACTAAATATCCTTTGTCTAATTGTGTCATACTCAAAATTGTCTAGTTCATTTGCTGCATTTACCTCTAAGTTGTCTGCTGTAGAAATTCCAAAAAATATACAGGATGCCCTAAAAATTTCAAAGTGGAAGGAAGCTGTTCTTGAGGAGATGAGAGCTCTTGAGAAGAATCAAACTTGGAGAGTCATGACGTTACCTACAAGAAAGAATACATTTGGCTGTAAATGAGTATTTACTGTGAAATATAATTCTGATAACACAGTTGAAAGATACAAGGCACACTTGGTTGCTAAAGAGTTTACTCAGACATATGACATTGATTACTTAGAGACTTTTGCTCCTGTTGCCAAGTTAAACACTATTAGAGTTCTCTTGTCCTTGGCGGTGAATTTAGATTGGTCTCTTAGCCAATTTGATGTAAAAAATGCTTTCCTGAATGGTGATTTGGAAGAGGAAGTATACATGGATAGTCCACCTGACTTTGAAGATAAGTTTGGTTCAAATGTATGCAAACTACAAAAATCCCTTTATGGTCTCAAGCAATCTCCAAGGGCTTGGTTTGAGAAATTCACTCGGTCTGGCAAAAAGCAAGGATATATGCAGGGACAATCAGGCCATACGCTGTTCGTGAAGTTTTCTAATGTTGGTAAAATTGCAATTTTAATTGTATATGTATATGATATTATTCTCACAGGAGATGACATTGTTGAGATGGAAAGATTGAAGAAAAATTTGACAAAAGAATTTGAGATCAAAGATTTAGGCGCGCTCAAATATTTTCTTGGTTTGGAAGTTGCTCGCTCAAAGAAGGGAATCGTTGTTTCTCAAAGGAAATACATCATAGATCTCTTGGAAGAAACTGGGATGAGTGGGTGTAGACCAGTAGATACTCCTATGGAATTAAATACTAAACTTTGGGAGGAAGGCAATGTTCCTGTTGAGATTGGAAGATACCAGAGGTTGGTTGGCAAACTTATTCATCTAGCCCACACTAGACCTGACATCGCTTTCTCTGTGAGTGTTGTAAGCCAATTCATACATTTTCCCTATGAAGAACACTTGGAGGCAGTTTATCGAATCGTAAGGTACTTGAAATCCAATCCTGGAAAGGGTTTGTACTTCAAGAAAATTAATGACAGAGAAGTCTCTTTATTTACAGATGCTGATTGGGCAGGATCAGTTACTGATAGAAAATCCACTACTGGATATTGTGCCTATGTTTGGGGAAATTTAGTCACTTGGAGAAGTAAGAAACAAGGGGTTGTTGCTCGAAGCAGTGCAGAAGCTGAATTTAGAGCAATGGCTCAAGGAATTTGTGAACTTTTGTGGATTTATAAACTCTTGGATGAACTGAAAATGAAAGTTCACTCACCCTTAAAATTGTTCTGTGATAGCAAAGCAGCAATAAGTATATCTCACAACCTCGTACAACATGATAGAACCAAACACATTGAGATTGACCGCCATTTCATAAAAGAAAAAATTGATGCCGAAATAATATGTCTGCCATTTGTGACTTCCAATCAGCAAACCGTTGATATCTTGACAAAAGGTTTGGCAAGACCCAATTTTGAGCGGCTTATAGCCAAGTTGGGCATGACAGATATCTATGCACCAACTTGAGAGGGGGTGTTCAAGAATTACGGAAAATCAGATTTGATTTGATTTGATTTTATATTATTCTATTTATTTTTATTTTATGATTATGTCATTATTACTCAGTATTACTATTGTAATTTTATTTTCTATATAAACAGCTTTGGGCTGTAGTAATAATATATGAAAGTATTTTTCCTTTTCCTTTCTTCAAATATACTTCAACTAATTAAAAATTAATTGTTAACTTAATGGGCTTGTCTTTGACAAAATAATATGTTAATTACTTAATTAAAAATGATCATCTATAACTTGTATTAATCATTAATAAACAAGTTAATGAATATCATCATACTCTTCGAATCTTAATTATATTTTAATAAATAGTTGTTTTCGCAGTTCTAGTACTAAGTACATTGATTACTTTAGCATAATTTTAGTGAGCTCTTTCAGTATACATCAATATTAGAAACTTCTGAATGATTTGTCATCTGTGCCTATATATCCTGGTTAATGCATCAGTTTTGATCATTGCTGTTTTATGTGCATGTCTGTGTTTGTATGTACTATTCTATAATATTCTGTGTCATGGTTAAATACATCCCTAATGTAATTTATTTGTTCTTTTGTCTTATGTGCTCAGCGGATCCTATAGGAATAGAACTCATAATTCCTGACTGTTATGAAGACAGACAGGATACCCCATTGAAAAAATATTTTGGTGGACATGAAGGAGTTGGAAAATATATTTGGTATCGGACAAAGATTAAGCTTGAAGGATCTGCTCTACTAAATATATCTAATGCTGCAGACATCGTAATATGTGGGACTGAGTTGTAAGTACCACCATATTTTATTGTAATTTTTAATTTTTTATATAAAATTGAAGATTATGTGATTTTGGCAGAACGTATAAACCAACTCTCGAAGACGTTGGAGCTTATTTGGCCTTGTATTGGATACCAACTCGCGTGGACAGCAAATGTGGGGAGCCATTGGTTGCTATTTGCAGCACCCCAGTTTCCCCTGGTATCTTGTAGTTCATAGTTCGAAGTTCTTTATTAATTATCTATGATGCTTTTGATGTGGGTACTGTGTGAATACATCTGATGCACATTGTGGTATTTATTGCCTTACTCCTTTAATAATTTGCAGCTCTTCCAATAGTTGCGAATGTACGGGTGAAAGAGTTGTCTTTGGGAATTTATTCTGGTGAAGGTGAATATTTTGGTGGATATGAAGGAGAAAGCGTTCTTAGCTGGTATAGAGAAAATAGTGATGGGACCATCGAACTGATTAATGGGGCAAATTCTAGAACCTACAAAGTTACTGATTCAGATTACAGTTGTCGATTGTTGTTTGGGTAATGTTTCTATATTATTCTTTAGCTTTTCATGTTTTACCATGAGGAATGTGAATAAAATATGCCATGATAAACATAACAACATGTTTAAATTCTCAACTTCTAAATGTGAAAGAGATAACTTTTTGATGTTATATCCCCATCATTTCAGATTTGGAGAAATTTTTAGCGAATTGATTTTGAATGTGTAAACATTTTAGATATTTTTAATTAAAACCACCTTTTAAAATTTTAATTACAAGTGTAAGGCATCATAATTTTGTTCTCTTGTAATGGTCAAGTTTGTAAGGATTCAACTCATATCCCACAAGGACGCATTTGAATTCCGTTGCCGATGTGAAAACCTTGTTGGTGTGTAGTATATAAGTACTATTTTTACAGACTAGTGCTTGACCTTATTATTTGCATAAAGAGGATACTTATAATATCACATCAACCAAATATCATTGGAGAGGCTCCTCTCCTTTAACATTTTGCATCTAAACCTTGTAATTTCAGCAAGATAAACACTTAAGATGTATGTTGTTCATAATATCCTATTGGAACTTGAGAATCTCACATCAATTAGCGATATGATCCAGTTAGTGCATAAAAGGTTTATGCATACTTCACCTTACCAATCCGTTTTGTGAAATAAGTCCAACCCAAATTCTAAAATGATATTGGAGCCTATCATAGATCTGTTAGTGGGTTATCCATATTATCTAGTATCTATGTACCAAGTTCAGAGCGCGGCGGGGTGTATTGGAAAAAAAAGAGCCAAGTCCACAATGATTATAGTGCCTAATAAGAGCTTATAAAAGCTTGGACACTCCTCACCTTAGAAGCCAGTTTTGGAGGGTATGGTTAGGCTTAGGCCTAAAATATAAGATGGTATTAGAGCCAGGTTCGATCTCTTATTGAGCCAAGATTTTGATTATTCCACCTACATTTATCCATGTTCTAGATATCCCATTAGGGCGTATATCTATTTTTGTTATAACACCTGCATTAATCCATGTATTAGATGTCCAGTCCTAACTCCTAGTGTGAGAGTGTTAGGTTTCTTTGAGCAACCCCAGGGAATTATTGCTCCCTGAGTTTTATTATTAATATAGACAAAGGTACACAAGAGAGACTACTCTCTTCCAACTGGAATTTCCAGTTACTTTTAACAAAAAACCAAAGATCCCCAAGGCTGATCTAATTCTTCTATTTATAGAAAATTAAGATTAGTAATACAAACTAATAGACCCTAACTAACTAAAATAAAAATAAACAATGGAAATAACAACCTGTAAACATGCCAACCAGATACCAAACATGTGAATTTCTGTTTGGGTATTTTCCTTTCTTTCTATGATAAATTTTTAAGTTCTTATCTGTTGTAGAAGCTTCATTGCCTTCAATGCTTTGTCTAACAGAGATTCTGTTGAATATCTTACATCCAGGAGATATGGTCTAGGTAGTGCTTATAAGACTTAGGAAGTCCTCACCAGCTCACCTTACTAGTCGTTTTGGTAGGGTTGAGTTGGGTCTGAAACCTGAATTCTAAGATGAACTAATTTTCTTCTTTTTCTTTTTTCAGATATACTCCAGTTCGTTCAGATTTGGTTGAGGGCGAACTTAGGTTATCTGATCCAACTGATATTGTTCTCCCAGGTAACCATTGTGCAAATCCGTGATTTTTTACGATGGATTTGTTTTTTAATAATGAAGCACTTTATCCTTCAAAATTTGAAAGTTGTTCTTGGTAAGTGATTGGGGTTCTTGCATTGCCCTCTAGAGCTTCCATATGCGGAGATGCTTGCTCTGACAGGAAAGCCAGTTGAAGGTGACATACTTACAGCTGTTGAAGTGATTCCAAATAGTGAGATGCAGCAACATGTCTGGAGCAAGTACAAGAAAGATATAAGATACCAATGGTATGGTCTTATACTGCACATTTATGCAGCACTATAATACTTCTCATTGAACAATTTACTTTTTATCCTTGAGGGTTATTCATTTATATGAAGAATTAAAGTAAAAATATATTGTATTGAATTGAATTATTTTGGAAATACATCAAATATATATATACTAGATTACTAAACAACCAAATCCTATTATTACTCATATATAACTAAATCCCTATTAGTACTCATATATAACTAAATCCCTACTAGTACTTCTATTTAATTGAATCCCTATACTTGACTGATATAAAACAGAAACATAGCAAGCTCCATTCTTCTAAAACTGCATTTGGAAGCTTCAAACCAATAATATCGAAGACTCAATATTTAAACTTGAATTTGCTTCAAGGAGAGAGAGGCGTGCTTCAAGGAGAGAAAGGCAAGGCCAGTGCATCTGGGACGAATTGCCAAGATAAAGTGAGTCATGAAAATAAAAGACACCGTCAGAATAACCATCAACGGAAAAAGAAGTCATCACTGATATGATTCATATGTGGAAAAACGAACACCACCAGAATGATTGTCGGTGGGAATATAAGCCACTATTATAATCTATTAGTAATAACTAAATTGCATGACAAACACCGAAGAAGAAGCAACACGACTCTAACGAAACGAAGCCATGATCGATCAACGGAATAAGAAAATGCGTGCAAAACACGAGAGATTACGGCTGTTTGAACAAAAGCACATATTTTCGTTGATCAAAATTGGAGAGTAAGGGCAGATCTGGAACCGTAAAAGGAAAGCTCAAAAGCATGCCAGTAACCTTAGCTGCTGCATCATGTTTCAGCTGATCTACAAGCGGATAGAAAGCCTCCCCAAGCATAGTCTTCTGCTATTCAGAGGGTGCATTTGCGAGTGCTGTAGCCAAAGGCTGAATGGGCATTGGTTGGCCGCAACAGTTTGAGACAAGAAAGTGGTATGTAAATGACTGATGGGGTTTCTGCTACGTGACACCTGCGAAAGCATATCTATACTTTCTGATGAATCATAAGACTAACTTCCGCTGATGTAACATCAGATCCTGAGCTGCTACAGAAGTTGCTATCTGGTGGTGATATCGATCCTTTTTCTTCCAAAGAAAGTCGAGAAAAGCCAGTGAAATCTTCAATCTTATAATCATCAGACCTAGAGAGGCTCTCCCTTTCTTTACCATCGAACTCAACTACATCACCGCCACCACTGTCTGACGTAGACAAATCAATATCCTGTGATTTTACTTCCTGACTTTCTCCTATTCCTTCAAGAGCTTTGTGCAGATTCCCAGCATGGAGATTAGCCGTTCTTGCTAGCCTGGTTAACAATGAATAAAGTCCCTTCACAGCTGATGTCAGAGATGGCACCAAGGGCTTAAAGGTCTAACAAGACTCCCGAATCCTTGAACAATATGATTGATATATAGCTTGTCCATGGATGTGTGATATTTCCTTCTTGGTCTCGCTTTCCCTAGCTATAGCATCAGCCATAGCAGCTGCGTCCTTAGACAACACGGATTCAAGTGGAAGAAGAATGGCATTCGCCTCTGAAAGATTTTCCATGAGAGAAAGATGGACTGAAGCTACCTCTTTGCCCAGATTGTAAACATCATGTACATCTTCAGTAATTGCTAGAACCTCTTCAAGCATAGAACCACATTCAGAAGTAAAAGCAGTATGTATCCTTGAAACTCGAGCAAAAGCAGACAATGCGACACTAGCCTCATATGCACAATCCCTCATTGAAAGAACTGTGCTTTGTAAATCACCAGAAGCTGACTTTGCTTTCAGAGAGGCAATACAGAGTTCATTGGTTGCAGTATATAGGCCATTGGATTTCACACCTAGCAAAAAAGATTTAAGAGGAAGAGGATGCAAAATCACAGCACCAACACTGTGATTCAAAGTGGCTGTGACGGCAATAAATAGACTAAGGATAAACCCGCCGGTAATTGGAACGGATAAGGGATACAGCGGAGAAACTGAAACTTTTATTTATTTATTTTTTTAAACTTGCGGTAAAACTTTCCCAGCAGTGATGGCAGGCAGTAAGAACAGCTCTTGGTTAGGGTTTTATGAAGCTTTCCACAACCCAATGGGGTTTGGGGCTCCAAAACTAAAAGGGTTGAACCTCCAACCTTGTGGTTAATAGAGCTACGGATCTTGGAGGTAGTAGGTGTAACTGTAATCCGAAACTAGAATACGAAGGCATAATCAAAACCAGGAAGCTGAGGCAAGTTCAATGAAAGAGGTCGCGTGCCGATTTGGACGAGGCAAAGCTCATGGAGTGGTCGTTTTCAAGAAAAGTCACCGGAAACAATGACGGCGGCAGTAAACGGAAAACGAGTGAAACTGGTGTTGGAATGGGTGATGACAGTGGTTTATAAAAAGGAATGATCACGTTGTAAAAGAGAAACTATGATTATATTCCCCAACTGTTGGGAACTCGACAACAGACTGCAATGAAGGCAGCATAAACTTTATAGATCACAAACAGACTGCAATGAAGGCAGTAAAGGGCCACAATGACGGTGACTAAAGTTTAGGAAAATAGAAACCGCAATGAAGGCGGCATAGGGCCACAATGACGGTGGCTAAAGTTTAGGAAAATAGAAACCCCAATGAAGGTGGCATAGGGCCACAATGACGATGGTTAAAGTTTAGGAAAATAGAAACCGCAATGAAGGCGGCAAAAAGGTTTATGTGGAAGCAGGGCTCTCAAAGATTTGAGAACAAGGGCACACAGTGTCAGTGGTAGTGGTGTGGCTGGTTATTAGAAAGGCCTCCATAGTTGACGGCGACAAATGACTCTATGTGACCAAAAATAAAATAAAAACTGAAAGGTGGTGTTGCCGACGACAAATGCCGCCGGCAGCGGTAGTGAAGCACAAAGACGGGTCATAGAATTAGAACCTGCTTTGATACCATATGAAGAATTAGAGTAAAAATATATTTTATTGAATTGAATTATTTTGGCAATACATCAAATATATATATACTAGATTACTAAACAACCAAATCCTATTATTACTCATATATAACTAAATTCCTATTAATACTCATATATAACTAAATCCTTACTAGTACTCCTATTTAACTGAATTCCTATACTTGAGGGATATAAAACAGAAACATATTTTGACAATTTACAATAATAGCTGGTTGTCACTTCTATCTGAATAGTTGCCATTTTCTTTTAGGCTCACAAATCTTGGTTGGAGTCTGTAAAAATTTAAATTTATCTATATGTTAGGTAATAAATACATTATACTATTTACAACAAACCAAGGTTCCATTGCAACTTGAATTGGATTTTTTATTTAATAATGATAATTCATCTACACTGTCTTTCAAGCTGAAACATATCATGCACCAGTAACAATAGTTGCAAGCTTGCGATGATTTTAATCAATGCCTATTTTCTGTATCACATCAACATCATTGCAGGTTTTGTTTATCAGAAGTGAGAGGCAGTTTATCATATGAGCCATTACCCAATCAGAATTCTTGCTCCTACAGGGTGCGGCTAGAAGACATTGGTCGTTGTTTGAAATGTGAATGTGTTGTAACTGATGTGTTTGGAAGGTCGGGTGAGGTTGTATACATTGAGACAACACCTGTATTGCCAGGTGATTGCTTTGATTACATAAGCATGCTTGCTTTACCATTATACACTTTTTGCATATTCAACAAAAATGTAGTCTGCGTATTTAGTTAGGCTGTGGTTGTGCATGAGATGTCTAAATAAACAAAAGTTAAGTTTGTGTAAGTAGAAAAACCCCAAAATTTGATCACAAATGGCAAACCTTAAAGGGCAACATGAAGAAGATGTTGCACAGGTCAAGCTCCTTTTTCTTTTCAACTCTAGCTACTGTGGCTGGAGGTAGGAGCTCAATGTAATTATGGAGTGCAACATGAGCTCTTCCACAATCAGCAGTGAGAGGACCATCAATCTTTACAGATCCATAGAGATATTTAGTATCATTGGTGTAGAGTACATTAACCTGATCCCAATCTAACTGATAAGTAAGGTGAGATTGGAAAATTGGTTTGATGATATGTCAATATCATGAAGCGTTGATTTTAATGACACTATGCATCTGAGCGATAATCTTCTCCCATTTTGGACATTCAGCCTTAATAGAATCAGAGAAAAGAAATACAAACTCAAGCACTAAATCTCCAATAAGCCTCGGCCACTGATTCAGCCTATCAAAGCCCATTAAAGGAGACCTAAAAGGATTAGAGGACCAAACCATTCAGAAGCATTTAAATTTAAATGGTTTTCACTATAGATGATTTATGATTGAACATTAGGATTCAACTCTAAAATGAGCTCTGAATTTAGAAGGGGAAGTAAGAGAATCAATCAATGATTTGAAATGCAATTTCTTGTTTTGTCATCGATGATTGAGATGCCTTACTTTCTCCTCTAAATTAAATTACTTTCTTTAGAGGAGTCAAATGCAGGACATTATGGCATATCATTTGTTTCATCCGTTCAACCCAACTAGTGGGAAACTGCTTTTTTGTTGTTCTCAAGCTGTTACACTGTTGTTACTAATGCTTAGCGTGTTGCAAATATAATTAATGCTCTGTTTCAAATATAATTAACCTAATTTTGAAGAGCTTTAGTAAACCTGTTTGCCTGAGGTTCTCCAGTGTAGTCCCTGCTATAATTATTTTATAATATGACCATCGGCCTCGTTATGCTTTGCTTCCCATTTGATATGGATTTTGGAGATTGTGTGAAGAGATGTTAGATTTTTAGGTGTATGTGGATGACACGGTGTTCATAGACCGTGATGGTAAAAATATATGTACTTTATAGTTCTTTTTAGTTTTGTGCTCTGAAGTACTTTATAGGCATTCTAGCTGCACACATTTAAGGTGTCACTTTTTTCTCAAATGAAACACAAAATGGATATGCCATTTGAGAATTGAAATTAAATTTAGTCATTTTTTTCTGAAAAAATTGGAGTTCTTGTGCTATGTACTGCAAAAGTAGTGTTTTCATTATGACCATTTCTTTTATGATTGGTTTGACATGATATCTGCCTTCCTAAAAGTATTATATGTGCATTCTTAGGGATTCCTAGAATACAGAAGCTGGAGATTGAGGGAAGGGGATTCCATACCAATCTCTATGCTGTTCGTGGCATTTATAGTGGTGGGAAAGAAGGAAAAAGTAGAGTCCAGTGGCTTAGATCAATGGTTGGAAGTCCTGATCTGATCTCTATACCAGGTATGCTAAATCCTTCAGCTCACATAAAACAGACAGCGTTTCCCTTTTAGAAGTACTGTGATTGAATTTCAATACATGAAAGGAACTAAATTGCAATTTTGTTTTTCTTTTGAAGACCAAAAGAGAGGATATATATATATATATATATATATATATATATAAAGGAATACAATAAGTATTCCAACCGTAACTGTTAATCCCAGATAGTGGCATGGAGGGGCCTAGCTTGTGGCGGGATGATTGCTATTTGAATATCTTTACACTGAAATTATACAATTAATTACTTTATTATTATTTTAGCATTTGTTTATATTGCTATTATTATTATTATTATTATTATTATTATTATTATTATTTTTCTATTCAATTATTGGTATATTATCACTAAATATTATTATTTTTTATTATTTGTGTTTGACAGGCCCAACTTATATATCAACAGAAAGTTGGGCCATAGTTAATACTCCCTCCGGTCTCAAATTTTAGCAAAAGTAGGGTTAAAAAAAGTTAATGTATTTGATCCAATTCTTTGACCCTACTTTTGTTTATATTTGAGACCCGAGGTAGTAATATTATTTTATAAATAAACCCTAGGAGAGGCCCAAGTGTTCTTATGATGCCTTTTAAGTTGTCTTTTTCTATAAACGGGAAAGGCAGACTTTGTCTTCAACCTTTACCTAGTAAATGCTTATTCTAATGTGAGTGTTACATTGCGCCCCCTCTGTTCATAATCAGCCGTAAGGAAGGAACAGAGTCACAGCAAAGGGTTTTCTAATGTGAAACTTCATTGTGCACCTGTAGTGCTGCTTGCATGCATAAAACAAGCAATTTTTGGGTGCAAGCGGGCAGCAGCTCATTTCCATGCCGCACTGTCATGTGTGTGGGAGGCTACCATTGTTATAGTACCACTAATTCCCGCTATTTACATCACAGATTCCAAAACATTAAACACATCCAGTAGTAGGTTAGCACATCAGACTATCCAACACCCGACAAAACTGCAGGACTACATAGGTCCTATAGGCATGAAATGGCTTAAAATGTTTAGTCCCACAAAATCAATTTGATTATTGCTTTTGGTCTCTCTTTGTGCTCTTTAGGTCCCTCATTTGGTCAGTCTTTGGTCCCTCTTTTCCGATTGAGAGGGACCAATTGTGATCTTTCTAGAAAGAGGGACCAAAAGTTGACTAAATTCTTAAGGGACCAAAAGCAATAACTACCCTATTTTTAGGGACTAAACATATTTAAAAGCCGTATATACTAGCGGAGTCTTTACCTGCAGTAGCAGGTTTACATGATGCAAAGTGGACAGCTGTCATAACAACATAACAGAAGTTAGTTATCCCTATAAGGCACATGGCTAAATTATTTTAGTTACATGTGTATATTCTCATAGTTTTACTTATTACTTTCCAAATAAAGGACCACACCTTAAAAGGAACCTATGTTCGTAAGAACCTCAGTAAGAAGGAATTTCTTGCTGTTTGAGTGAGTTTGTGATTGGAAAACTAATCTACAATTTTGAACAGAATACAAACTTCCAAAGTCCAAGTACATCCATTTCCGAAATGAGATTTGGGCTTGTGCTAAAGAATTATATGTTTTTTATTTCTAACATGATACTTCACACAAATGCCATTATAATATGAAGGGTGATTGAATCACATGACCCTAAAATACAATGCCCTCTCTATCTTGTTTTTTCTGTTTCCTAGTTGTACTTTCCCTATTTCTCTTAACAACAATTTCCCTCTATCCATGCCAAAAAGCAACATATGTACATGTGGATAAGTGTTTAACTTATGTACATATGGCAGCCCTAATGCTGTACCTGTGCTTTCTGGATAAACTTTACACTAGCAATATTCTCTTCTATTGTGTATCTATATAATTGAACTTTTTTTAATTAAATTTCAGGAGAAACAGGCAGAATGTATGAAGCAAATGTTGATGATGTTGGCTATAGGTTGGTGGCTATATACACTCCTGTAAGAGATGACGGAGTAGAGGGCCAATCAGTTTCTGTATCCACAGAGCCAATTGCAGTTGGTATGTTGAATTATTTATCTAAATGATAACTGTTGTAGTTGTGGGATTTTAGATAAAAAGGAGGAGAGAAAATAATAAGAGTTTGAATATTATTTATAATAGCTTTATGCTAACTTGATTACAAAAGATTCAATACTAATCTCTATTTATAGAGAAACATAAACTCAATCCTAAATCAGGAACAAATCATAATAATAATAAGAATTCTAAGATATCTCTATAATTATAAATTGATCATAGGAAATAATTCAAGATACTCTAATATAATATTATAAATATTATAAGATATTTTTTAATATTCTAACACTCTCCCTCAAGTTAAAGCTTAAGCTTTAGCTTGTTACAAGAAAACAATGTATTGCTCCGCAAAAGAATAAAAGTGGATGGAAAGACAACTCAAGGATGCAAATGAAGTCGGAGAGAATTGCTATAAATATAGCTTAGCCAGATAGTCGGAATGATCATTAGCCTGAGAGAAATTCATGACAATCAATTGAACAAAGCAAGGTCTGTTATTCTAAAAACTACATTTGGAAGCTTCAAACTAATAATACCGGAGACTCAAATTATTGAAACTTGAATTTGCTTCAAAGAGATACATGCATGCTTCAGGGAGAGAAAGACAAAGCTAGTACATCTGGGACATCTTGTGCCTCGAAAGAAGAAACTTAAAACAGGTTTGGAACTAGGAAGGAAAACCCAATCTAGACGACTGAAACACCGTGCCGAAAGGTGGACAGACGCGCCTGAGCTCGACATTGTTGGCGGCGTCGCGTGCGATGAACACGGCGGATCTTGGAGGCACATGAGTGTGCATGGAGCAATCTTTGGCCTAAAAAATCTGGGTTGTGTAGATTGGGAGATTCTGCACACAATGGACTTGGTTGTGCAGGAAAACTTTTCCAGCAGCAACAGCAGACGGCAGGCAGCAGCGGACGAAGGATCTTGGAGGTAACAGGTGTAACCGTAGCTCGAAACTGGAATACAAGGGCAGATTCAAAACTAGGAAGCCGAGACGAGTTCAATAAAAGCGGTCGCATCTTAAACGGTTGTCAGATGCGCTGTCACGCATGGTGAAGAGTGGCGATGCGTGGATCTGATGCGTGGTGGACGGTGAGGTGCGTGCGGTGGCTTTCGGTGATGCACGTTGAGGTGTGGGCCGATCTGGAAAAGGAGCTGGTGGAGTGGTCTTTTGTCGAAAAATTCTAGAAACAGTGGCGATGACAAAGGCAATAGCGAATGAACGGAAAACAAGTGAAACCGTTGTCGGAATGTGTCACAACGGTGATTTGAAAAAGGAATTATCACGTTGGAAAAAAGAAACTATGATTATATTCCCAAACTGTTGGGAACTCGGCAGCGGTGTAGAGCGAGATCGTTCAAGGAGGATTCTAGGTAGTTAATCCCAGCATTTTCCAGCGAGATCCCGCTGTCTCAGTGCGGTGCAGTGTCTAACCGCGATAACGTGAAACAAGATCCCAGAGAGATCCGGGCGTGATCCCGCTATCCTGGCTTAGTTAATCCCAACATTTTCCAGCGAGATCCCGCTATTATTTCTTCCTTTTCTGTTTTGTTGTTTCAATTTTCACTTAGGAAGAATATGCTAATGAAGATGATGCTTATCTTTGATTCCTATGCTAGAACATGCATTTGAATTTTAATATTTAATTGTTTTATTACTCTATGTTAAAGACTTCAATATGCATCATCTTTATTTCCTTGATTTTTGTTAGTATTTCAATGTATGTTTTGATTAAGAGTAAGACTTGTGGATTTTTATTACTAATTATGAATGTTTCATAGTTTGAGTGATTTGTTAATTTTGCATTAAATATTGATTTATATAGTATTATTCATGTAATTTGTCCAAAAAATAGCAGTTATCCTACCTATCTAGGAACACGTTATCTCGCTATCCCACTTTTGGGGTTGGCCGCGACACACCGCTATCTGGAATTAACTACCTAGGGAGGATTGAAATTGACTCTAGATACCATGTTGAAGTTGTAGGATTTTAGATAAAAGGAGGAGAGAGAATAATAAAAGTTTGAATATTATTGATAATAGTTTTATGCTAACTTAATTACAAAAGAATCAATACTAATCTCTATTTATAGAGAAACATAGATTAAATCCTAATCAGGAACAAATCATAATAATAGTGAGAGATATTCAAAGATATTTCTATGATTATAAATTGATCCTAGGAAATAATTCAAGATACTCTAATATAATATAATAGATATTATAAGATATTTTCTAATATTCTAACAATAACATGGTTTGATGTATAAGTAAATTATCTTTTGACATTATATTAGTATTATAATCAAAGGCATATTCATAATTAATAGCATTGAGATCATAGGAATGAAATGAAACAGATAATTGAATTAATGGATAAAAGCATAGCATGTTAGATACTCAATTAGAGATCAAAAGGAGTTCAATGAAAATAATTGTGAATGTGTTATGTTATAGGGACTGTTATTGTATGTTTGGTTGAAAATAGGAACAGTTATGGACATCAAGTTGTTAGATGGGATATCTTGTATAAATAGGACAAATAAGAATAGAGGGGGACATTCTGTATGTTGGAGAGTTTGTGAAAAGATTAGTCCTTTGTAGAGGGGGAAACAATTGGAGGAGAGGTCTCGCATGAAGTTCAATCATTCATTGAATAAAATTTCTTCCTTTTCAGATGTTTCTATCATATTTAACCAAAGATAAAATCGGATTATGTACTCAGTTTCTTGATTAAACGGCTGGAATAAGGAAATCCATTCTTGGGAGATTATCCTAGTGTAATGAGATATGGAAATTCCAAGTAATTAGCCAGAAAGGAAACTGTGGTCTAATCTTCTATTGAAATTGCAAACTTTGCATAATGCAATGGTGTTTCGTTCTTTGCATTCCTTTTCATATTCTGTACTATCTACTATCTTTTATGGTACGAATAGATCAAAATTCTACCGCTAAAGTGCTGGTAAAACCAGCCTCCAAAGCAATGGATTTCCTATATTAATCATTATTGCATGATTTTGCTTGTCATAATTCCATGCAGAGCCTGATGTTCTTAAAGAAGTGAAGCAGAACCTTGATCTTGGATCAGTGAAATTTGAGGTAGGTTATATCTATTTGATTGGTATTTCTGTCATTACCATACTCTGAAAATGTATTGTTGAATCTGTTCTAACTACTGCTATCACCTGGCATATAACTAAAATAAAAAATGCAATATTTTTATGTGGATGGTGATAGATAGCAGGAAAATAAGAATGAATCAGAGAGAATTTATGTAATAATATGGATAAAATCAAGCCCTTTCTCTCATACACTTCAGCCCCTTTTGGCGTTGGGTCCCATCCATGCTCCAAAAATGTATTGTTGATTATGTTTACCACTATCACTAGGCATAACAATAAAATAAAAAATGAAATATATTGATGTGAATGATTAGTTATTAATTTCTATCTAGATATTCTAGTTCATCAAGGTTGATACGTGGATGATTAGTTAATAGTTATTAATTTCTATCTAGAGATTCTAGTCCAACTAGTTTTTTTTTAAACATAGAGTCGTTGATGGATGTCACAAATGTCTGAAAGTTAAACAGGATGGGGACATAAGTCAAGTCATGCATTCAGTTTGATATATTCAATGCTCTAGTTCTTCTGGTGTTATGGTGTACAAAGGAAACATTTGATAATTCACAGGAGAATATGACATGTTGGTAAACCCATATTGTCCAAGTATCTGAAATGCTAAACTCTTATTTTTGGGATATATGATTGACTAGTCTTTTTTGCTTTGGAGCTTGGAGTCTCTTGTTTCTCATTTCTAGTTGTTATTCATGAATAATGTCATCAAATGTGTGATTGCTTTGCATCTCAAGTTTGGTTTGCCTACTAACCCATAATGGATCTGATTTTTTTCTCGGGCATTGCATTGGAAAATGCTTTGTAACATCACATTTTGCTTTGTAACATCACTTTGCTTGTCTTGTGCGGCAGGTATTGTGTGACAAAGACCAAACCTCGAAAAAGGTATTTTTAATATTAGTCTTTTTATTTATTCATCTGGAACTGAAACGTATTCAATTTAAAAGTAATGGAAAAGCAAAAAGAACTAGTCCTATTTTTGACATTATTTCTATTCCAGATTTCATCGCTGGGTACGTATGAGAGACGAATCCTTGAGATTAATAGGAAAAGGGTCAAGGTGGTAAAGCCTGCCACCAAGACTTCTTTTCCAGCTACAGAAATTCGTGGTAGTTATGCCCCTCCCTTTCATGTAAGTTTGGGTGACTTATGAAACACAATTTCCCTCATCCACTATATAGTCATTGCCAGAATATTGTATCCTTGATTTACGTGTTAATCTTTGAATGTATCAGGTGGAGCTTTTCAGGAATGATCAACACCGTCTAAAAATAGTAGTAGACAGTGAGAATGTAGCTGACTTGATGGTGCAGTCCCGACACATTCGGGATGTTATCGTTCTTGTGATTAGAGGACTTGCTCAACGATTCAACAGTACTTCCCTCAATTCCCTTCTCAAGATAGAGACGTGATACTTCTTTTTTTTTAATTCAAAGATTGTATAGTCATATTTGATCTGGGAAAACAAGTTTCTGAAGGCAGATATCTCAAGGTTTGATAGTTCTTTTTTTATTTGAGGTTTGCTTGTCCCGAGTGCAAAGTATTGTTGTTTTGTGATAACAGTTAATGATGCCATAATCATTTCAGGCCATTGATTATTAGAGCTGTGCGTAACATGAGATAATTACTATTTACGAATTTCACATAATCATTTCAGGCCGTTTAACAATGGAATACAGTTGAGACACGAGTAGGATTCGTTCAGTTGTGATTTGCACACTTTTGCCATGCGACAATAATGTTTCTATTTAAAGTGAATATATTTCTAAAACATGTGTTTGTTGTTGCGCCTAGGTGAAACATCAAAATTAAAACACTCACTCACTTTTAAAGACAATAATGGGAAGCACAAATATGGTTTGAATCTCCCTTAGGCATCCAATAGGGATTATTTTATTGGTGGCATATTGGGCTTGTAGTAATATCATGTAGAAACTCGTCTTCTATTGCTATTTTTATTTTGTTTTATGGACTTCACAATGTAGTTGTAAGGTGTCTCCTTGTTAATTTTGTTTTACACTTGGTGTTTTGAAATGATGTTAACTTGCTTAGTTTAGATGGTGTTGTAAGTGTCTGCTTTGCTTTGTTGATTCTCCACTCTAGCTATTGTATAGAACCACTTGATCAAGAAAGATTGCATAAGAAATACATTTTTTACCATGCATAAATTATTTACATGTATTTAGCATGCATTAAGTTTGAAGAATGATTATATTGTATTGGTAATGTTTGAAACTCATTTTAAATCATTTTCAGAGTGTTTTTGACTTTGCAAATTGACTTACACACTTATAAATCAACTCATGAATTTCAAGAACTCAATTGACTTATAAATCAACTCATGAACTATAAGGCTGTGAATTGACTCAAATAGTGTAAATTGACTCATCAGCAAGGTAGAAAGTTATTTGAGTTGACTAACAACTGAGTGAATTGACTCTTACAGCTTTAGACTTCAAATTTGATTCTATTCAGTTAGTATTAGTCGAATCATCTATTTTATAAATCAACTCACAGTTTATAGACTTAAAATTTGATAGTTTTAAGGTTGTTATGATTGTTACAAAGTGATTATTTTTTTAAAACTTAGCTTTTCATTTGGTTACCTCTCTAATGCATCATATAAAAGGTTTTCTCATCGTTTCTAAATACAAGAATAGTTCCAGTCATTCCTCATACCCAAATATTCAACATCATATCATAGAGAAAATATTGGTGAATTGCATATCGAGGGTTGAAGGTGTTAATCAGAAAATTCCTATAGGAGTTTCTTGGTCTCTATCTTGTAAGATTGAAGTGTGATCTTCACCTTGAAGATAGACTTGTGTTCAGAATTTAATGGGGTCATGATGTACTCTACGAGTGAGGACGAAGTAGAGGAACTAATATAAATCGTTGTGTGAATCTTTCTAACTCTAACTTTTAAACTTCTGCATTTTACTTTGTTCTTGATTTTCTATTTTGTTTTGAAATTTGGTAAAAAATTTGTGGTAGTTCAAATTGATAAAAAAAAATTGCTTTGGTCTAAAAACTTGTCCTAGTTTTGAATGTTAGTCTTTATTTGACTATCTTGGTCATATTTTGGTTGAAGAGCTAAAAACTTTTTCAAAACTACTTTAATCAATTTTTTGTTATTCTTATACAAGTCTCCATTAAATTATGTGTTGTTTATTTCATATATCATAATTGAATCAATCTAAACATTTTATGTGTATAATAAAATGAATCATATTAAAAGATTTTAATTTTCAAAATACTTTTTGAAGGTTTTGAACTCTATTCAACTCTTTTTTTAGAGTTTGATGTAAATTATTTCGTGAGTAACCAAAATAAGTAAGTCATTAAAAAATGCCTTTGAATTTGTCATAAGTCAACAACATGAGTTTTTTTGTATAATTTTACATTTTTGTTTAAATTGTTTTAACATTAATTAATTCTTTAATAATTTATTAAAATGAAGTTTACATTAAAGATAACGGTGAAAGATAGAAAAGAGAATAATATAATATTTTATTATTCTCTTCAATTGTCTACTCTTTATAGGATATAAAATAAAGGTCACTAACTAATATTAAGGAGTAAGTGAATGACCATAATATTAAAAATCACTAGCACTTAATAGATCCACTAGCTAATGAAACTAGAGTTATAGGAAGGTGGAAGACAATGGAAGTGGACATCCACTAAGTACTATATTCCTAACACTCTTTCATGGATGTCTATTGAGGACGCGTCTCGTTAAAACCTTACTAGGAAAAACCAATGGGACAAAACTTTGGTGAGGGAAAAAAGAGTGCATCATATACTTATTTCTTTCTCCCCTTTTATAGACAATAATTTGAGACGACGAAGACTAATCTTTTATTGAAAATACTTAAATATATGTTTGATCCTTGTAAGTTAGCGTTTTTATTTTCGTTGTGTAATTTTTTGTTTAAAATTTAACACTAAAAATTCAATTTTGTTTTAAAATCGTCTTTGCTGTTAGTGACTGTTAATAAAAATTGAGCTGACAGCTAGAGAAGAGACGAAAATAAATAAATAAATAAATAAATAAAAGTGCGAATTTAGAGGGACGAAAATAAAAAAACGTGAACTTACAGAGATCAAACATGTATGCTTTCATTTGATTTTTGTCTTTGTACGTTTGTGCTTTTTTATTTTCGTCCCTTCTTTGTTTTCTATCTCAATTTTTTTTAACAATCACTAACAACAGATAGGATTTTAAAACAAAATTGAACTTACGTAGTTGAATTTGAAATAAAAAAATTTCAAGGACGAAAATAAAAAATTGCTAACTTATAGAGACCAAACATATATTTAAGCTTATTGAAAATCTTTGATTGACGGTGACTTTGTAAAATAATTTTTTCTTTCTCTTCTTCAAAATAGAAGTGCATGCGATATTAGTTCCGGTAGAATCGTTGCAACTATCTTTTCTAGAAGAAAAACCACAAATCTCTTGAATTTGATGAATCCCATAATTCAACCAATCATATTCTTGACTTGCTTCATGTAGTGCTAAAATTTCCTCGATTTGTTGGGGGCTATTGTTGTGGTTTATTTCCCAGATATCCATAAAATGATTGTACATTCTCGTTTAAACAAAAAAATTGTTTGTGATCTATAGTCCCAAGTTTGTGAGTATACTAAAGATTATTTGTCTGCACAATAGTCCCACAACGTAGGCAATGTTGGGTCTAGTACAATCAGTGGCATACCTGAGGCTGCCAATGATGCTCGCATATTCCGTTTGTCTAACACCTTCACCAGTGTTCTTAAAAAGTTTCATACTTGGATCATATGGTGTGCAAGCAGGTTTACAGTCAAAGTATTTATATTTCTTTAGGATCTTTTCAACATAATGAGATTGATCCAAAGAAATTCCCTTTTCTGACCTAGTAATCTTGATTCCTAAGATTACATCCGCTTCTCCGTGGTCTTTCATATCAAAGTTGTTACTCAACAATGATGTCACAGTATTTACAGCATGAATGTTTGAACCATTTTCAAATGATAGTGCAATTTGTCACTTTCAAATTTGTAATAAATACATTTGTCACTTTCATTCACTCTAAACTCATTCGATATAATCAAATTGTCAAACTTTTCATGTCAGTGCTTAGGAGCTTGTTTAAGACCATACAGAGATTTATCTAACTTACAGACCTTATTTTCTTGTCCATGAATTACAAAACCTTCAGGTTGTTCCATATAGATTTATTCTTCCAGATCACCATTTAAAAAAGCTGTCTTAACATCCATTTGGTGTATTACCAATTTATGAATTGCTGCTAATGGATGTTATTCTAGTGACTGGAGAAAAAGTGTCAAAGAAATCTATATTTTCTCTTTTCCTAAAACCTTTGGCTACAAGGCGTGCCTTGTATTTATCAATAGTTCCATCGGGTTTTAGTTTCTTTTTCAAAATCCATTTACAACGTATTGGCTTGCAACCAGGAGGCAAATCTATTATATGCCAGGTCTTGTTAGATTCTAGAGAATCCATTTCATCGTTTATAGCTTCTTGCCAAAGATCTGCATCCAATAATGACAAGGCTTTTTTAAGATTAGCAGGATCCTCTTTTAAATTATTGGCCATATATTTTGGTCCATAATCTTTAGCAACTCTGATTCTTTTGCTCCTTCGAGTTTCCAATTCTCCTTGTTTGTTGCTTTCAGTGCTTCTTGTCACGGGAGTATAACTTGGTTCGCTGCCCCAATATTTCTCGATTTTATAGGGAATTTATTTTCATAGAAGTCAACATCATTAAGGTCATAAAACCTATACGCTTTACTATTTACTACATACCCAATGAATACTCATTCATAGGCTCTACTGGTGAGTTTAATTCGCTTGGGATCGGGGATTCTGACATAAGCCAGACAGCCCCATGTTCGAAGATAAGACAAGTTTGGTTGTCTTTTCTTTATTATCTCATAAGGAGATGTTTTGCTTATAGATTTAGGAAGTCTATTTAAAACATAGCAAACAATCAAAATAATTTCCCGCCACCAATGAGATGCAGCACCAGTGTTAAGCATAATAGCAACAACGAGTTCAGTTAGAGTCTTATTCTTTCTTTCAGCTTTACCATTCATTTCAGGTGAATAAAGTGTTGTGGTTTCATGTATAATTCCTTGAGTTTTATAAAACTCATTAAATAAACTAGAATCATATTATGTTCCTCTATCACTACGAAACCTTTTAATCTTTTTACTAAATTGATTTTCTATTTCAGTTAGAAAGATCTTAAACATGTCAAGCGCATCACTTTTATTTTTCATCAGATATACAAAAGTATAGTCAGAGCAATCGTCAATAAAAGTAATAAAATAACGTTTTCCATTTCGTGTTAATGTCCCATCAAGTTCACATATACCAGAGTGTATTAAATCCAAAGGTTCAGATTCTTTAACAATTGATTTATGTGAACTCTTAGTTATTTTAGCTTGACAGCAAAATTCACATTTTTCAAGTTCATTTAATGATAACTTTGGAATAAATCCTAAGTCACTTAAGTTTGCAATCACACGTTTGTTCACATGACAAAGTCTAGCATGCCAAATATTAAAATCATACAGCATGTAAGCAGAAGGAGACATTTTATTCATTTCAACATTTAACTTAAACATGTCATCAGTAGCGTACCCTTTCCCAACAAAAATACCATTTTTAGAAATGGTGTACAAATCTGCCCCTATAGCTTAATTAAACCCAACCTTATTAAGAAGATAACCAGAAACTAAATTCTTCCTTATTTCTGGAATGTGCATGACATCCTTCAGAATTAAGGTCTTTCCGGAGGTGAATATTAATTCTACATCTCCTATACCAGCAACATTCGTGGTGTGGGAATCTCTCAACAACACTTTCTTATCTTCAGTAGTAGTGTATGTTTTGAACATAGCACAATCATAACAGACATGGCGTGAGGCGCCAGTGTCTATCCACCATCCATCTGATCCACCAACAATGTTGATTTCAGTTATCATAGCAATGAATTGCTTTTCTGTCAAGTTAGCCTGTTGAATAGGGTTTGGCTTGTTCCTACACTTGCGTGTCATATGCCCTTCTTTCCCACAATTATAGCAGAGAAAAGGTGCATTTCTAGGAGGTGGTTGTTGCTGCTTTATAATTGGGACCTTTGGAGGGTTCCCATTCTTGTTGCTATTTGTGCGATTCTGATTCTTAAGTTGTTTGCCGTTTGGCTTTAGAATTGCTCCAATGAATTTCTTCTTTTGGTTACTGGCAACAAAAAGAACTTCATCTTTCTGGTCTTGCTTACGGGATTCTTCCTCAATTCTGAGGCGGGTTATCAGACTTTCAAGAGAGAACTCTTTTGTTTTATGCTTGAGAGAATTTTTAAAATCTTTCCAAGCAAGGGGCAGTTTGTCAATTTATAAAAGCAATTTGAAACTGCTCATTGAGGACATACCTTCAGAGACGATCTCATGAGCTATTTTCTAGATTTCATGAGATTGAGCTTCCACTAATCTGTCATCTGTCATATGATATTTGAGGTAGCGGCTAACAGCATACTTCTTGCCTCCAGCTTCCTCAGTATCATATTTCTTCTTTAGAGCATCCCAAACCTGTTTAGCAGTATCGTTGGAACTGTAGTAATCATACTGATCATCAGCAAGTCCATTCAGAATATAATTCTTACATAAGTAATCATTATTATTCCATTGGGTTAATTTAGCAACTTTTTTATCCTTTTCTATTTGTTCACCTGTTTCTGGAATAACATGAATGTCATCTTTTAGAACATTGGCAACTTTTTTCGTTGTTAGAAAAAATAGCATCTTTTGTTGCCATCGTTTGAAGTGACGTCCCTCAAACTGAAACAATTTGTTGAAATCAGAAGCAGAAGAACCTGTACCGGTAATTTCTTCGATAGACATGGCAGAAGGAAACGTCTTAAAATTGTTGTTTCGAGTTTTTGAAATACATATAAAAACAATTCATGTCATCGAAAATATTACTGGGTTGAGTCGCGGACTAGGTTGCTCTCTTTAAGACATTTCGCGGCACTACCCAAATTGTGCAAGGCAGACTATCAACCACGCCGTCCCCAGGTTAAAATAGTCCAGTTACTCTGTATCGGAGTTTCACTGCACCGTGAAAAAACGTTCTAGAATTACACCCTCAATATGGCAGTCTAATGACTGCCACTCATAATATGGTACAAAGACCACTCGAAAGAAAGAAGGAGAAGTAAGAATAGGGAGGGAGAAGGAGAGAAAAGACTAAGAAGAATGGAGAGCTTTTGGTGTGATTTCCAACTGAGCAGAACCCTCTATTTATAGAGGAGATCTGCTACTGGATCTGAGGGATTTCGGGATCCATCAGACCAGAGTCACACTAAAAACGTGCCCCATTATTCTAGCCGAGCCGGGCGGCAACGCGCGCACGTGTGTTGTGATTTATTTTGCATGCGTTCTCGCCCCTTCACAAAATTGGGGTACCCCTTAGGGCACACCCCAAGTATCATACCTCCACCTTATAAACACTACTAGAATATGTAATCCCTCCTATGTGAGACTTCCATTTTTTCAATTCACATACTAGCTCTATGTTCTTCATTTCCAACACTTATTTGAAAACAAGTCTCCAATTTGTTTGCTCAATATATTCAGTCACAAATGTTGATTTCATATCCAATATGTATTCTTAATATTTATTTATGTCTCATCTTAGTGTATTATATTTGAGCAATTAAAATATACATAACACATTCAAACAAATATCTTAGATGGAGAATTTTAGGTTATTAACCATAAAGTGAAAATAAATTAAGGGGAGGCTTACATGTAGTAACTCGTTCGTTAGCTTGATACAAATTAATATCTTGATATACATTGCATGTTTTCAAGTCAAAATTGTAAGGTACAATCTCATAAGTATTGATCCTAAAATCAACATTATACGTCTGATGAATGGTTCTTCAATTCTATTTTTGTGTATGAACATATGCTATATGATGTTTAATATCAATTCCAATACAAAACTTACGAGAAAATTGAACTCTTAGTCAAGTTAGTTGACACAACAATCTCACAAGTTTGGTTGTGAGTTGACAACAAATATATTTTGGTGCATTGATCCATAAATACCACCTCATTCTCTCAAATTGTCAACTTTCTTTGGGAACTAGTAATACACAAAAATTATTTAATTGAAAAATCTTATGGTTCTTCAACATATGTTCACATATATTTGTAATCAATTTTCGCATCATAATAGATCCGGTGCGATCCAATGGTGTGAGAAATCCACAAGTGTACAGTTTTCGTCAAGTAGTAAAAATATCGAATCCATATGGATTATGTCTATGAATACCAATTAATTATAATTTGATTAAATTAAACGAGAATAAATATTTTGATAAATAAAGTTGTAACAACGAAATAAAACGCATGAAACCAACGGCGATCTTTATTATATTTAGAAGATTTACAAGATTGGGGTTCACAATGATAACTAATGAGTCTGTATCGATTTTTCTTTTATTAATATTGAATCTCTTTTGAAGGTAAATTATCCTAATATAGTTATTGTTCCCTCTTGAAATACAAGAACTGTACCCAATTAAACCAACTCATACTCTCGTGGTTATTGAATTTAGATTGAACCCTCTTCTTGTGATAATTCATGGATTCCTCAAAAGACCATACCTATTTTTGTGATTTTTAGTTTCGAGTTCAATTCCTACAATTTCAATGCAAAGGTTTACCTTTGGTCCTTCTCCTAATACCTATGATTATGTAAATAACGGATCCAAAAAATTTACATAACATGAATGCTCAATAGAAATTAAATCAAAAGTGATTCAATAATTAACAAAAGGAAAAGAACAATCAATCCATCATCACTAACGTATCAAAGGCTTTTCCCAATCTTAGAAATAAGAAATCTACTCAAACAGTGTAGAAGAATAATCCATGAAATCGATTGAGAACATTCAAACCGAGAAACTAGAGTAAGAGGAAGAAAGAAAAGTTTGATCCTAGTCTCCAAGAACCACCCAAAGTCTGAATTTTAGAACCCAAAATATTCTTTTTAAGTCCTATTTATACTTATTCCAGACCCAATTAAAATATAACTGAACAAAAACAGAAAATGGGATTCAGCTTACGAAACACGGGTTTGGCAATTGTCACACTCTGTTCGTGTTTCATAATCAAATGTGAAAACAATAATCCTGTAACAAAACATAACTGTGTTTCTTCCCAGACTTAGAAAAATAAAAAAACGAGAAACGTAGGTGTGTCAATTGACAAACTCTACTCGTGGTTCTTTCCGCCTTCGCGCTTGCATCCAAATATCTTTCAAAATGTCTATATCTTTAAGCCCCTTTCCAACACTAAAGTTTCATTCCTACAAAACAAGAAATACCAATGGAATAATTCAATTGATATAAAAATTAAACCAAACTAAAGAAGTTTTTGTAAAACGAGAAACACAAGAAAGGGGGGCGAGAGGTTTGAATTGTGTTTTACTTTAAAAATCGTTTTTAACAAGATTAAAACAAAGGGATGAAGGCAGAGCAAATAAAAAAATAAATACATAACAACTCAAGCTAATTTATCCTGGTTAACCACCAACACAGTAGCTACATCTAGTCCCTTCAAACTAATTCACCAACTAAATCACACTTCCATTGAACACCTACTAGTCAACCTGATTGTGTTCAAGTCTTCTCAACCTTCTAGCTTAGAACAATCAAGTTGTTGAATAATGCAACCACTACTGGCTAGGTTACAAATAGAATAGGTTTAAGGGTTTTCTGAATAACTCTCACAAGAGGGTGTTTACAAGGTTGTACTCTTAGACAAAAACAAAAACAAAAGATTATGAGCAAGAGTGCAGAGACGATTGTATCGTGCTTATTGTAGTTCAATGAAGGTTACACTTCCTTTATAGAGAACTTTAGGGTTTCTAGTTGTTGTCCTAATTGCAAGAAATCAACATGTATCATGAAGTTTCGTGTAAGACCCGTAGTTAATCTATAACAAGAATTAGGGTTTACGGTCTAATTATGCCATATGTTGTTTATTATTTTGGCTGTTTACCGTTTTCATTGTCTGTTGTTTGTAAAATTGTTGTAAGTGTTTGACTTGCAAATTAATCCATGAAATTTGTTTTGGATGTTTCCTTGATGATAAATGACTATGTGAATGTCTTGGCATTTTTGAAATTTGAAAAATAATTTTCTACTGAGTTTTTTGAAAACAGGCAAGTTATACCCGGTGTTTAAATTTTGACAAACTCCGAATGACACCAAAACATAGTCGGGTGTTTATATATCGACTATAATGATAATTTGATCTCGTTATATTTTTCTAAGGTAAATAACAAAAATTTCATCGGATAAAAATTTATTCGCGAAATTTTGTAAAGCTTTAATTTGTAGATTTATTATAAAAAATTTAAGTTACCGATAAACTTATCTATGAGCAAAATGTGACTCGTTTAAGAATGAATTCAGAGACTGAACAAGATGATAAGACTTAAAGTCACAAAATATCTAGATATTTTTGTAGGATATTAATATTTTATTGAGTGGTTAATGAAAATATCTAGATATTTCATTACTATGTAGTAAGACTTTGTAAGGACCAAAATGAGCCACTTCACTATCCCTTTTTGTGTGTTGACTAGAATCACACTTGTGTAAGAAGGATTAGATGAGAAGTGATGGGTTAGTAAAATATTTTAAAAATATTTTCAGAGACCCAGTTAAAATTATTCGTAGAAGAATAATTTAATCGAATTATAGAGCTGAGTATATCGCGCATTACCATTAAATTTATCTATCAATTGGACTGCGACGAGAGTATATATTTTTACTAAATTAGACCTAGAAGTGAGCGATGCGATGTGATTATGATTAAGTGTCATAAAGGATATTGTGAGATTTTAGGATTAAATTTACGTGATTAATTTTTATGGATAGAAATTTTTGGAGATTAATTTTGAATTGAAATAGTAGATTATTTAAGGGAAGGAGAAAAATAAACATTTCCCCCTCCCTATAAAAGCACATCATGACCATCATCATCATCTTACTATCAATTTCTTTAATTCTTCAAAAACATCTTCTCTCACTTTTCTCCAAACTCAAATCTTTTTCTTCATTTTTAAGCAACTTAGAGGCCTCCAATCACAAAACCTCCAACTACAAAGTTGTTTCACTACTTGAGATGATTGCTAAGAGTTAAGGATCACTAGTAGAGGTACCAATTTCTCCCCTCTTTTATCTCAAACCCGTAAGCATGCATATATAGGGGAAAAATGATTTTTTTATGTTTTGAGCTTTAATTTTGCTTGTTTATCACTACTATGGTTGTTATTAATGTTTAGGAAGTTAAAGGAAATATTTTCAACATTTTTTATTTCAAAAATCAAAAACCCTAAATAAGGGAGTAAAATGAAAGTGTTTTTTTTTTTTTTTTTTGCTTCGGTGTTTTGTTAATATTGAAATAAGAGGATTTAGTAACTTGAATAACAAAAAATGAAACCAAACCCCCAAAATTTTTAA
This sequence comes from Cicer cuneatum, assembly GCA_037974295.1. Lineage (NCBI taxonomy): Eukaryota > Viridiplantae > Streptophyta > Magnoliopsida > Fabales > Fabaceae > Cicer > Cicer cuneatum. The sequence goes on along the minus strand of JBBPBO010001984.1, from coordinate 26,172,732 downwards.
TAAGACCATATGTGGTGTGTCTTAAAGTGAAAATTTAATTTTATTACGCGTTTCAGTAACGTAATGAGTTGTTTTCAAATAAATAAGTTTGAACTGACAATAGAAATTTTATTAGAGGATTTAAGTTAGTAAAGTTATGAAGACTTTTGCAAGTGTGTTTGGTTTTTTTTTTAATTAAAATGACAACTAGATGTTAAGGTGTTTGGGGACCAAAGTGATGTATTAAAAAAAACTCAGTTGTGAGATGAGGATTTTAAAGTAAGTGAGTGATTGACAAAAAAGAAATTGATTAGTTTTCATGAGTAATGTAACCTTGAAGTAAATTCTATAATTCTCTATGTTTATGTAGTTAGCTCATTGAGTCTCGAAAATGAATCAACATTGTTGACACCGAGTTAGCGGTGGGGAGAACTCTGAATATTTTATGTTTGTTGGGTTAAAATTTTTAAGGAAAAAGAGATAGAAACAAAAAAGTCATGGAAAATTTATTTTGGAATAAGTTTTGAAACAAATGGGTAAATGAATTGTTGTCGGTAGGGATGACAATTAGACCCAGACCTAGTGGGTACCTGCAAAAAAAACCTGCAATGGGTAGGGTAAAAACCCGCATAATGGGTATGGGTAATTACCCGCAAAATTGAACAGGTATAGGTACTACAGTACCCACTCCGCCCCACACTTATATATTGTTGTTATTATTATTATTATTATTATTATTATTATTATTATTATTATTATTATTATTATTATTATTATTGGATGTGTTTATTTGAGCTTAAATAAAAATGATTTTTGTTTTAAATAATTTAGAGATTATTTTTTAGAGATTTTTGTAAAATGATTTTTAAACTGTTTGTATATAATTTTATAAAAATGATTTTCAAGAAAACATGTTTGTATGAAAAAATATTTTATAAATAAACGATTTTTTTAAATACATATATGTCCCTCTACTCTGTTATGCATCTTTATCTCCGCTCCAATTTCTATCTACTATCTCTCTCACTCTCTATTATCTCATGTCTCTCTACCTCTCCTTTTTATTCAAATCAATAAACATATAAATAAATCATCAGGAAAATATGCTAGTAATAGATTTTGGAGGTTCTGTTCGAATCTTAAAAATTGCGTCCTTAATAAAAAATATGCAATTTTAATAATTAAAAAAATTGAAAAAATAAATAAATTTTAGTCCCTATACACATATCAAGCTACATGATGCTCTATCCATACCAATTTACATATGCTCTAACCATACCAATTTTTTAAATTTAAAAACAATAGCGATTATTTATCGATATATATTTGTTAAAGTGCGGGTAATGGGTACAAGCACTTAAGTACCCAAAGGGCAAGGGTACGGGCATTAAAGTTGATACCCACGAGGGTACGAGCACGGGCATGAGTATTTTTTTAAACTGCGGGTACGGGGACGGGTACTATACTACCCTACCCAAACCCTACCCATTGTCATTCCTAGTTGTCGGTTATTTTAATTCAAAAGTATTTCAGTGGTGGAAATTTTACGAACTTTTCAGAAGATAGGAAAAAGTTCTCTTGTGATTTTTATGGTGGTAAAAATTAAAATTTGAAGTCATTTAAAGTTTGAAATCACAGGAGTTGTTGTCCTTGATTATTTAAGGTGTTTTAAACTAGATTTGGATTTGAAATTTTTTTTGAAAAACTTTGATGAGTAAAATGGATTTTAGCCGAGTGCTATATATATATATATATATATATATATATATATACATAAAGAGACTTCAAAATTTTGCATAAAGGTTGGTTTTAAGTTTACTTTGTTATTAAGGTGTTAAAGATTTTATTCTTTGAGTTTTTGTGAAAACAAAGTTTCTACCTTTATAGATGGAACTAAAAAGTTTTAGTCATTGATATTAAATTTTTAATTTTTACAAAGAAATTTATCTTTGAGAAACAATGTTTCAAACATGATGACTTTGAGAATAGTTCATATAAAATAGGCTAAATAGCACCTGTGGTCCTTAACTTAATTTCAGTTAACGTTTTAATCCTTTATCTTTTTTTTTCCCGATTTGGTCCTTTATTTTAATTTTAAGTGACAATTTGATCTTTTATGTTTTAAAATGTCAACAATATTATCCATTTTTTTTACAATAAATTAAAAAATTCATCAAAATTTTCAACCAAAACCCATAAAATTAATTATATTCTTTAATATAATACAAATTTTATCAAATTCATAACTCAAATATTCAAATAAACTCATATTTTCATTTTTTATTTGATGTTGTTAGAGATAGAATTTTAAAAATCAAATAAAAAATAAAAATATTAGTTTATTTGAATATTTGAGTTACGAATTTGATGAAATTTGTATTATATTAAAGAATATAATTAATTTTATGGCTTTTGGTTGAAAATTTTGACGAATTTTTTGAATTTTTGTAAAAAAAAAGGATAATATTAACATTTTAAAACATAAAAGATTAAATTGTCACTTAAAATTAAAATAAAG